>MU249602.1:7139188-7581688 GCA_018977245.1 Lethenteron camtschaticum | reverse complement strand
CGTGTGAGTNTGTGCGCGTGTCTGTGTGTGTGTGTGTGTGCGCGTGTCTGTGTGTGTGANTGTGTGCGCGTGTCTGTGTGTGTGTGTGTGTGCGCGTGTCTGTGTGTGTGTGTGTGCGCGTGTCTGTGTGTGTGAGTGTGTGTGCGTGTCNGTGTGTGTGAGTGTGTGCGCGTGTCTGTGTGTGTGATGTGTGTGCGCGTGTCTGTGTGTGTGAGTGTGTGTGCGCGTGTCTGTGTGTGTGTGTGTGCGCGTGTCTGTGTGTGTGTNTGTGTGCGCGTGTCTGTGTGTGTGTGTGTGCGTGTCTGTGTGTGTGAGTGTGTGCGCGTGTCTGTGTGTGTGAGTGTGTGCGCGTGTCTGTGTGTGTGAGTGTGTGTGCGCGTGTCTGTTTGTGTGA
The DNA here is from genome assembly GCA_018977245.1 of Lethenteron camtschaticum. Taxonomy (NCBI): domain Eukaryota; kingdom Metazoa; phylum Chordata; class Hyperoartia; order Petromyzontiformes; family Petromyzontidae; genus Lethenteron; species Lethenteron camtschaticum. Next base: position 7,581,294 of record MU249602.1, on the reverse strand, counting down.
GTGTGTGTGCGCGTGTCTGTTGTGTGAGTGTGTGTGCGCGTGTCTGTGTGTGTGAGTGTGTGTGCGCGTGTCTGTGTGTGTGAGTGTGTGTGCGCGTGTCTGTGTGTGTGAGTGTGTGTGCGCGTGTCTGTGTGTGTGTGAGTGTGTGTGCGCGTGTCTGTGTGTGTGAGTGTGTGTGCGCGTGTCTGTGTGTGTGTGAGTGTGTGTGCGCGTGTCTGTGTGTGTGAGTGTGTGTGCGCGTGTCTGTGTGTGTGAGTGTGTGCGCGTGTCTGTGTGTGTGAGTGTGTGTGCGTGTCTGTGTTGTGAGTGTGTGCGCGTGTCTGTGTGTGTGTGAGTGTGTGCGCGTGTCTGTGTGTGTGTGAGTGTGTGCGCGTGTCTGTGTGTGTNAGTGTGTGTGCGCGTGTCTGTGTGTGTGTGTGCGCGTGTCTGTGTGTGTGAGTGTGTGCGTGTGTCTGTGTGTGTGAGTGTGTGTGCGTGTGTCTGTGTGTGTGAGTGTGTGTGCGTGTGTCTATGTGTGTGAGTGTGTGCGCGTGTCTGTGTGTGTGAGTGTGTGTGCGTGTCTGTGTGTGTGAGTGTGTGTGCGCGTGTCTGTGTGTGTGAGTGTGTGCGCGTGTTTGTGTGTGTGAGTGTGTGTGCGTGTGTCTGTGTGTGTGAGTGTGTGTGCGTGTGTCTGTGTGTGTGAGTGTGTGTGCGCGTGTCTGTGTGTGTGTGTGTGTGCGCCAAGGCCGTATCCATGGAGTCAACATTGGGGGGACCAAATCTTCCAGGGGTCTGGGGTCCCCCCCCCAGAAAAAAAATCTAAATTTGAAAATAATTTCCTGCCTAAAATAAAAAAAANTCACTAACACATAGGATGGACTTTTTTTCACAATAATCTCTAATAGTGTATTGTATTACATTGCTCAGTTTTTTCTTTTTTTACCTTTCTTGTTTCATTGTATGTAATGGCAGAGATTTTAACAAAAATCTATTTTATAGCAATATTTTTGGGGGGGGGGGGGGGCATTTTGAGCATATTTGAATATTGGGGGGGGGGGGGAATGTGTCCCTCCCCCCAAATATATATTATAATTACGGCCTTGGTGTGCGCGCGCGCGTTGTGAGTGCTCGCGCGCGCGTGCGTGAGTGTTCCGTCAATTTCCCCAAAGGATGTTCTTCTCTCTTTACGCTCAAATGAAATTACATTTTCACTTCGACCCCGCTTCCTCCTCCTCCGTGCCTGGCACCTGCGCGCCATTTATTTTATTTGTACTCCTAATGGATTCCGCGTAAATTTTGGGTCACGAGCCTGACAGCGAGAATGAAGCATCAATGTCACGGGGGCCTCTACGGCTCGCTCGCGCCACTTGACGCAACTCAGCTCCCACTTATCGCCGCTGCCAGAAAAAGATGTTGCTCTCGCCCTCCCACAGACGTGGTGCGTGCGCGCTGTGTACGTTTAATTTATTTAGCAACGTACTCAGCCGACCGTGCTAATTGGATGTGCAACGTTGTATGTATGTTGAACTTCTTTCGCACCGTACGTAGCCAACCATGCGCATTGGAGGTGCAGTGTTGTATGTATGTTGAATTTCGTTCGCACCGTACATAGCGACCGTGCTAAATGGAGGTGTGCCCTGCTACGTAAGCCAACTCTACCAGCAGCATGTCCTCTCCTCCGTTAGCAGGACCACCGCCACCACTACCACCACCACTACCACCATCACTACCACCACCACCACTACCACCACCACCATCACTATCGCCACCACTACCGCCACCACTACCACCATCGCCTTCACCTCAACTAACTTTACCATCATTACCACCCAACACCGACCTCCTTCTACCACCACCACCACCTTTACCACCAACTCCTCCAACATTAGCACCACCATCAACATCTCCTCGTTATCTTTTTGTGCTTCATAGTTTCCAAAATGTATATAGAGTCTCGCATAGAGACCCATAGACTTGCATAGAGACCCATAGACTCGCATAGAGACCCATAGACTCACATTGAGACCCATAGACCCACACAAAGACCCATAGACTCACTCAGAGACACATATACTCGGGCAGAAACCCATAGACTCACACAGAGACCAAATGCTCATATATAGACCCATAGACTCACTCACTATCCCAAGCTCACACAGAGGCCCACATACTCACAGTAAACCAAGGACTCATACAGAAACCCATAGACTCACACAGATACCCATTGACTCATACAGAGACACATAAACTCACTCAGATATCCATAGGCGCACACAGACGCCAACAGACTCACAGAGTAACCCAAGTGCTCATACAGAGATCCATAGACTCACACAGAGACCAAAGGACTCATACAGAGACCCATAGACTCACACAGAGACCCATTGACTCATACAGAGACACATAAACTCACTCAGATATCCATAGGCGCACACAGATACCAACAGACTCGTGCAGAGTGGGGGGGGGGGGGAGTTTGCCGCACGACATCATCTCACAGAGACGAATAAGCCAGTAAATAAATAAAATAACGGCCACAGAAATTAAAATGGCATAATAAGAAAGTCGGCCAGTAAAAANCCCAACGAACCAGAGCTAAAGCACGCACAGTCTGTCTGGGCGGATAGTGCCAGAAATTGATATATTTGGTTATGCAGTTTAGGAGGGAATAGGGAGGGAGGGAAGGGTATGTGCGTTGGCGTTTGGCCACGTACGGTGCGACAGAAGTTCAACGTGCACACGTATACACGGGGGAGGGAGCGATGAGGCAGGAGGGAAGGCAGGTGGGAGGGGAAGGAGTCAGAGTGGGGCTGAGTGGCGGAGGGAGATGGGAGGGTGGTGGAGGTGAGATGTTCGGGGTAAATCCGGGCCAAGGGAATGAGCCGTGGTGCAAGGAGGTCGCATGCTGCCACAGTGGTGGTGTGGCGCGGTTATCACGGTGGATTTGCAGAACGTATTCTTGGGTTTTTCGGTAAAGTCACGTAGGTAAAAAATTAAAATTAATAAAAAAAATCACGACGTTTCGGAGGCAACACAAGCTTCCGTCTTCAGTGGAACCGTCACAGCACGATAGCTGTATCAAGTGAGAGAAATTCAAGAACACAGTATTTGTATATATACTGGTTGAGGTGGGAGGAGCCAAGGTAGGCCCTAAATATTATTTTTGTGATATAATCCTTGTATATTTACAAGGACTGTTTTCTTGGAATTTCTTTCACTTGATACAGCTATCGTGCTGTGACGGTTCCACTTGAAGACGGAAGTTGTGTTGCCTCCAAAACGTCGTGATTTTTATTTTATTTTACTTTTATTAATTTAATTTTTTACCTACGTGACTTTACCGAAAAAAACCATAAGAATATGAATCCTTGCAGTCACGAAAGCTTCAAATCTAGAATAGATGCAAACGGTTTGAGGTCGCCGGCTCGATTGACTAACCGGCGAGGCACAAGGCGTAGCAATAAAAACGTACACGGTTTCTGCTTCGTCTATCCACCCAAGCCGCTATGAATGGGTAAATTGTAGTTCAGTCGATTGGCACGTCACGTGGAAGAGTAGGCCAACTTCCACTCGCGGAGCAGCTCTCAAGAGACGCTCGCTGCGTCGCCCGCTTTCAGATGCCTTCTGCGCCCGTCTGTAACGCTCGTCCTTGCAATATTAGGAAGCCACCGTAGCTATGCACTTCTAGTTTGAAAACTCATTTCTTCAGAGCTGTTTCCTTGTGTGTGTTTAGTTAGGTGTCCTTCGAAAAACCTATTGGCATGGTTAATGCGAAATAAGTTCAGCATACCGTACATCAGAGCTCCATTGTGTTTGAGGTTCCTCTGTCGGCAGTGGCGTGAGCACAGAATTGCAGGGCTGCGCCTTTAACCTGCGAGCAGCAGATTGCAATGCCGCGCAATCAATTGTTGTAGCGTACCTCTGTGCCCCCCACCTCCGGGTGACGGGGAAAATGGTTTCTGCAATGCACGACTGCATCGGGTCTAGCCCCACTAGTCCAGCTGCTGGCAACCAAAATGCATGGAGGTTGAACTTCTTTCGCACCGTACTTAGCCAACTGTGATAATCGGAGGTGCAGCGTTGCATGTATTTATTTAGTTTAACGCGTAGGCTTTCGCGACCAATATTATTCATAATCAACGTTTTTGGGTTTAGATCGCGTTATTTATAAATGTGTCGTAACCCTCCACCACCCGACACGGCCAATCAGTAAAAAAGTGTCACGTTGACAAAAGACAAATAGTTCACTGCTTTAGCCCACCGGTGTGTTGAAGCCAGAATGGCGAATTGCCCGATGATGCTGGATGCAATTACCAGCGAAACGTCGTACTCAAAAATTGCAAATGTTGTGGTTTCACTCTTCAACACACCGGTGGGCTAAAGTAGTGAACTATTTATCTTTTGTCAACGTGACACTTTTTACTGATTGGCCGTGTCGGGTGGTGGAGGGTTACGACACATTTATAAATAAAGCCATCTAACCCAAAACGTTGATTACTAATTGTATGTATTTGTGTTGAACTTCTTTCGCGCCGTACGTAGACAACCGTGCTAATCGGATGTGCCGGAGAAGGACAACAAACTTGACACACACACACACAAAAACGATCAAGAAGAACGATTTGTTTTCTTAAAATTCGGTAAAGAAAATAAAACCTCAATAATACAAGATCCGTAACAAATCCACCGCGGTGAACGCGAGACGGCGGTGGGGACCCCTGCACGAAACACCGTCCACGAATTCATATTTTTGGGGTCTTTCGGTAAAAGTCACGTAGATAGGTTCAAAGAAAATAACAAAAAAACTACGACGTTTCGATCGCAACATCGCTTGCGATCGAAACGTCGTAGTTTTATTTGTTATTTGCTTTCAACCTATCTACGTGACTTTTTCCGAAACACCCAGAGAATATGAATTCCTGCAGTCACGAAAGCTTTAAGTGCACGAAGCGGCCCTGTAGGAGCACCGCACGCGGCTCCCCAGCCACAGATGTGCCGACTCCCCATGCCGCCCTTCTCGCCTTGAGAGTCAGCTGGCTGGCTCGCAGGGAGAGCGCGATGGTTAATCATCGCTTTGCCCTGTGGGGGCCTTTCCCATCCCCAGTATTTGTTGCAATCAGTGCGGTGGCACCCCCCCCCCACCACCACCAACGGGTTGAGAAAGAAAAAAACGGGGACCACCAGGGGCATCCTTTCAATCCCGTGGAATCCGTCCGTGGTCCAGACGGTTGTAATGATTGGGGGGCGCCACGGTGGCTAGGAGATGTTAATTACCTCGCCTGGTATACAGGAGGTCGTGGATTCGATTCCGACCCTGACACCTGCTGTATATTTGGAGTTTGCGTGTCTCTCTCTCATCATCATCACGGTGGCTAGGAGATGTTAACTACCTCGCCTGGTGTGCAGGAGGTCGTGGGTTCCACCCGACCCTGACGCCTGCTGTATATTTTGAGTTTGCATGTCTCTCTCTCATCATCATCACGGTAGCTAGGAGATGTTCACTACCTCGCCTGGTATTTAGGAGGTCGTGGGTTCGATCCCGACCCTGACGCCTGCTGTGTANTTGGAGTTTGTGGTGTATCTCTCAGGTTCATAGCGCAGCGCGCTAACCGCTACACTACCGCTCCCCATACACACACGCACACACGCACACACACACGCACACACACCAGCCGAGTAAACATTCCAGGGTAGGCATGTGGCTGGCCAAACGTCGACGGAACAACACGCGGCGACGCACTTCGCACGCAGATCTCGAGATAAATTCAAAGCGCCCACCCATGGTGAGCGAGTGTCCATCTCCACACGTGGAGACACAGATCCCGATCACCCCCCCCCCACGTTGCCTTTATAGACTGTTGGGAAAAGTGCCGTTAGCGAGCGAAATGTACGTACGTAGAGACGTGTCGTGGGCATACATAGTCAGTGTATATAAAACTAGCTTGACTACCCGGCTTTGCCCGAGACTTGGATTCTTGTCTTGACGTTAGCAGGCACACTGCGTGACGCTGCCGCATGCGGGTGACATCACAGATGTGACGTCATCGCTTACTTGCCGTGTAAAATATATCCATTATTGTGCCCCCCCCCCCCCGAAAAAAAGTATATTTATACTTTTTGCATTGTGTACAGTCTGGAAGTTACCCACATGCCAAATGTCAAGTTTGTTGCGTGTGGGGAAGTAAGCTAAACATTTCGAACATTCACACATATTCACAAATTTCCCTTTATATAGATGTGTCTCGATTTAAAGCTTTCGTGACTGCAGGGATTCATCTTCTTGGTTCTTTCGGTAAAACATAATAAAATTATTTTACAATATTTCATTTTTATTATTTATCATTTCCATAATACAATTATTTTATTATGTTTTATTTTTATTATTGTATTATTTCCATTCTACGTGACTTTACCGAAAGAACCAAGAAGATATAGATGTCTCGTCAAGGAGCACAAACCATCCTAGCGGTAGCGGCGGCTTTTGGCTCAGCCATCGAACAAAGGCGGCGGTCACCACATCGCACGGCGCTTTCCAGACGAGCCTCCGCGGCCGTCTGGAACGTTCTTCCCTCCGATATTCAGAAGCCACTGGGGAGCCGTTCACTTTTAAATCAACTCGGTTGAACCCTCATTTCTTGAGCACTGCTTTCTTGTGTGTTTAGTTTGATGTCCTCACCCCGCGCCTCCAATCAAGCCCGGTTGGCTACGCACGGTGTGAAAGAAGTTCACGCAACCGCACGGCACACTTGGTGGTGGTGCCGCAAGCTACTGCGTCACAGCAGCCTTCATACTCCCCCGGTGCTGAGGTTCACACACAGCGCACCTGGGAACGCATGTTCAGGCCGAGCGCACCTAGGCGGGTGTCAGGACCGGTGTGCCTCTTCGTCATCGATGTTGGCCGTGGCCCGGAATTCAAACTCGGCTCGCTGGGTTCGTAGCGCATTTGGCGTTGCCCACTCCACAAACCTCACTCAAAAGACAAAGGTCCCCTGTGTAGCCGTACCATGCTGTTGGGGCAAGCTCTGTTAGCGAGCACCTATGAATAACCGCGCCGTACACGAGGGGTTGGTGGCCAACGCCTCGCCCGACCGCCTTTGTCTCCCCAAAGGTAATGTTTATACACCGCAGCGGGTTCTCATTTGAGGCTGAGTCGACCTAGGGGAGGCCCAGGACCGGCCCAAATATTCGCCACTGGTATTGGCCGTGAGCGGGTGATCGAACTCGGGTCGACCTCGGGCTCCGTGGCGCTGCGCGCTAACAACTGCGCCACCGCTCCCCATACAAGCCCAAAGACAATAAACCCCGTGTAGCCTGTAACAGACTGTTGGGGCAAGTGCTGTTAGCCAGCATCTATGAAGGCCAGTGAAGCACACGAGTGGATTGGTGGCCAACACCACTCACGGCCACCTTAGTCTCCCTCCCACCGCAACAGGTACTCATTTGAGGCCGAGTCGACCTAGGGGAGGCCCAGGACGGGTTCAGATAACCGTCACCGGTGTTGGCCATGAGCGGCAAATCAACCCGGGTCGCCAGGTTCGTAGCGCAGCGTAGCGCTCACCGCTCCACCACCGCTCCCCACATAATCTCTCTCACACACACACACGCGCGCGGGCGGTGCGTCGAGTGAGAACCACCCCCCCCACACACACACACATTGTTCCGTCACACATGGCTTGGGGTTTTTCTCCGGGATCTCACGTTTTTCCTCCCACGCGGAGCTCATTAGTGGAATTAGCCAGACGTCGTCGCCCGTGCAGCGAAGTTCCCCTTTGAAAACAAAACAGACCAAGCGAGTCTTGAGACTCAACAGGGGGGGGCGGGCGGGGGAGAGGTTGATATAAAAATAAACTCTGCTGCCGATGTTTTTGTTTTTGTTGTTGACGATAGCGACGCTTAATCAATCCCACGTGTTTGCGCAGGTGTCGCGAGGCCGGAACGGATCAACGACGACGCCCACCGCGGACTGGACGCAAAAAGGGTAAGTCAACAACAACAACAACTACAACCCGCGTGGGGGTGGGGNTGGGGGTGGTGGTGGGGGNAGCAGCGGTCAGCCCCACAGCGTGACACCAAAGAAGCTGCCATGCCAGGCCACAGTTCCACCACACCAACACCCCACTGGGACAAAAGCCCCCCAAGCTATTCGCTGGAACAGGGGGGGGGCGGGCACGCGGCATTGTGTGTGTGTGTATCACAGTATCATAGTGTCAATACTTGCCTGAGGGTGAATGCAATGTTTGTGTGTGTGTATGTGTGGAGTGTCGCATCCGAATGAATGAGTGAACGTGTGCTGTGATGTTGTTTGCAGGATCGCTGACACCGATAACGAAACCCGACATCGATTCCCCAACACCGGGGACCGTCATCGGGCACCGATCCTGAGCTTCCGCTAGGTCTGCTCAGCCTCAAATGAGTCGCCCATGGGGAGACAAAGGCGGCCTGGTGCTGGTCACCCACCCCTCGTGTGCCGTGCTGTACTTGCATAGGTGCTCCCAAACAGCACTTGCCCCAACGGTTTGTAAGGCTATACGGGCGATTAAATTTCGATTTAAAGCTTTCGTGACTGCAGGGATTCATCTTCTTGGTTCTTTCGGTAAAGTCACGCAGAAGGGAAATAATAAAATAATAAAAATAGAACATCATAAAATACAATTCTCACGACGTTTCGGCCACAACGCAAGCAGCCGTCCTCAGGTGAAGAACAGGTCTGTCGGAAAGACAGCGTCTTGCGTTGTGGCCGAAACGTCGTGAGAATTATTTATTGTTTTATTTTTCTTATCTTATTATTTCCCTTCTACGTGACGTTACCGAAAGAACCAAGAAGATATACGGGCGATGTTTGACTTTGTTTTTTCGAGGGAGGCTGCAGAGGGAGTTGCAGTGTTCATAGCCCCTCTGCGCTGCGAACCCACAAACCTGAGTTCGATTCCGATCACCCGGAACGATTATCGGAACGGGTCCTGGGCCTCCCCTAGGTCGACTCAACCTGAGAAAATGAGTGGACTCGCTAGCGACACTTGCCGCAATCGTCTGTAAGAGTCTGCACTTGCCATTGTGTACTATCGATGTGCTGTGTACCAATGTGTGCACATTTGTAGCCGTGCGTGTCCGCATATGTGTAAGTATGTAATTTGTGTCGCGTTCCCAGCTGCGTATATGCATTCAAATCTTCACACACACACGTATTGTATATCACATACACACAGCACCAGCTACTCATGTAATGCTGAGTCGACCTAGAGGGTGAGAGAGAGAGAGAGAGAGATGCATCGGTCCGTGTTTGTTTTCAAATGTGCTCCCTTGCGTCACATTGCTCACAGGAATCTGTCAAAGTCTGTAATTGAGTGCGGGGGGTTGCGGACAATCTTTGCCTTCATATTTTGCGTGATGAGATGACGACACGTGCTCGTAATGAACACGTGGCTTTTAGATGACTTATTGGCGCTCGAGATGTGTTGCGGCTACGGAACGATTCCTGCTGTATCTAAGCTGGAGCCAAAGGGTGACTGACGTGTGAGTGAGACAACGGTTGCGCGTCGAAGACGACCTGATGATGATGATGATGCAGGCATGATGAGAAGGACAACTGGCACTAATTGGACACACACACACGTGTGTAGGATGATGGACAACAACAGGAGCGCTAAAGTGTGAGAACTCAGCGAGAATTGCTTGACTGTAACATCGGAGATTGGTGCCGGAAATAAGTGGGCGCGATATTCTTGGTTCTTTGGTAAAGTCGCGTAGGAAACGATAAAATAATCAAAGATTTCCCTTCTACGTGACTTTAACCGAAGAACCAAGAACATGAATCCCTGCGGTCACGAAAACTTTCAATCAAAAATGGCCACGACTTTGAGCACGGAGAGGAAAGTGGAAACAGTTGACGCAATTCTAGATTTGAAGCTTTCGTGACTGCAAGATTCATACTCTTCGTTTTTTTTTTCGTGACTTTACCGAAAAAACCTAGTTGACGCAATGTGACAGCGGACACACCTTCTCCGGAATTATCTGCCCCATGGATCCTGATGATAATCACGTGTTCTTCTTGGTTCTTTCGGTAAAGTCACGTAGAATGGAAATAATAAAATAAAACATAATAAAATAATTCTCACGACGTTTCGGCCACAACGCAAGCAGCCGTCCTCAGGTGGAGAGCAGGTCTGTCGAGTAGACATTCAGACTTTTTATTATTTTATTATTCCCTTCTATGTGACTTTACCGAAAGAACCAAGAAGATGAATCCCTGCAGTCACGAAAGCTTTAAATCGAAACAAAACCTAGTTGACGCAATGTGACAGCGGACACACCTTCTCCGGAGTTATCTGCCCCATGGATCATGATTATAATCACGTGATTGTTTCTATTTTATATTTGTGTGTGTGTGTGTGTGTTCGAACTTTCGTTGCGGAGAGCGCGTCTTAAAACTCGGCAGAATCGGTTGAGCCATTATTATTCCTGCTCTCTCTCTCTCTCGCGCCCACAGCCGCGACTTCGCTCAGCTCCCAAGGAGCAATTGTTGAGAGGTGATCCGCTGGAAACATTTGCTACAAAGGCAGAAGGGGTGGGTGGCTTTCAAAAGCCTGTCAGCATACGGCACGTCAGCGCTCTCTCTCTCTCTCTCCGTCTCTGAATAGGGGAACACAATGGCACAAATAATGTATTTAATGAAGTCAGCCCACATCACTGAGGCGGCCGTGTCTGTGTCACACGGAGCAGCTTGCCTGCCTCCTGCGATCTCCCCCCACCCACCACCTCACCCTCGGCGTGTGCGGAGCAATGTCCGCCCGCGAATACGCAGCTACCTCCACTACTCTTCTTTTTCTCGTCATTCTCTCAATTCCCTTTTTCCCCTCTCATGATGCTCCTTCTCCTCTCCCTCCTCGTCTCATCTTCCTCCTCCTCCACCTCCTCTGCCTCCTCCATCTCGCATCCTCCCACATGCCTCTTCTCGCAATCATCCGCCTTTCCCTCCACGTATCTACCTCCTTCGCCAACAACACCACCTTTTCATCCACCTCCTCCACCTCCTCCTCGTTCACACCACCACCACCACCACACCACCTCCTCCTCCACTTCGATTCCTCCCCATTCCTTTCCCCACCTCGTGCCGCTCTTTGATTGTAAAACAAAACAGAAGTCACTGAGTCTCTCCACCGGTGGTTTTCAGGAGGGTCCTGTTACATTGGAACGTTTGGCCAAATTCATAATGAATAAAAAAAAATCAGTCCATTCGTCAATCAAACTGTGCATGTGTGTGTGCGTGGCCTTAAACAGAAACAATACATATATTATATCAGACGTTTCGGGCAATGGTCCTTCTTCACAGCACATATAAATACCGTGACTCTACATCTTTGGTCTTTCTATGAAGAAGGGCCATTGCTAGAAGCGTCGTTTTTTTACTTTTTAAGGCCACACAGTGTTGTTGACGATTAGGTTGAGGTTTTGTTGACGATTGTTATCGATGCTTGTGCACCACTGCCATCGCAGCTGCAACATCAGCAAGTCAGCTGGTAGAGCCGTCCACGATATCGCGCTACTCCACCACCAACGTGAAACCCAACACCAACCCCACCACCACTCACCACCACCAGCAGCCCCACCGCCACTCACCACTACCAGCAGCCCACCACACCAACCCACCACCAACACCACTTCCCACCACCATAATCCCACCACCACTCACCACCAACCACACTCCACACCACCACCACCAACCCATCCACCAACACCACTCCCCACCACCACCAACCCACCACCACTCACCACCAAATCCACCACCAACCCACCTCTAACCCACCAACTCCACCACCAACACCACACCCACACCACCAACCCCACCAACAACACCACTCCCACCACCAACACCAACTCCACCACTCCCCAGCACCACCACAAACCCCACCCCACCACCGCTCCCTGCTAACGTACCCCCACACGCGCCATACGCGAGCAATAAACTAACTTCACCACCCCACTGTCCACACTACACCCGCGCACAAAGACAAAGATCCCCTGTAGAGGCTTAACATACTTTTGGGGCAAGTGCTCTGAGCGAGCAGCGCCTCTTCTGCGGCCGTTTGGAACGCTCTTCCTTCGGGTAGTAGGGAGCCAGTGGGGCTATGCACTTTTAAATCTAAATTGAACACACGTTTATTTAAAACTGCGCATCGTGTTCAGTCTGTAGTCCTCCCCGCATATCCGATTAGCGCGGTTGGCTACGTACGGTGCGAAAGGAGTTCAACATGCACACATGCATGAAGGCCGGCACGGCACACGAGGGGGTGGGTGGCCAGCACCACGCCCGACCACCTTGGTCTCCCCAGTGACGATGTTTACACAACGCACCAGGTATTCACTATGAGGCTGAGTCGACCTAGGGGAGGCCCAGGAACGGTTCAAATCATCGTCACTGGCGTTGGTGGCCGTGAGCAGGATTAGAATCTGGGTTCGTAGCGCAGCGCCGCAACCGCTGCGCCACCGCTCCCCACACATCCAGGACACCACCACCACCACTCCTGAACCTCCCTTACTCGGCCATCCCTGATCTATTCCCAAGACGTTATCGCGCATGCAACAGGGTAGTCTGTTCAATATGCGCATGCTGTACGGAGTGGGGGGGGGATACGTGCACACGCAAGCACGCTCGCATGTTACATACAAAACAAACGATACAGATCACCCGGGGTAGCCTTTTGCAGGCTGCCAGGGCAAAGTGCTGTGAGCGAGCACCTCTGAAAATAAACACGATCCCACTCTGGGTCGACTCAGCCTTAAATTAGTAGCCTGGTGCTGTATATATAGTGAATTTATTCATGTACGGTGTGTATATATATACACACATCCACAAATGCACACCCATGAGTGTTCGTACGTAAAGACAAGATCCCCCAGCATAGCCTTTGAACGGACTGCTGAGGGCAAAGTGCTGTTAGCGAGCACTTATGAATGCCGTCACGGCAACACCACGCCCGGCCGCCTTTGTCTCCCTACTGGCCCCAGGAACTAATTTGAGGCTGAGTCGACCTAGGCGAGGCCCGGGACCGTGAGCGGGCTCTCTCTCTAACACACATTAACCCAGTAAACATGTCAGCATGGAAAACGTTCAACGTTAACGGGGATATTGCTAATTCGGTCGAGGCACGAGGCTTACTGCACACGGAGGCGAACATCAGACCGCGTGGGTGAAATGAGAAACGCACTGAACTTAAATTTTTTTTCTGCTGACTCTTGTGCCTTGTGACTTCGTAAACACGACAACAACAACACACCCCACTAAGAGATGCTGACTTAAAAACATCTCACCCAAAAACAATCTCAATTTACAACTTTCAAAATTAAAATAGGACAACAGCCTTGCTACGTTTGGCCGAGTCCCTGTGAGTGACAGGCCTCAACAAATTCGTCAGTATCGCTGCGTGGCCCTAAGTGGAAAAGTATAATGTAATAGGCGACGTTTCGTGCGTTGGCCCTTCTTCATAACACATCATTATTAGCGAGCGCGTGGCTTCCTGCTCGAGACACGTGACTCATCTGATCTGAACAAGGGCATGGCAAGGGCCGAGGAATGAGTGACCGTAACAGAGGACACGTGGGGGTCACGATGGGGATACAGGGGGGGGACACGAAGGGAAGGGGCGATGGAGAAGAGGCGAGGCTTTGAGAAAGGAACGGAACCATGTTCAGGAGGGGGAGAGCTTCGTGTACAGGGGCAGCGTTGAGTCGATTGGCAGTGTAAGTCTATTGGCAATATTGAGTCTATGGCAGTGTGATTCTATGGGCAGTGTTGAGTCTATGGGCAGCGTTGAGTCGATTGGCAGTGTTGAGTCTATGGACAGTGTTGAGTCTATGGGCAGTGCGGATTCTATGGGCAGTGTTTTGAGTCTATGGGTAGTGCTGTCTATGGGCAGTGCTGAGTCTATGGGCTGTGTTGAGTCTATGGGCAGTGTTGAGTCTATGGGCAGTGTTGATTCTATGGGCAGTGCTGTCTATGGGCAGTGCTGAGTCTATGGGTGGTGTTGAGTCTATGGGCAGTGTTGAGTCTATGGGCAGTGTTGAGTCTATGGGCAGTGTTGAGTCTATGGGCAGTGTTGAGTCTATGGGCAGTGTTGAGTCTATGGGCAGTGTTGAGTCTATGGGCAGTGTTGTCTATGGGCAGTGCTGAGTCTATGGGCGTGTTGAGTCTATGGGGCAGTGTTGAGTCTATGGGCGGTGTTGAGTCTTTGGGTAGTGTTGAGTCTATGGGCAGTGCTGAGTCTATGGGCAGTGTTGAGTCTATGGGAGTGTTGAGTCTATGGGAGAGTTTGAGTCTATGGGCAGTGTTGAGTATATGAGCGGTGCTGAGTCTTTGGGCAGTGCTGAGTCTATGGGCAGTGTTGAGTCTATGGGCAGTGTTGAGTCTATGGGCAGTGTTGAGTCTATGGCAGTGTTGAGTCTATGGGCAGTGTTGAGTCTATGGGCAGTGTTGAGTCTATGGTGCAGTGTTGAGTCAATGGGCAGTGTTGCTCAATGTGCAGAGAAAGTTGATTCCGGTGGAGGGGGTGATACAGCGAGACATAGAGAAGATTGGGATGGAAAAAGACGAGCTGTGGACGTTAAAAGAGATTAGCGAGGCGAGATAAAAGCACGCGGTCATTAACAACAATACAGAACAAAAGTGCGCACAGAAGCGGCGGGGGGAGGGCGAGGTGGAGGAGAGACGCGTGCACTGCACACCAATGTTGTTGCTTTGGTTATGTTACATATATAATTAATGTACAGCGTTATGGGATGCAATTAGCAAGAATTCCGCGATGTAAAACGAAAGTACGTATTATGATGATTATTGACTCCCTTGCCGCGGGCGTCGGGGTGGAGCGAGTACGCCTCGCTCGGCGGGAGAAAGCGGCCACAGACAACACGTGGACTCGCTCCATCTGTTGCATCTGCACGGGATAGAGCGTTGCCCCCTTTCGCATAGCATCGCATCACGCGCGTGGTTTTTTTTCGTCCGCGTGCTCGGGTTTTTCCTCTCCGCACGCGTGCACCACCCGAAGCAATGTTCATTTGGTTGGGAAACATCTGCTTGTGTAGAGGACCGCAGAACTTGGGCAATCGTTGCTGGTGTCGCCTGCGCGTTATAGTCTCGCCTAAGCTGCTGCTGGTGCTGCCTTCCAGTCCGTGGTTGTGACGATGGTGGCGGCGATGATGATGATGATGATCTTCTTGGTTCTTTCGGTAAAGTCACGTAGAAGGGAAGCAATAAAATAACAAAAATAAAACATAATAAAATAATTATCACGACGTTTCGGCCACAACGCAAGCAGCCGTCCTCAGGTGAAACCAGGTCTGTCGAGGCGACAGACGCTGACAGCTTTAATCGAAAGATGATGATGATGTTACGCCGGGTAAAGTTGTTGTTGCGTGAATTTGACTTTGCTACGTACGGCGCGAAAGAAATTCAACACACACACATACACACGCGCGCACGCGGCGACCAATCTCCCTTTCTTCCATCGCCCGCGCCCGGATGTTGATTTCAAAGCGCGGCGGTGAGAGATAAAATGACAGATGGACCCATCCGCCCGGCTCCCCTCTCCTTAAAGCTCTTTGACAGACTCACACCCTCTATTAATAAACGATCCAACGCTCACCAAAGCGGGCGCATTAACTCGCTCACGTAATTACACGTGTATAAAGGAAAAGATAAAGATCCCCCACCACCACCACTTCCCCTGACCGTATAGACTTGAACAGACACCAGAGTTTGCGCGCTGGAGTTTATTTGATTTCGGTAAAGTCACGTAGGTTAAAATTTTTAATTAATAAAAGTAAAATAAAAATAAAATAAAAANTAAAAATCACGACGTTTCGGAGGCAACACAAGCTTCCGTCTTCAGGTGGACGGACGCTTGTGTTGCCTCCGAAACGTCGTGATTTTTATTTTTATTTTATTTTTATCTTACTTTTATTAATTTAAATGTTTTACCTACGTGACTTTACCGAAAAAACCTAACAATATAAATCCTTGCAGTCACGAAAGCTTCAAATCTAGAATTTATTTGATTTGCTACAATGATGATGGTCCCGTTTCATTAGGAGGCCACTGCAGCGATGCACTTTTAAATCTAGATCGAAAGCTCAATTTGTTTAGAGCTGCCTTATGCCTTCAGTCTGTCGGCCTTTTGCCGGGCACGGTTGGCTACGTACGGTGCGAAAGAAGTGCAACACAGTACGTACATACAGAGAGACATGCATACATACAGGATTTCCTCCGAGATGTATTTTTCAAGTAACCTCTGCTCCACTCAGATTTGACCTCAGAAGTGGATGTCAAAGAGCTACCTGCGAGCCCCCTTCTTTGCGTGACCTCTGCTCCACTCCAAACGGTCCACGGAAGCGGATGTCACAGAACTACGCCCTGAGCTCCATTCTTCTTGCGAACCGACCGGTTCCGTCTCGATGGGATAGAGTGGCTTACGTACGGTGCGATAACAAACACAAAAATAACGTTTCGCAAATTAATTGCTCGGCTACTTCTCTTGCTAACGGGAGGTCCGTGCTGCGTCGTGAGCATTGCCAGCACCAACTAACGCCCGGCCGCCTTTGTCTCTCTTCAGTGCCGATGTGTTACGCAAAACCACGCCAGGCGCTCGTTCAAAGCTGAGACGACCTGGGTTGGTCCAAGATTCAGGTGGTCGTGGAATAGAACTTGAGTGGTCGACTCATAGCGAGTGAGTGACTCGACTCAATGACAAAGATCCCCGTATAGCCTTTAGCAGACTGTTGGGGCAAGTGGTGTTAGCGAGACCTATGAAGGCTGGAACGGCACACGAGGGGTGGGTGGCCAGCACCACGCCCGGCCGCTTCTGTCTCCCCAGTGGCGATGTTTTACACACCGCAGCAGGTGCTCATTTGTGGCTGAGTCTACCTAGGGGAGGTCCAGGGCCAGTTCAGATAATTGCCACCGGTGTTGGCCGTTAGCGGGAATCGAACTCGGGACGCCAGGTTCGTAGCGCAGCGCAGCGCGCTAACCGCTCACTCACGCACACACACACGCAAGCACACACGCGCTAACGCACACACACACGCGCACACACACACGCGCACACACACGCGCACACACACACGTGCACACACACGCGGCACACACGCGCACACACACACGCGCGCGCACACACACGCGCGCACACANGCGCGCACACACACACACGCACACACACGCGCGCACACACGCGCGCGCACACGCACACACACGCACACACACACACGCGCACACACACGCGCACACACACACACGCGCACACACACGCACACACACACGCGCACACACACGCGCACACACACACACGCACANGCACACACACACGCGCGCACACGCGCACACACACACACACGCGCGTACACACACACATACACACACGCGCATACACACACACATACACACACGCGCACACACGCGCGCACACACACGCACACANACACGCGCTCACGGAGGAAATAAATAAAGAAGGCAGTTTAACAACGGAGAAGAAGGCAGTAAAAAGATGTCAAGCAGATGGCTGCCGTTCTTTAGCCCCGTTGGGGGCCACTGAAAGAAACGTGGCGAGGAACGGGGGGGGGGCGTGAAAGGGGGGGGGTGAAGAAGTGTGTGGGGGGGGGGNATAGGGGGAGGGGCGGGTGTTGAATGGTGAACGGGCGGTCAGAATGATAGACACCCGAACATTCGTGCCTTTGAATGTGCCTCCCTCCCCGCTTAACCAACGAGCTCTCATCTGTCTGTGTGTGTGGCTGGGCATCCCCTAGGTCCACTCAGCCTCAAAACGAGTACTTGCTGCGGTGTGTAAACATCGCCACTGGGGAGACAAAGGCGGTGGGGCGTGGTGCTGGCCACTCACGCCCTTATGTGCCGTGCCGGCCTTCATAGGTGCTACTCGCTAACAGCACTTGCCCCAGCAGTCTGTTAAGGCTATTCGGGGGATCATTGTCTTTTGTATTTATGTAGCTCGACTCGGACTCAAATCAGTACCCGGTACGATGTGTAATTATCGTCACTAGGGAGACAAAGGCAGCCGGGATTTGTACTGACCACCCACCGCTTTCCATTGCGGGGTTGATGGCTTTCATAGGTGCTCGCTAACAGCACTTGCCCCAAACAGACTTGCGAGGCTATACGGGTGATATTTGTCTTTGTAGACGCCCCCTTCTCCTCCTCCCCNTCCTCCTCCTCCCCNTCTTCCTCCCTCCCCGCCGCCAATCCTTCAGATAATTCCCTGAACTCAGACAGAACCCCCGAGTTAAACCATGGACGGGTAAGCTCATCAATTTTCTCTTTCCCTCCTCCGCCTTGTATCCCTTCGCTTAAACACAACAACGCCTCCCGTTTGTTTTGTGGAACTCCCCACTCCCACCCTCTTCTCTCTCTATATCCCCCTTATTTAATTATTTAACTACTCACGAAAACCCTCCTCCCCCCCCCNATCTCTTCCAAACAAAAATGCATTGACACCCCCAACGCAGACCCTTCAAACCCTTACCCTCCCTCCCTTCATCCCCCCTCGTATTGTGCAGCTGCGAAGCGAAGTACGACACAGTATAATTGAATGAGGGCTATCCCTTCCACCCCTCTCGCACGCCTCTCCCACCCCCACACCCCTCCTCCTCCTCCCTTCTCTCTGACATCAATGAACTGCATGCCGTGAAGTTATTTGTGACGCGAAGCGACAATCAATTATTCAATTTGCCCCGTGTTTGCTGATTGCCGTGGCGGGCCGCGTCTCTCTGTGTGCGCGCGTGGTCGGATGTGTGAATTTAAACCGCGTTAAGCCGCGGTAAAGACACGCGCGTTACAACAATAACTGGCCCGAGTTAAGTTGTTCCCTGGATCGGCTTAATTCAATCAGCTGTCTCGTCATCATTTGTTAATTGTTGGGAGCGTTTTTGTTTGGATTTTGCTTTGCTTCGTTAGAAATCACGGTTTCCATTGCGCTGGAAAACACGATAACCGGAATGCCCCCACCCGTGACCCCCTTCCTGCTCCAGCAGAAAATGGCGAATCAGCCAGCAACAATCAGCACTCATTCAGCGTCAGCCGTCATCGTCGGGACGTGCACTTGCCAGAGCGAATAAGCGGGCGCTAATGCGTCGATGTGCTGTAACTATCTGTGACAAGTATGGTATTCCCCCACACGAGGATTGTGCGGCTGATGGGATGTGTTAAATGTTTGGATGGTGTTTTTTTGTACGTATTAAAAATGTAAAAAAAAATGTGTGCGCGTGTGTTTAGGGGAGCGGTAGTGTCGTGGTTAGCGCGCTGCGCTGCAAACTGACCACCCGAGTTCGATTCCCGCTCACGGCCGACACCAGTGACGATTATCTGAACCGGTCATGGGCCTCCCCTAGGTCGACTCAGCCTCAAATGAGTACCTGGTGCGGTCTGTAAGACATCGCCACTGGGAGACAAAGGCGGCCGGGCTTGACGCTGGCCACCCACCCTCTCGCGTGCTGTGCCGGCCTTCATAGGTGCTCGCTAACAGTACTTGCCCTAACAGTCTGTTAAGGCTATACGGGGATCTTTGTTTGGAGAGACTGATGTGGAAACGAATGGTCATTGTCTTGCTCCATTAATTAAAGTTGTACAAGATAAGAGTTGACACGTGCTTTGGGAATTGAGCGAGGCTATGAGAAAAGCTTGCGGGGAAAGATGATGATGATTATTATTATGATGATGACGGGTGCAGGAGAGAATAGTGTGGAGCAGTGCTGACATCTTAAGTGTGGTGACCTGCAGTGCGGTGAGTGGGTGAGTGAGTGGGTGAGTGAGTGGGTGAGTGAGTGAGTGAGTGAGTGGGTGAGTGAGTGGGTGAGTGAGTGAGTGAGTTATATTTATTTATTTTGACAATATTTCATTTTCCATGTTTAACAGTTAAGGCCACACTGATCTATGTAGCTCTTTCTTTTCAGAAGCGAACTGGCCACATGCGGGAGCTCAGCGAAATGAGCTCATCATCGTCACGTGGAAAATGTGCAACAGCCAAATAGTCTAAACGCGTGACGTTGATTCTAAATATGTAGGGAGAAATACCAGAGGACCCGGAGAAAAATCCAACGTGACCACGGGAAGAGAGACACACAAAGTCCAAATATACAGCAGCAGGTGTCAGGGTCGATCGGGATCGAACTCACGACCTCCTGCATACCAGGCGAGGTAGTTAACATCTCGCCACTCTGTTGTTGTGACCTGCAGTGTGGTGAGCGAGTGGAGAGCGTGGGTGGGTGAGTGTTGGTGGGTGTGTGTGTGAGAAGATGAGTTGGGTGAGTGTTGTTGTGACCTGTAGTGTGGTGAGTGAGTGAATGTGGGTGAGTGGGTGGGTAGTTAGTGAGAAAGTGAGTGGGTGAGTGTTGTTGTAACCTGTAGTGTGGGGAGTGAGTGAATGTGGGTGAGTGGGTGGGTGAGTGAGTGAGAAAGTGAGTGGGTGAGTGTGTTGTAACCTGTGTGTGGTGAGTGGATGTGTGTGGTTGAGAGAGTTGAGAGAGACAGAGATATTGGAAAAGGGAGAAATTGAGAGAGATTATGAGTGATTCGAGAGAGAGGTCGTGGTTAAGAGAGAGAGAGAAAGGGAGTGGAGAGAGAGTGAGTGAAGACTTTGACTTTTAAACAACTTGTATTGCCGCCAGCAGCAAAAGCACTGGAGGCGATTCCGATATCAAACACACAAAGTCACCAGGAAAGAATGAAAACAAACGCTACAAATCCACGCGCTGTGGCGCTAAATGCACCGCGCACAACACGAAAAAAAGCCACGTGGTGGTGGTGGTCATCGCGCACGCCACGGTGACGAGCGAGCGCTTCAGAAGGTGAACACGAGGGTGCCGTCCACGCTGGTACAGAGAGGGGCTTGTCAAGCTCCCCAGCTTTAGAAGAAGACGCGCACATCACCGACGTGTGTGGTACATGGCGTGCTCCAGCCGAAGCCGCGCCTTGAGCAGGCCTCTGAACACTGGAAGCACAAAGCAGCCGTCATTGTCACCTTCCAGCATCTTTTTTCTCGTTCTATACACCGCCAACTTCGCCTGAGCGCAGGCGAAGTTGGCGAGGTCATGGCGCTTGTTAGCCAGGTAAGCACCACCCCATATACGAAGCTGCTGTTGTAGAAGGGCACCCCAGTTTCCTGAAGATGTCCCCCAAAAGGTGGAACATTGGTTTGAGCCGCTGACGGTGTAAGTACTGGTGGGGCAGATCCTCCCTGGCACCGCAGGAAATGCACAAGTCTGTTACCCCCGGCAAGAGATTCGGCCGAGCCACACGGCCGATGGCAACGTGCAGTGTGCCAATCTCATTCAGAGAGAGAGGAGTAGTGATAGAGAAAGAGAGGGAGGGATCGGAGAGAGAGGATTAAGAGAGCGAGGGAGCGAGTTGCGGTGTTGGATGAGCTGACTTTATTAGGAAATCCGAGCAATGAAATGGGCTTTGCGTGTATAGATCCTCGGCTTTAGAGTGGGCCAGGACTCTGCAGGGAGGTGAATGGGGGTGGGGGCAGGAAGGGGAGGGGGCATTAAGGTGGAACCGTGGCCAGGACTCTGCAGGGAGGTGAATGGGGGGTGGGGGCAGGAAGGGGAGGGGGGCATTAAGGTGGAACCGTGGCCAGGACTCTGCAGGGGTGAATGGGGGTGGGGGCAGGAAGGGGAGGGGGGCATTAAGGTGGAACCGTGGCCAGGACTCTGCAGGGGGTTGAATGGGGGTGGGGGCAGGAAGGGGAGGGGGGGCATTAAGGTGGAACCGTGGCGGACTCTGCAGGGAGGTGAATGGGGGGTGGGGGGCGAAGGGGAGGGGGCATTAAGGTACGTGGCCAGGACTCCAGGGAGTGAATGGGGGGTGGGGGGCGGAAGGGGAGGGGGGGCATTAAGGTGGAACCGGGCCAGGACTCTGCAGGGGGTTGAATGGGGGTGGGGGGCAGGAAGGGGAGGGGGGCATTAAGGTGGAACCGTGCCAGGACTCTGCAGGGAGGTGAATGGGGGGTGGGGGCAGGAAGGGGAGGGGGGGCATTAAGGTGGAACCGTGGCCAGGACTCTGCAGGGAGGTGAATGGGGGTGGGGGGCAGAGGGGAGGGGGGGCTTAAGGTGGAACGTGGGGGCAGGGAGGTGAATGGGGGGTGGGGGGCAAAGGGGAGGGGGGCATTAAGGTGGAACCGTGGCAGACTCTGCGGGAGGTGAATGGGGGGTGGGGGGCAGGAAGGGGGGGGCATTAAGGTGGAACCGTGGCCAGGTCTGAGGGAGGATGGGGGTGGGGGCAGGAAGGGGAGGGGGGCATGGTGGAACCGTGGCCAGGACTCTGNAGGGGGTGGGGGGGTGGGGGCAGGAAGGGGAGGGGGGGCATTAAGGTGGAACGTGGCAGGATCTGCAGGGAGGGAATGGGGGTGGGGGCAGGAAGGGAGGGGGGCATTAAGGTGGAAGTGGCAGGATCTGCAGGGGGTTGAATGGGGGGTGGGGGCAGGAAGGGGAGGGGGGCATTAAGGTGGAACGTGGTGGAGTGAAGGGATATTGAGTGTATGCGGGGAGGGTGGCGCAGCGGTTAGCGCACTGCGCTACGGCCCAGCGACCCCACGACTCCATACCACGTGAGAGCCAGCAACCTCGATGACGAATAACTGAGCCGGTTCTGCGCCTCCCCTAGGTCGACTCGGTCAAAAGTGGTCCCGGTGCGGTGTCTGAAACGTCGTCTGGCGGGGCCGGCCGTGGTTCTGGAAACCGAACCCGCTTCGTGTGCCGTGCCGGTCTTCGTAGGTGCTCGCGAACGGCACTTGCCCCAAGACGGTGTGGAAGGCTATACGGCAGGGGGGGGTCTTTGCCTTTTGCCTTTGTCCTCAGCGCCACATTTGTCCATTAGTCAGACCCGCGGGGGGGCGCAGAGGAGCAGAGTGGCTCAGGCTGGTTTGTGGGGGGGGGGGGGTGAATTGGTAAAGGGTTGAAATGAGGGGGGAGAGAGGGGAGGGTTTGTGGGAGACACGGGGGGAGGTACGGAGGGTGGAGGGTGGGAGGAGAAAGAGAGGAGGGTGGGAGGGATGGAGAGAGGGTGGGTAGGTGGGAGGAGGATGGAGGTGGACGAGAAAGAGAGGGGAGGAGAGGGAGGGTGGGAGGGGAGGGAGGGTGGGAGGGTGGGATGGAGGGAGGGTGGGAGGGAGGGTGGAGGGAGGGTGGGAGGGGAGGAGGGTGGGAGGTGGGAGGAGAAGGAGGGTGGGAGGGAGGGAGGTGGGAGGGAGGGTGGGAGGGTAGTATGGTAGGAGGAAGGAGGGAGGGGAATAGAGAGGAGGGAGGGAGGGTGGGAGGAGAAAGCGAGAGGGATCTCTATGGAGTCCACAGGTAGCTGTCAGAGCCAGGGGCTACGGCTCCTACTCGACGTCCTCCCACAGTGAAGTGGTTTCACGACGTGCGTTGTTGTGATTCGCCAATCCTCGCTGCTACAGCATCCACAGTGGCGGCGTCGACTCAGTGAAGAGGAGTCACGGTGGCTAGGAGATGTTAACTACCTCGCCTGGTGTGCAGGAGGTCGTGGGTTCGATTCCGACCCTGACGCCTGCTGCTGTATATTTGGAGTTTGCGTGTCTCTCTCTCACTCATCATCATCACGGTGGCTAGGAGATGTTAACTACCTCGCCTGGTATACAGGAGGTCGTGGGTTCGATCCAGACCCTGACGCCTGCTGCTGTATATTTGGAGTTTGCGTGTCTCTCTCTTCTCATTCACGGTGGTAGATGTGAACTACCTCGCCTGGTATACAGGAGGTCGTGGTTCGATCCCGACCCTGACGCCTGCTGCTGTATATTTGGCGTTTGCGTGTCTCTCTCACTCTCATTCACGGTGGTGAGATGTTAACTACCTCGCCTGGTGTGCAGGAGGTCGTGGGTTCGATCCGACCCTGACGCCTGCTGTGTATTTGGAGTGTGTCTCTCTCTCTGTGGTGAGATGTGAACTCCCTCGCCTGGTGTGCAGGAGGTCGTGGATTCGATCGACCCTGACGCCTGCTGTGTATTTGCAGCTTGCGTGTTTCTCTCACTCTCTCACCCCGTGGTCGCGTGGATTTTTCTCCGGGTCCGCCGGTTTTTCCCTCACGCTNGCTTTGAGTTTTCTCCTATCAACCACGACACTTCGCTGAGTTATCATCTGTGGCCAGGTCGCTTCTGAAAAGAGAGCTCAGTGGGGCCTTACCTCTCTCCCTCCCTCTTAGTTTCTCTCTCTCTCATTCTCTTCCTCTCTCTTCTCTCTCACTCTCTCTCATTCTCTCTCACACACACATGCACCTGTCATCGCAGCACAACCGAGATAATTAAAGTCGCCATGGCAAGCATCTCGACAAAATGCCCAAGAATTCATCATCATACATTACAACGTAGAGTAGAAGGGGTGGGGCGAGGTGGGTTGGGAGGGCGATTCCATTGCAGTGAATGCCCGTAATAGGGACCCCTTTGCAATGAATGAAAGGCATCTCACACGCGGCATTCATGAATACGTGGCCACGCGTGTGAGATGCGCCGCGTATATCGAATCCACACCGGGCCCGGGTGCTCGGCGTTCGACAAAACAACCGACATGCTCGCTGCTGCTGCTGCCACTGCTACACGCCGAGCGCGTCCACTGTGCATGCGCTTGGTGCGTCAGCCATAGCCGCTATGGCACTGCCGGGTGAAGCCACGGGGTCTATCTACTGCCCGATGAAGCCACGGTTCGATCCACTGCTAGATGAAGAAGCTCTTGACGTTGGGGCGACGAGTGGGGGGGGGGGAGGTTGTCACGTGATGCAAATGATGACGACGACGACGATGATGACGATGCGTNGTTGACAGTGTCTCGGGCAATTGATCCCAGGCTCGCGTTGCGCAACAACTTTGAGGTTCAACGGCGATGCAATCGTCGTGTGAGTGAAAATGTGCCGGCAAACGCTAGCGGTGTCGTCCTGGGAGTCCGTACCAGCCGCGTGACGAGTTACCGGTTCCGAACAATGTCTGGCTGCATCGCCCAAATGTCACGGCCCACAAACAACAACAACAAAATCGAGTTTGCAACAACAACAACCACAACACCATTGGAACCTCATTTTCCAGTAGCAAAATATGATAATGTTTTTTTACCCTTTTATCTGGCAACAAAACTGACACCTTTTTTTACAAGGAGTCATGTTTGCATTGACCACATACCTGCAGTCGGAATGTAAACAAAAACATAACTCTGATAATGTATGCACTGTCCTTGAAATTGATTGGTCCACACCCGAGACAGCTTTCTTTAGAGCCTAGTCTCACATGGTGTTGGACCAGATGAAACCAGAAGGCGCCATGTGAGACTAGGCTCTAAAGAAAGCTGTCTCGGGTGTGGACCAATCAATTTCAAGGACAGTGCAACATATCAGAGTTATGTTTTTTGTTTGTATTCCGACTGCAGGTATTGTGGTCAATGCAAACATGACTCCTTGTAAAAAGGTGTCAGTTTTGTTGCCAGATAAAAGAGTAAAACAATTAACAACAACAGCCACAACAAGAATTCTGGGAAACGCGCTTGCAGCGAGTAAACACGCGCGTCTCTATCGGCGCGTGAGAAAAGTCCACGTTGCAAGTTGCGGTGTTTTTTTTATTAATTAACCACCGCAAGAGCTCAAGAAATCAAGGACGAGTCTCATTCGACGCCAAGGTGGTTCTGAGTCACCGACGCCATAGGCGCAAAGCAAAATCCAGCACATTTCTGCAACGAAGCCAACTAGAAATCGCAGCAGAGACGAGGACACGCAGATGTGAACGAAGTGAACCAACAAAATTTCGTGACGCAGGGATTCATTTTCGTGTATCTTTCGGTAAAGTGACACGAGTGAAGATTGTGTGATTTGTTTTAATCCAGTCACTTAAACTCTCTTCGACTTATCGCTTTTGAAAGCCGTCGGTGGTGACGAGAAAGCGAGCCGCAGCAAACATTCAATTCGATCACATTTCGATTCGCGGTGACGATTGGAAGTCGGCAAAAGGACGGGGCGATGGGACACGCGACGAGCGAGGGTGTGCAGGCGGTGCAACTGCGCCAGAGGGACACAGGAGGGAGGGGTGAGAGGGGGGATAGGAAAGAGGAGGGCGGGAGGGGATATAAGGGGGTAGAAGGGAGTGGGGTAGAAGGGAGGGGGAGGGGGATATAAGGGAGGGAGAGAAGGAAGGGGGGGNTAGAAAGGAGGGAGGGAGAGAAGGGAGGGGGATAAAAGGGAGGGAGAGAAGGGAGGGAGAGAAGGGAGGGGGAAAGGGAGGGGGGAGTAGGGAGTGGGGTCGAAGGAGGGAGGGAGAGAAGGGAGGGGGTAGAAGGGGGGGGGGGGTAGAAGGGGTGGGGTGATGGGAGACAGGAATGAGAGATGAGGGGTGGAGGAGAGAGGATGGAGTCTGTATTTTAGCATGATAATAAGCAATCTGCATCCGTCACGCCGCCTCTCCGCTCCATATCCTTCCCACGTTCAGCTGCGCGGAACGAGCACCGGGGAAGCTTTGCCCGCTCCATGGAGATGATGCGTACGGATGAGGCAAAGGCGCAGCCCTGCAAGTGATCTAGACATATGTTTATTTATTTACCAGGTAAGGACCGCTGAGCTATGCAGCTCTTTGTCAGACGCGACGTGGCCACCACAGATGATAGCTCAACTTCAGTGGCTTATCATTTGGGTGAGAAATCCGGGGGGAATTCCACGTGACTACGGGAGAGAGACACCGGAGCCTCCAAATATACAGCAGCAGGCGTCAGGGTCGGGATTGAACCAACGACCTCCTGTATACTAGGCGAGGTAGTTAACATCTCTACGTGGAGAGAGAGAGACACGCAAACTCCAAATATACAGCAGCAGGCGTCAGGGTCGGGATCGAACCCACGACCTCTGTATACCACGCGAGGTAGTTACCATCTCTACCGTGAGAGAGAGAGAGACACGCAGCTCCAAATACACAGCAGGCGTCAGGGTCGGGATCGAACCCACGACCTCCTGCGTACCAGGCGAGGTAGTTAACATCTCTACGTGGAGAGAGAGAGACACGCAAACTCCAAATATACAGCAGCAGGCGTCAGGGTCGGGATCGAACCCACGACCTCCTATATACCAGGCGAGGTAGTTAACATCTACGTGGAGAGAGAGAGAGACACGCAAACTCCAAATATACAGCAGCAGGCATCAGGGTCTGGATCGAACCCACGACCCCTGTATACCAGGCGAGGTAGTTAACATCTCTACGTGGAGAGAGAGAGAGACACGCAAACTCCAATATACAGCAGCAGGCGTCAGGGTCGGGATCGAACCCACGACCTCCTGCATACCAGGCGAGGTAGTTAACATCTCTACGTGGAGAGAGAGAGACCGCAAACTCCAAATATACAGCAGCAGGCGTCAGGGTCGGGATCGAACCCACGACCTCCTGCATACCAGGCGAGGTAGTAACATCTCTACGTGGAGAGAGAGAGACACGCAAACTCCAAATATACAGCAGGCGTCAGGGTCGGATCGAACCCACGACCTCCTGCGTACCAGGAGAGGTAGTTAACATCTCTACGTGGATATTGAGAGAGAGACACGAAAACTCCAAATACAGCAGCAGGCGTCAGGGTCGGGATCGAACCCACGACCTCCTGTATACCAGGCGAGGTAGTCAACATCTCTACGTGGAGAGAGAGAGACACGAAAACTCCAAATACACAGCAGGCGTCAGGGTTGGGATCGAACCCACGACCTCCTGCGTACCAGGCGAGGTAGTTAACATCTCCTAGCCACCGTGGCGCCCTGGACTGATCACTCCGCTGCTGGCGGACGGAGCATTCGCAATCCAAAGAGCTCGATCTTTAGAAAGCCGACTCCGCAGAAGTGAGTCCTCGTTTAACGCGCTGGTAGACGCGTTCCTGACAAGTCAGCTCGGCCAAAGCGATTTCCCCACGAGGATAAACGCAACGATAAAGCGTGGCATGATGCGTTGCACCAATGCGCACACGCGCAGTGAGAAGGCACGCCGCCGCTTTACCGAATAAATCCCGCGTACTGTATCACTCCGCTCAGCCGTGCAGCTCAGGAAAGTAGTTCGTCGTCGACCGCTCAGATACTGCGCGTCCCGCAGTTATAACGGGCGCGCCTTGTGCTGAAAGTGTCCTCGGATGTAAGAGGGACGCGTTATGATAGCGACAACGCGTGATGGTGTGAACACAACGTCGCGTTCCTAGGCTGGAAGGGGCTGTCCATAAATGACGCCACGCGATTTTGGACGAGTTTTGACCTTCCCCCCCTCGTCACACGGCGTCACAAAAAGTGAGACCCCCCCCTCAAATATGACGTCACAAAGCTTTGCCCCCCTCGCCCCCCCCAAAAACATATTTCCATTTTGAAAATAAAACATGCTTCAAATCGCTTTAAACTATTGTCATTGTAGTGTGTATTTAATTTGGCGCTGCACTCTGATGTTGTAGGAGAAAATGTATTAAAAGTCTATTTAATTAAGTAGAACGTGTTAAATTTTGATTTAAAGCTTTCGTGACTGCAGGGATTCATATTCTTGGTTCTTTCGGTAAAGTCACGTAGAAGGGAAACAATAAAAGAATACAAATATAAACAATAAAAACAATAAAAATATATTTGTATTATTTTATTATTTCTCTTCTACGTGACTTTACCGAAAGAACCAAGAAGATGAATCCCTGCAGTCACGAAAGCTTGTGTTGTCTATATTTATTTAAAGTTGAGCATTTTGATGTGACGTCACAAATGTCTGACCCCGCCCCCCACCTAGGTGTGTGACGTCATTTATGGACGGGTGGGACTCACCCATGACCGACGTAACAGTCGAGTTACATCTTCTTGGTTCTTTCGGTAAAGTCACGTAGAATGTAAATAATAAAATAATAAAATAAAACGTAATAAAATTAGATTTAATTACGTTTTATTTTTATTAATTTTTTCCATTCTACGTGACTTTACTGAATGGAAAAAATTAATAAAAATAAACATAATAAAATATTATTGATCATGTTTTATTTTTATTATTTTATTATTTCCATTCTACGTGACTTTACCGAAAGAACCATGAAGATGAATCCCTGCAGTAACGAAAACTTTAAATCGAAGTAGAGTTACATATTCACAACTGCTGCTGCTTTTGCTTCTGCTGGGGGAGGATATGTCAAAATACGCGCACCCACTGCCTCAACATACTTGCCAATTTACTTGAATTAACGTTCATCATCACGTATGTTTGCTAAACTTCTTCTTGGTTCTTTCGGTAAAGTCACGTAGAAGGGAAGTAATAAAATAATAAAAATAAACATAATAAAATAATTCTCACGACGCAAGCAGCCGTCCGTCACTGAGGACGGCTGCTTGCGTTGTGGCCGAAACGTCGTGAGAATTATTTTATTATGTTTATTTTATTATTTTATTATTTCCCTTCTACGTGACTTTACCGAAATAACCAAGACGATGAATCCCTGCAGTCACGAAAGCTTTAAATCGAAATTTAATTATTTTATCATGTTTTCATTATTATTTTATTATTTCCTTCTACGTGACTTTACCGAAAGAACCAAGAAGATGAATCCCTGCAGTCACGAAAGCTTTAAATCGAAATATGTTGAACGTCTTTCGCACCGTACCTAGCCAACCGTGCTCATTGCCATTGTCACCATTCATAACTGGCCAATAGTCGGTGTCTACGCTGCTTTCGTGGCTACCTGTGATCCAGCACTGCGCCGCACGTGTCTACCTGTAGTCCAGCAACTCTGGAGGCAAGAGCGAGGGCTGGTGGATCACGCACGGATGAGAGTCGAGGAGGTACATGACACCCTGCCTCGCCAGGAGCGGGGATTGCGCAATGGCTGATCGCCTCTGCCACATTTAATTTTGGAGCTTTCGTGACTGCAGGAATTATTCTTTGGTTCTTTCGGTTAAGTCACGTCTAAAGATAAAACATAAATTAAATCATAGCACATTACGACGTTTCGATTGCAAGTAAGATGACGACACGGCACGGCACGCAAGCTTGATTTTCAAGCGACACGGCACGGCACGCAAGCTTGATTTTCAAGCTTGCGTGCCGTGCCGTGCCGCGTCGTCATCTTACTTGCAGCAGTATCACGTTGCCGTCAACTCATTGACATGCTAATTGTTTATCTGCCCCTCCCTCTCTCCGCCCCCGCCCCCTCTCTACATTTAAGGCACCGTCACAGAAACGACCTCTCTCTTTGTGCCGATATGTGTCCTCTCTCTGTGTGTCCTTGTGATGTCTGTCTGCTTGTATGTCTGTCTATAGTTTTCTAGTTAGATTTTTGTTGCTATTTCTTTTATGCCTGATGATGATTGCTTGTGTTGCCTCCATCTGTACGGGGGGATGGAGCGCTGCTGCCCCCTCGCACGAGGCGTGGGGAATTCCCCAGGCGTCTCATGGGTTTGCTCCCAACGTGAATAATCATATCACTGTGTAGCAAAAAAAACGTGTCCTTGGGTAGTAAGTGTTATTTCCTAATTGCTTATGCCTCAAAAGTACGGAAAATGGCTGTTATTATTCCCTACAAACTTTGCTTTTGTGACCAGAACAATTACATTTTGAAATGCACCTATTTTCAATTAGAAAACGTGTGCATTTGTGTCATTCCTTCACGAAAAAATCGTGTTACGTAGTGCAATCGTTATAGTAACAACAAACACACGCATCCTGAATTGGCTGACGAGATCTTACGAATGAAATAAGAACCCCAATGTCACGGTGGGACTCTCCCGATGAAGAGCCGTGACGACTCAAGCGTGTGGCTCTCCTGGAAGCAAACGAAAGTCGGCAACCCGTGGTCTCCAGAGCCGCGTGTGGCTCTTCAAGGACTCTCTCGTGACGTGAGGTGTCAAGGACCACCACCGTCTCGTATTAATCACACGGAGCATTTCGGCTCTTTAAATATAAATGTTTAATTCAAAAAGAATAGTTATTCGTGTAACTTTGTTTTCCGCCCCTGGACTGTGTAGAACGGGTAAGTGGAGTGACCAGCAGTTTGGTGAGTGGATGGGTGAGTGAGTGGGTGAATAGGTCAGTGAGTGTGTTGGGAGTGAGTGAGTAAATGTGTGAATGTGTGAGTTGGTGTGTTGTTGAGTGGGTGAGTGAGTGAGTGAATGGTTGGGTGAGTGGGTGAGTGAGTGGGTGAGTGAGTGGGTGGGTGAATAGGTCAGTGAGTGGTTGGGTGAGTGAGTGAGGTTGGGTGAATGTGTGAGTGGGTGTGTTGTTGAGTGGGTGAGTGAGTAAGTNGTTGGGTGAGTGGGGAGTGGGTGAGTGAGTGATGAGTGGTTGGGTGAGTGGGTGAGTGAGTGGGTGGTGATGTGTGGGTGAATAGGTCAGTGAGTGTGTTAGTAGTGAGGGGTGGGTGAATGTGTGAGTGGGTGTGTTGTTGAGTGGGTGAGTGAGTGAGTGTTGTTGGTGGGTGAGTGAGTGGTTGAGTGAGTGAATGGTTGGGGAATAGGTCAATGAGTGTGTTGGGGTGAGTGAGTAAGGTGAGTGAGTGGGTGTGTGAGTGGGTGAGTGAGTGGTTGGGTGAGTGGGTGAGTGAGTGGTTGAGTGAGTGAATGGTTGGGTGAATAGGTCAGTGAGTGTGTTGGTGAGTGAGTGAGTGAATGGTTGGGGAATGTGTGGTGGGTGGTTGTTGAGTGGGTGGATGGGTGAGTGAATGAGTGGATGTGGGTGAGTGGGTGAGTGAGTGGTTGGGTGAGTGAGTGAGTGAATGAGTTGGTNAGTGTGGGTGAATGGGTGTATGATTGTGTGAGTGGGTGAGTGGATGTGTGGTGAATGGGTGAGTGGATTGGTGAGTGGGTGGTGATGGTTGGGTGAATGGTGTGATGGTTGATGAGTGAGAGGATGCGTGAGTGGGTGAGTGAGTGGATGGGTGAGTGGGTGAGTGTGAACGGGTGGGTGAGTGGGTGAATAAATGGGTGAGTGGATGAGCGAGTGGGTGAGTGGGTGAGTTAGTGAGTGAGTGGGTAAGTGTTTGGGTGAGTGGGTTAGTGGGTGACTGAGGTGGTGAGTGGATGGGTGAGTGGGTGGGTGAGTGAGTGGTCGATGTGTGGGTGAATGGGTGAGTAAGTGAGTGAGTGAGTGGGTGAGTGAGTGGGTGAGTGGTGGGTGAGTGGGTGAGTTGTGAGTGAGTGGGTGAGTGGGTGAGTGGGTGAGTGAGTGGGTAGGTGAGTGGGTGAGTGAGTGAGTGGGTGAGTGTGGGGGGTGAGTGAGTGAGTTGGTAAGTACTGAGTGAGTGGGTAGGTGAGTGAGTAAATGTTGGGTAAGTGGGTGAGTGGGTGATTGAGTGGGTGAGTGGGTGGGTGGGTGAGTGGGTGAGTGGGTGAATGGGTGANTGTGAGTGGGTGGTGAGTGGGTGAGTGAGTGGGTGAGTGGGTGGGTGAGTGGGTGGGTGAGTGGGTGAGTGAGTGGTTGAGTGGGTGTGTGAGTGGGTGNGTGGTCGCGTGAGTGGGTGGGTTAGTTGGTGAGTGAGAGGGCGAGTGAGTGGGTGAGTTGGTGGGTCAGTGAGTGAGTGCGTGAGTGAGTTTGTTTAATCGAATTCTGAAAAAAGTCTCTTCTTGTTGTTTTGGTTTCCGACCCCTGGCCATGGTCAATCCACTGCTGGATGACGGCTTCTACTCACCTGCCGCCTCCACGATCCAGTCAATGTCTGTCGAAATTATTTTAGTGTTTCGTTTGTTGTCGTTAATCGGAGGTGGGGGGAGGGAAGACTGTGTACGGTGCCAAAGAAGTTCAACATACTTGCATACAATACTGCACCTCCAATTAGTTCGTTTGGATACGTACGGTGCGAAAGAAGTGCATCACCCATTCACCAAATACTGCACCTCTGATTAGCGAAATCCAATACACACGCACACCCAGCCAGCCAGCGTATTGTCGCGACGTAGAAAACAACAACAACAGCAGCAACAACAACAACAAAAGAAGCAACAACAACCGGAAAATTTAATTAGAATAATTATATGCCTAAGCCTACTCCCCCCCTCCACCTAACGATATAAATAAACAAGCTAGTGCCGGCGAAATAAAGAAGAGGTGGCATGCATTAATAAACGGCACACGAGGCGAGCGCTCGGACGATGTTCCTGCCGCCGAACGATACCACGCGCGGGGAGAGAGGGAGGGAGGGAGAGAGATGTGTCTTTATCTCTCTATGGGTCTCTACGTGAGTCAATGGGTCTACATGCAACTACATAGGTGTCTATGTCTGTGTATGGGTCTCTGTGTGAGTCTATGAAATCTCGAAGTCAAGGCATCAGTGACCGGGCTAAGACCATCAAGCTCGCCACGATTGTAAACAGGCACACGGGGGATGACACGTTGTCCATTACATGCCCTCTGAGAACACCGCTTAAATTTGACGTCCATCACAGGTTCAGTGTGCGGTTGTGTGACCGGGTCATCGCAGCCCGTTCACCCATAACACATGGGTCACCCGTCTCGTGACCTACTGCCAGCAGCGAGCCGTCGTGATCATAAAATAATTGGAAAATAATTTGAAAATGACCGTGCGTGCGCGTGTGTCTGTATTGTATTTCAGGACGTATCCGAATGTGTATGGCTGGGTCATGTAGCCCGCATCCCAGCCACCGCATGGCCAAGCAGC
Organism: Lethenteron camtschaticum; assembly: GCA_018977245.1. NCBI lineage: Eukaryota > Metazoa > Chordata > Hyperoartia > Petromyzontiformes > Petromyzontidae > Lethenteron > Lethenteron camtschaticum. Next base: position 7,547,688 of record MU249602.1, on the reverse strand, counting down.
TTCTGTTTTGGCCGGGCAGAGGGGCCTAAACGATCCCGGCATGGGCTGTAGAAGAGAGGGAGCCGATGTTGGTACAGGAGGATGTGGAGCTGAGTTGACTTGCCGATGAGCGGTACCAGCGGTGTCAAGATCGTCCTTTGTGCAGGAGACAGCCTCATGATGGAAGCAACTGGGCAGTGCCAGGCTAGGTGTACTTTGAGGCTACCGGGCAGTTAGAGAAAGTCGCCCTCCAGTAACACCGAAGGGCGACTGAGTAACGCTCACAACAACGAGCCTTGTGGCTAAAACGTAGCAGGTTGACACAGTAGGGGGCACATGTGGTGCATCTGTCAGTCATCCCAGTCAGTCAACCCATGGCACCTGAGTCCGTCCCGTGACCTCCTGCCATCGGGCGTTCGACACTTCACGTAGCCTTATCGTGCACATAACCACTTATCGCGAAAGGCGGTTGTTGTTGTTGTTTTAACACATCGCTACTTGGGGATACAAAGGCGGCCGAGCGTGGTGCTAGCCACCCAACCCCCTCCTGTACCGTGCCGTCCTTCATTCGTGCTCGCTAACAGCACTTGCTCCCAGAGGCTGTACAAGGAAGCTTCGTCTCGGCACGTGGCGCTGTGAGCAATATGTGCCAAGTATCTGGTCCAATCAACAGTCGATTAAAGTAGCGTGCGCGCGTGTGCGTAATTCCAGGTGTCGTTGTGATGGTGCTGGCCGGCAAAATCCCATCACCACCTCCACGCGGTGCCGTACTGGATTCCAACCAACGGTGAGGGTCTTTGGCGTCAGATGGAGCGACCCACCGGCCAAAGTATTTCTGTGTCGCATCTATGGCAACGTCAAATCAACTTGGAACTCGACATGAAGACGGTCAACGCATGCCCCCGAAGATGCCCTGGACCGAGCCAAATGGAGAAGACAATGCCGAAAAGCGGACCCTGTGCCACAGCGGGAACAACGCTAGGAAGAAGAATAAGTTGTGATGGTCCTGCCGTTTGCTCACAGCACTTGCCCCGACAGTCTGCGTTCAGGCTATATGGGGCATCTTTGTCTTTGGATCGGTGCCAATCATCGTCGTTGCATGTTGCTCGCGGAACATTTTCGTTTGGGCGCGAATCTCCGGACGTACTCCCCGTGCCGCGATCAAAGTCTCCGCAGGCGCGCTTCGCATGAAAGCCACCGCCTACGACACAAAAAGGCGTCCTCGCTTTTCATCGCGGCTTCCGCTTAAGATTTCTCCCTTGGCCACTTAAAAAAAAATTGGGTGCGAGTGACTATAAACGTCGTTGTCGAATTTTTTTATATATAAAACATAATTCACCCTCTTTGTACATTTTTTTTATGAAATGTAAATCCCCCCCAAAAAATTCTTCTGATTATTGACTGGGGGTTTTAATGTTTTATTTCGTGTGTTTGTAAGAGAAGCGTCGAGATATCCTGCACTATTCTCGAGCACGATGGCACCAGCGATTTGTCGTTCAGGAGCCATACTTAGCACTCCTACTGGACATCTCTGAAAAGGAACTTTATAGTTCTTCGGATTCCTCTCCGTGGGTCTCTATCAGGGGCGGTTTCTTCATTAGGGCGATTGGGCGACGCACCACCAATGTCATTCAACCACAGAGTCACGCTAGCCGTCACTGCAGCCTCTGGATATAGTCCAATCAGCGTCATGTCACGTTCTGTGGAGTACCGCCTCTTTTTGGGCGATTTCATTCCGGCTGAGAATCGCCCCGAGTGGCCCCATAGACTTACATTCAAAGATGTTTTTTTTCTAACGGGGGGAGCTGCAATGCATTCTCTATGGCTTCCGGAGGGCTCGCCCCAACGTGCTTACGTCATCATACGTAAGCACATTTCATCCAACAATATAATTTGTCGCCACCTAGTGGAATCTTTAATAAAATAAACTTGAGTGGACTGTATTAATAGTGAGTATAGAAACAAACAAGATGTATTGTAAGAGTCACTTTATTTTTCATTAATATTAAAGAAGTGAAGTTGCCTTTACATGCTTAAGCTGTTAATTTATCCATTGCATGGGTGGACCTTATCCTTATCAATCATCCAGACATTTGCCCCCCCCTAAGAGATTTTGCAGGAGCCGCCACTGGTCTCTATGTATCTCTGTCAGTCTGTGTGTGGACTTGAACGTGTCCCTATGGATTCACTCCGCGTCAACCTTCCCTACAATTCCCATACCTCAACCCTCATCGCGTAACTGCCCTTGGCTCCCTGTCTGCTACCGATGCCCATTCAGACTCCTCACCTTGGTCCACAAATCCCTTCATGGTCTAGCTCCACCACATCTTGCCACTCTTGGATCTTTATACTTATCCCTTTTCACCCTCTACGTCATCAATCTTTAGATGTCTCCCGCTCTGTCCCTCCTTTTCCTCCTTGTACTCAATCCACGCTCTTTCTCTCCGCGTGACTTTTCTTTCATGTTGTGCGCGATGCTTTTAGCGCCACAGCGCGAGGATTTGTAGCGATTATTTTCATTTGTGTTGCTGGTGACTTTGTGTATTTCATTTCGAAATCGCCTCCAGTGCTTTTGCTGCTGGCGGCAATACAAGTTGTTTAAAAGTCAAAAAGTATCTCTCTTTCTGTTACCCCTTCTCCTCCTTGTACTCAATCCACGCTCTTTCTCTCCACGTGACTTTTCTTTCGTGTTGTGCGCGGTGCTTTCAGCGCCACAGCGCGTCGATTTGTAACGTTTGCTTTCTTTTGTTTGCTGGTGACTTTGTGTATTTCATATTGAAATCGCCTCGAGTGCTTTTGCTGCTGGCGGCAATAAAGTTGTTTAAAAGTCAAGTCTCCTCCTTGTACTATCCAATCTCCTCCTTGTCTACAGCATCCAGCTCAGCGGCATTACTCTTGATGCTGCTGCGACTCTCAAGCCAAGGATAAGCCTTGCCAGGCTAGACCGACTGTACGTCAACACCAGCAGCGTTAACCTGCTCGGGGACACTGAAATCGTACTCTCCGATTTTTTTTCTGATCACCACCTGGTCTCTTGTGCTGCTGCGAATTCCCAGAGCGGAGCAGCACAGCGCCTACTGGAGACTCAACGTGCAGTTGCTTGATGATGACACCGACTTCAGAGAAACCTTCAAAGCCCTTTTGGGCTCAGTGGCTGCCTGCCAAAGGAAGCTTCAGCTCCCACCAACTTTGGTGGCACTACACAAAGGCGCGGGTCACAGGGCTCTCTGTCAGCAGTTCACGAGCCAGCATGCTGCCGCTATGAACGAGGTGGCACGCCAACTGCAGAACGAGCTGCTGGTGTTCAATCCACGCTGTCTCTCTCTGTCTGTCCCTCCTTCTCCTCCTTGTACTCAATCCACGCTGTGTCTCTCTCTCTCTTCTCGCCCACCCGCTCACTGGAACAGGCTTCACCCTCCGCGTTAAGCGGTCACCTTAGTCACTACGTTTCCGCTCCGCACTCAAAACCAGAGGTCGCAAACGGGGTTTGATTCCTTACCCGTACCCGGCCGCACCAGGGTCGCAAACGGGTACCCGTACCCCGTACCNTACCCGATACCTGGCTACCCGTACCCGGTCGGGTATCGGGTAGGGTACGGGTACCGATTGCGACCTCTGGGATGAAGCCACGTTGCAGGCGCGGGTGGGTTGATTCTAGAAGTTGAATTGTGAGAAGAGACAAGACGTTGGGAAATGAGTGACAAACAGTTACTCACCAGTGACTCACGGCCTACCCGCACCCGGCCGCACCAGGGTCGCAAACGGGTACCCGTACCCGGCCGGGTACGGGTAGCCGGGTATCGGGTAGGGTACGGGTATCGGGTACCCGATTGCGACCTCTGCTCAAAACNCACTCACGACCCCCAGCTCACCCCACGACCCCTTAATTCCCCTCACAATCGTCACCCTACTGTTACCCCTTCTNATTACCCGGCCTATCCTCATTAACACCCATTCATTACATCCATTCGTCACCATTGACTGTCATCAATTCGCTTTACAATCCACGCAACGTCACAGATTCGCCCCCCCCCTCCCCCCCGTCCTCGTCGTCTCGCGTTCGATTCCGCTCACATCCACGCGCACCGTTGCTAATCCCGTAGAGCGCCTTGCATAAGGCGCTCATGTAAATGATTTGGAGATGAAGAGATCGTTTGGGGAAAAGCCACGCGGGCGTGTTGAACACCCATCCCCTATGCGGATGGAACAAAATGACCTTGAAATTTCGATTTAAAGCTTTCGTGACTGCAGGGATTCATATTCTTGGTTTTTCGGTAAAGTCACGTAGGGAAATAATAAAATAATAAAAAACATAATAAAATAATTCAATTTCGATTTAAAGCTTTCGTGACTGCAGGGATTCATCTTCTTGGTTCTTTAGGTAAAGTCACGTAGAAGGGGAATAATAAAATAATAAAATTAAAACATAATCAAATAATTAAATTTCGATTTAAAGCTTTCGTGACTGCAGGGATTCATCTTCTTGGTTCTTTTGGTAAAGTCACGTAGAAGGGGAATAATAAAATAATAAAATTAAAACATAATCAAATAATTCAATTTCGATTTAAAGCTTTCGTGACTGCAGGGATTCATCTTCTTGGTTCTTTCGGTAAAGTCACGTAGAAGGGAAATAATAAAATAATAAAAATAAAACATAATCAAATAATTAAATTTCGATTTAAAGCTTTCGTGACTGCAGGGATTCATCTTCTTGGTTCTTTCGGTAAAGTCACGTAGAAGGGAAATAATAAANTAATAAAAATAAAACATAATAAAATAATGAAATTTCCATTTAAAGCTTTCGTGACTGCAAGGATTCATATTGTTAGGTTTTTTCGGTAAAGTCACGTAGGTAAAACATTAACAAGGTAATACCCATCGCTTTCACACTCACATCCGCTGCTGTGTCCTCACCGAACTCTAAACAGATCAGATTGATGTAGACCTCAGAGGCATAGGACACATCCATGCGGATGTAGCAAGAAATATAAACGGAGTGGTAGCTCTTGCAATCTCTCATTTACTTGATACAGCTGTCGTGGCTGTGACGGTTCCGCCTGAAGACGGAAGCTTGTGTTGCCTCCGAAACGTCGTGATTTTTATTTTATTTTACTTTTATTAATTTTAATGTTTTACCTACGTGACTTTACCGAAAAAACCTAAGAATAAGAACCCCTCGCTGCTGCTGCTGCTTCTGCAGGGCTGGGATTGGAGGCGCAATGCTCACTGCTTCTGGTGGTGTGGGGCGGTGGCAAGGGGGTAACTCACAGGCGCTGATTAAAGAAGCTGTAACAAACAGGTGGACCCCGCAGTGGCTAGCAGATGGATCTCCCTCGCCTGGTCTGCAGGAGGTCGTGGCGTCGATGCCGACCCTGATGCCCGCGGTATATTTGGAGTTTTTGTGTCTCTCTCTCTCTCTCTTTTTCCCCGTGGCGGTCGCGTGGATGTTTCTCCGGGTCCTCCAGCTTTTTTTACCCTCCACATTTAGAAACGTGGCTGTTTCGAGTGATTCAAATCATTGAGCCATCGTTTGTGATGACCAGGTGGCTTCTGAAAAAGAGTTACATAGCTCAGTGGGCCTTACCTGGTAAAATAAAAATATATCTTTTGTGTATATATTCATAGTCTGTATGCCTTCTTTGATCGCATCGCAATGTTGATTTCCATTTTACAAAAAGCTCGCTCCTCCGAAGAGAGCACTCTTGCTCTCTCTGTCTGTCTCTCTCAAGAACACCAGCCAAGTGAAACGACTCTCGTTCTGATTTGTAAAGAAATAAAATAAAAAATGGAATTAGCCAAACATCCCGATGCACAGCGACCCCCCCCCCNGGGTGGAACCTGGTGCCAGAAGTAATATTAGAGAAAGTGACGAACATTGCAATGAATAAGTAATGCCAGTGGCGTTTAAGTGTTGTGACTTCCAGAGAGGGGAGAGGAGGGGAGAGGAAGGGAGAGTAGGAGTAGGAGAGAGGTAGGAGAGAGCTAGGAGAGAGGTAGGAGAGAGCTAGGAGAGAGCTAGGAGAGAAGTAGGAGAGAGCTAGGAGAGAGGTAGGAGAGAGGTAGGAGAGAGCTAGGAGAGAGGTAGGATAGAGGTAGGAAAGAGCTAGGAGAGAGGTAGGAGAGAGCTAGGAGAGAGGTAGGAGAGAGCTAGGAGAGAGGTAGGAGAGAAGTAGGAGAGAGCTAGGAGAGAGGTAGGAGAGAGGTAGGAGAGAGCTAGGAGAGAGGTAGGATAGAGGTAGGAAAGAGCTAGGAGAGAGGTAGGAGAGAGCTAGGAGAGAGGTAGGAGAGAGCTAGGAGAGAGCTAGGAGAGAAGTAGGAGAGAGCTAGGAGAGAGCTAGGAGAGAGGTAGGAGAGAGCTAGGAGAGAGGTAGGATAGAGGTAGGAAAGAGCTAGGAGAGAGGTAGGAGAGAGCTAGGAGAGAGGTAGGAGAGAGCTAGGAGAGAGCTAGGAGAGAGCTAGGAGAGAGCTAGGAGAGAGCTAGGAGAGAGCTAGGAGAGAGGTAGGATAGAGGTAGGAGAGAGCTAGGAGAGGGGTAGGAGAGAGGTAGGAGAGAGCTAGGAGAGAGGTAGGAGAGAGCTAGGAGAGAGGTAGGAGAGAGCTAGGAGAGAGGTAGGAGAGAGCTAGGAGAGAGCTAGGAGAGAGCTAGGTGAGAGCTAGGAGAGAGCTAGGAGAGAGGTAGGAGAGAGCTAGGAGAGAGGTAGGAGAGAGGTAGGATAGAAGTAGGAGAGAGCTAGGAGAGAGGTAGGAGAGAGGTAGGAGAGAGGTAAGAGAGAGGTGGGAGAGAGGTAGGAGAGAGGTAGGAGAGAGCTAGGATAGAAGTAGGAGAGAGCTAGGAGAGAGGTAGGAGAGAGGTAGGAGAGAGGTAGGAGAGAGGTAGGAGAGAGGTGGGAGAGAGGTAGGATAGAAGTAGGAGAGAGCTAGGAGAGAGGTAGGAGAGAGGTAGGAAAGAGGTAGGAGAGAGCTAGGAGAGAGGTAGGAAGAGGTAGGATAGAAGTAGGAGAGAGCTAGGAGAGAGGTAGGAGAGAGGTAGGAGAGAGGTAGGAGAGAGGTGGGAGAGAGGTAGGAGAGAGGTAGGAGAGAGCTAGGAGAGAGCTAGGATAGAAGTAGGAGAGAGCTAGGAGAGAGGTAGGAGAGAGGTAGGAGAGAGGTAGGAGAGAGGTAGGCGAGAGGTAGGAGAGAGCTAGGAGAGAGCTAGGAGAGAGGTAGGAGAGAGTTAGGAGAGAGCTAGGAGAGAGGTAGGAGAGAAGTAGGAGAGAGCTAGGAGAGAGGTAGGAGAGAGCTAGGCAAGAGCTAGGAGACGTAGAGAGGGGAGGAAAAATTGGATATGGACGAGAGAGAGAGAGAATGCGAGATGGGGTTGGGGTGTTCATAGGGAGAGAGAGAGAGTGGAGAGAAAAGAAAGGCGATGGATCCCAAAATCTTCAGGGGCTGGTCAACGTACTCGTTGGCTACGCCAAGATCGCCATGTACAGGGCGAGGAAGGTGGCAGTGGAGGGGAAACGTCCGGCCAGCAGCCTGGGCATCTTCCGCGCTCTGGTCGGAGCCAGGGTGTGTGGGCTGGAGTTCCGCCATGCGCGGCTGACCCACGCCGTGCCGGCCTTCAAGGAGCAGTGGGCGATGGAGGAGGCCGTGTGCTCGGTGGCAGATGACGGGGAGCTCTGCGTGCAGTTATGAGCTACCCGTCGGAGGCCGTCGGACTGCGGAGGGATGGTGCAGATGCAGCACTTGTCGTAGTAAAGAAAATTATATAGAAAACAGGGGTAACATAGAGAGGGGGTAGAGAGAGAGGGGATAGAGAGAGGGGCAGAGAGAGGGGTAGAGAGAGAGGGGGTAGAGAGAGAAGGTAAAGTGAGGGGTTAGAGAGGGAGGGGGTAGAGAGAGGGGCAGAGAGAGGGGTACAGAGAGAGGGTAGAGAGACGAGGTAGATAGAGGGGTAGAGAGAGGGGGTAGAGAGAGGGTAGAGAGAGGGGGTAGAAAGAGGGGTAGAGAGAGAGAGGGGTAGAAAGAGAGGGGTAGAGAGAGGGGGTAGAGAAAGGGGCAGAGAGAGGGTACAGAGAGAGGGGGTAGAGAGACGAGGTAGATAGAGGGGGTAGAGAGAGGGGGTAGAGATAGGGGGTAGATAGAAGGGGTAGAGAGGGGGGGGNTAGATAGAGGGAATAGAGAGAGGAGGTAGAGAGAGGGAGTAGAGAGAGGGGTAGAGAAAGAGGGGTAGAGAGAGGGGGTAGAGAGAGGGGTAGAGAGAGGGGTAGATAGAGGGGTAGAGAGAGGGGTGCAGAGAGAGGGTGCAGAGAGAGGGGGTAGAGAGAGGGGGTAGAGAGAGGGGTAGATAGAGAGGGTAGATAGAGGGGTAGAGAGAGGGGTAGAGAGAGGGGGTAGAGAGAGGGGGTAGAGAGAGGGGGTAGAGAGAGGGGGTAGATAGAGGGGGTAGATAGAGGGGNTCGAGAGAGGGAAGGGGTAAGGATTAGGAGCAGAGCGTGCTTTTTCGTGGTGATGTTTTGTGTCTCCGAAAAAGTAGCACAGATTGATTTTGTTTCACAATGGGAAAATACGTAAAATCTGTAATTAAAAAAGGGGGGGGGGGCGGAAGCACATAAAGCAAAGCGATGGAAAAAACTAAGTGATGAACGAAGCAAAGTGCCGACTTAACCGAGCATCTTCTTTATTCCTCTGATCGTAAAAAAAATAGAGAAGAGAAAGGGATGACGACACACAAGAGTGGGAGAGAGAGAGTAGATACGTGAGCGCCAAAGAGGGAGGGAGAAAACAAAAAGACTTTTGACTTTTAAACCAATTTCATTGCTGGCCGGGTACGGGTAGGCCGTGAGTCACTGGTGAGTAACCGTGTGTCACTCATTTCCCAACGTCTTGTCTCTTCTCACAATTCAAGGTCCTAGAATCAACCCACCCGCGCCTGCCACATGGCTTCATCCCAGAGGTCGCAATCAGGTACCCGATACTCGTACCCTACCCGATACCCGGCTACCCGTACCCGGCCGGATACGGGTACAGGTAGGCCGTGAGTCACTGGTGAGTCACCGTGTGTCACTCATTTCCCAACGTCTTGCCTCTTCTCACAATTCAAGGTCCTAGAATCAACCACCCACGCCTGCAACGTGGCTTCATCCCAGAAGTCGCAATCTGGTACCCGATACCCTACCCTACCCGGCTACCCGTACCCATTTGCGACCCTGGTGCGGCCGGGTACGGGTACGGGTAAGGAATCAAAACCCGTTCGCGACCTCTGGACGACAGGCAGAGAGAGAGAGCGGTGGTGGTGGGGGTAGAGGAGGTGGGGGTAGTGGGGGGAGGAGAGAGCGAAAGAAAGTGAAAGGAGCATTGATGGCCACACGGCCTCCCGTCCCGTGAGAGCCCCCCCTCTCCACCGCCCCCCCCCCCCAACGAGTAGGAACTGTCACAACGCATCGCACAGCAAACATCGCGACGAGGAGGCGGTGGGGGGGGGGGTTAGGGGGNCCCACACCGGCAAGGCTCCTCACATTTGCCTGACACCGACACAGCCGTCGCCGCCGTCTCCTCCTCGTCCTCCTCATAAACCCGCGGTCGGCAAACCTGCGACACGGCAAGTGCACGCGGTGGCTCTGTGGCTGCCCCTTGTGACTCTGTGGCTGCCCCCTTGTGACTTTGGCTGCCCCCTTGTGACTCTGGCTGCCCCCACCGCTCCCGTGACTCTTTGGCTGCCCCACGTGACTCTTTGGCTGCCCCCTTCGAGACTCTTTGGCTGCCCCCACGTGACTCTGGCTGCCCCCTTGAGACTCTTTGGCTGCACCCACGTGACTCTTTGGCTGCCCCCACGTGACTCTGGCTGCCCCCACGTGACTCTTTGGCTGCCCCCTTGTGGCTCTGTGGCTGCCCCCTTGTGAATCTTTGGCTGCCCCACGTGACTCTTTGGCTGCCCCCCACGTGACTCTTTGGCTGCCCCCTTGTGGCTCTGTGGCTGCCCCCTGTGAATCTTTGGCTGCCCCCACGTGACTCTTTGGCTGCCCCCACGTGACTCTTTGGCTGCCCCCTTGTGACTCTTTGGCTGCCCCTTGTGACTCTTTGGCTGCCCCNACGTGACTCTTTGGCTGCCCCTTGTGACTCTTTGGCTGCCCCCTTGAGACTCTTTGACTGCCCCCACGTGACTCTTTGGCTGCCCCTTGAGACTCTTTGACTGCCCCCTNGAGACTCTTTAGCTGCCCCTTGAGACTATTTGGCTGCCCCTGTGACTCTTTGGCTGCCCCCTTGAGACTATTTGGCTGCCGTCTTGAGGTTCTTTAGCTGCCCCTTGTGACTCTTTGGCTGCCCCTTGTGACTCTGGCTGCCCCTTGTGACTCTGGCTGCCCCCTTGTGACTCTTTGGCTGCCGTCTTGAGGCTCTTTAGCTGCCCCTTGTGACTCTTTGGCTGCCCCTTGTGACTCTTTGGCTGCCCCTTGTGACTCTGGCTGCCCCCTTGTGACTCTTTGGCTGCCGTCTTGAGGCTCTTTAGCTGCCCCCTTGTGACTCTTTGGCTGCCCCTTGTGACTCTTTGGCTGCCCCCTTGTGACTCTTTGGCTGCCCCTTGTGACTCTTTGGCTGCCTCCTCTGCATGCAGCCGTTCCCTTTTTGTTTCAAACCCCCAAAAAAAATCCGAAACGTAATTTCACGCCAAGATAATACGCAATTGATGAACTATGACGTGGAACGGGGTCACTATGGATGCCTCGATTACAACAACTGTTTCGATTTAAAGCTTTCGTGACTGCAGGGATTCATCTTCTTGGTTCTTTCGGTAAAGTCACGTAGAAGGGAAGTAATAAATAATAAAAAAAACATAATAAAATAATTCTCACGACGTTTCCGCCACAACGCAAGCAGCCGTCCTCAGGTGAAGACCAGGTCTGTCGGGAGACAGCGTCTGAATGTCTCCCCGACAGACCTGGTCTTCACCTGAGGACGGCTGCTTGCGTTGTGGCCGAAACGTCGTGAGAATTATTTTATTATGTTTTATTTTTATTATTTTATTACTTCCCTTCTACGTGACTTTACCGAAAGAACCAATAAGACGCAACAGCTGTCTTCATGGGACGTCCTTTGCCAGTACCAAAATATGAGAATAGATTTTCCATTTTTTCTGGCAACAAAACAGCTGTGTTGAGATGTTGAAACACCAAACTGAAACCTTTTGCAAGGAGTCATGTCTGCATTAACCACAATGCTTGTGGTCAGAATTCAAACTAAAATCATACTCTGATAATATCTTGCCATTGTCTTTGAAACTGATTGGTCCACACCAGAGACAGCTTTCTTTTGAGCCTAGTCTCAAACGGTGTATCAGATTATGGTTTTTATTTGCATTCTGACCACAAATAATGTGGTTAATGCAGACGTGATTCCTTGTAAAAGGTTTCATTCTGGTGTTTAAACATCCCACACCTGTTTTGTTGCCAGAAAAAAGGGGGAAACCTATTATCAAACTGTCTTGTTAAATTATTTATAAGGGAGGTGGGGGGAGGGATGGACTAAATATAGGCATTTTATTTCATCACGTGTTTGGTTTATTTAAGTCTGAATGTTTGTTGCTGCCACCTGCTGTATGTACCCGCGGTGTCTGTGTGTACAGGTAGCAGCTGAGTGAGATGCGGCTCTTGGAACTGTTTTGATCAAAGACGAAAACAATTCTCTCTCTTCTTCTTGGTTCTTTCGGTCAAGTCAGGTGGAGAACAGGTCTGTCGAGAAGGCAGAGTCTACCCCTCTCTCTACCCCCAGACTCTGCCTTCTCGACAGACCTGTTCTCCACCTGAAGACGGCTGCTTGCGTTGTGGCCGAAACGTCGTGAGAATTATTTTATTATGTTTTATTTTTATTATTTATTATTTTCCTTCTACGTGACTTTACCGAAAGAACCAAGAAGATGAATCCCTGCAGTCACGAAAGCTTTAAATCGAAATTCTCCTCTTGTTTGAAAGCTCACCGACCCCTGTCCAACTACAACTTCCTCCTCTGGCGATGCGGTGGCGAGATGTGAACTCCCTCGCCCGGTATGCAGGAGGTCGTGGCTAGATTCCGAGTTTGCGTGTCTCTCTCCCTGTGTTCGCGTGGATTTTTCTTTCCCCCCGCCACCCCTCCACATTTTGAATCGACGTGAAGCGTTTCGATTGTTGGTCTACTGCTATAAATTGCCACGCGACAAGACCGCTCCGTTGAGATATCATTTCTCTGTTCGCCACGTGGCTTTTGAAAAAAGGGTTTGCTGGGAATTGCTCAGTGGTCTAAATGTTGATACTCCGACTGATGCTCCTGCTGTTGTGGAGTGACTCATGCAGCCAGCTATGGCTGCAGAGTTGGTAGTACATGTTTGTTCACGACGTTTATTGTGAAAATTCGGTCACAGTTCATATGACCACTGTTTCATTGCTTTTATGGCTTTATTTTGGTGATTTTCGAAAGTTTTTTGGTTTGGCCATGTTTGTTGTAGTACAGAGTTAGACTGATGGCCTTAATCTAAGTTGTCTTGTAGTTGTTGTTGTTGTTTGACTTGCATCCCACTGTGATTTTTGTACACAGCGTTGGTGTACGGTGCTTTTTCTGCAATATTCTGCTGTCTTTTCTTGGATTTTCTGTTTGCACTCAGTCACATATTCACTTAAGATGTTTTTTGTTTGTTACAGTTGCACCCGATTCAAGAGCCGAATGGCTCACAGGGCTATACCAAATACATGAACTTGAACTTGAAACTTGAAACCAAAGCGTGTCTCTCTCCCCGTGGACTTTTCTCGGGCCCTCCAGGTTTCCCCTCCCCACCACACACCGCGAAGAAGCACACTCTGCTCCTCCTCTTCCTTACCCCTTCCCTCTCTCTACCCTCTCTCTCTACCCCCTCTCTCTACCCCTCTATCTACCCCTCTATCTACCCCTCTCTCTACCCCCTCTCTCTACCCCCTCTCTCTACCCCTCTCTCTACCCCTCTATCTACCCCTCTCTCTACCCCCTCTCTCTACCCCTCTCTCTACCCCTCTATCTACCCCCTCTCTCTCTCTCNACCCCTCTCTCTACCCCCTCTCTCTACCCCCTCTCTCTACCCCTCTCTCTACCCCCTCTCTCTACCCCCTCTCTCTACCCTCTCTCTCTAACCCCTCTATCTACCCTCCTCTCTCTCTCTCTACCCCTCTCTCTACCCCCTCTCTCTACCCCTCTCTCTACCCCTCTCTCTACCCCTCTCTCTCTACCCCCTCTCTCTACCCCTCTATCTACCCCTCTCTCTACCCCTCTCTCTACCCTCTCTCTACCCCCTCTCTCTACCCCTCTCTCTACCCCTCTATCTACCCTCTCTTCTACCCCTCTCTCTACCCCCTCTCTCTACCCCCTCTCTCTACCTCCTCTATCTACCCCTCTCTCTACCCTCTCTCTACCCCTCTCTCTACCCCCTCTATCTACCCCTCTCTCTACCCCTCTCTCTACCCCTCTATCTACCCCCTCTATCTACCCCTCTCTCTACCCCCTCTATCTACCCCTCTATCTACCCCTCTCTCTACCCCCTCTCTCTACCCCTCTCTCTACCCTCTCTCTACCCCCTCTCTCTACCCCTCTCTCTACCCCCTCTCTCTCTGCCCCCTGTTTTCTATATAATTTTACTACGACAAGTGCTGCATCTGCACCCAGCCCTCTCGCAGTCCCACGGCCTCCGACGGGAAGCTCGTATCTGCATGCAGAGCTCCCAGTCTTTTGTCACCGAGCACACGTGCCTCCTCCAGCGAATAAACACGATGCGCTTCGAGTGATGTGGCTGCTATGAATGTCCTCGTGGTGACGGTAAGCGCACTTCGTTGAGCTGTCGTTCGTGATAGCCAGTTCGCTTGTGAAAAAAAAGCTACCTTGCTCAGTATGGGCTTTAACTGGTTAAAATAAAATAAGTTAATAGTTTTCATCTTCTTGGTTCTTTCGGTAAAGTCACGTAGAAGGGAAGTAATGAAATAATAAAAATAAAGATGTTTTATTTTTATAAAACATGTTTTATTCTTTCGGTAAAGTCATGTAGAAGGGAAGTAATAAAATAATAAAATAAAACACGTAATACAATACAATAAAACATCTTTTATTTTTATTATTTTATTACTTCCCTTCTACGTGACTTTACCGAAAGAATCAAGAATATGAATCCTGCAGTCACGAAAGCTTTAAATCGAAAGTTAATAGTTTAGTTCAACCTACAAAAGCATACTACGTTTAAAGCACTCGTAATCATAGATAATGGAGCGCTTAATACAATACAATCGGCGATGCATTGGCTATGCCTTAATGACACGTGGCAGAGGCACGTGCGATGCGTGGTGCAGGCGGAACTGGGACGAGGCTGAGACATCTGAGTGCAAAGGGGGGGGGGGGGTGGGGAAGGAAAGCCACGAGCAAACACTAAAACAGATCATAGACTGTCAAAAAATCGTGGGACACGGCATGCATTATAGATGTTAGAGATTAAATAAATTATAGGAAGGAACCGGGTCCAACACAGGCCTCATCTCTTCAGTCATCTCCATCCAACATCATCACCACCCAGCCCACCTCCTCCTCCATCCAAAATCACCACCACCCAGCCCACCTCCTCCTCCATCCAACATCATCACCACCCAGCCCACCTCCACCACCAGCCCACTCCTCCATCCAACATCATCACCACCCAGCCCACCTCCACCACCCAGCCCACTCCTCCTCCATCCAACATCATCACCACCCAGCCCACCTCCTCCTCCATCCAACATCATCACCACCCAGCCCACCTTCACCACCAGCCCACCTCTTACCCTATCCAACATCCACCACCCAGCCCACCTCCTCCATCCAACATCATCACCACCCAGCCCACCTCCTCCTCATCCAACATCATCACCACCCAGCCCACCTCCTCCTCCATCAACATCATCACCACCCAGCCCACCTCCACCACCCAGCCCACCTCCTACCCATCCAACATCATCACCACCCAGCCCACCTCACCACCCAGCCCACCTCCTCCTCATTCCAACATCATCACCACCCAGCCCACCTCCTCCTCCATCCAACATCATCACCACCCAGCCCACCTCACCACCCAGCCCACCTCCTACCCTATCCAACATCATCACCACCCAGCCCACCTCCTCCACCAACCCACCCCCTCCTCCATCCAACATCATCACCACCCAGCCCTCCTCCTCCTCCATCCAACATCATCACCACCCAGCCCTCCTCCTCCCCCATCCAACATCACCCCACCCAGCCCTCCTCCTCCATCCAACATCCACCACCCAGCCCTTCTCCTCCATCCAACATCATCACCACCCAGCCCTTCTCCTCCATCCAACATCATCACCCCAGCCCACCTCCACCACCAGCCCACCTCCTCCTCCATCCAACATCATCACCACCCAGCCACCTCCTCCTCCATCCAACATCATCACCACCCAGCCCACCTCCTCCTCCATCCAACATCATCACCACCCAGCCCACCTCCTCCTCCATCCAACATCATCACCACCCAGCCCACCTCCTCCATCCAACATCATCACCACCAGCCCACCTCCTCCTCCATCCAACATCATCACCACCCAGCCCACCTCCTCCATCCAACATCATCACCACCCAGCCCTCCTCCTCCTCCATCCAACATCATCACCACCCAGCCCTCCTCCTCCCCATCCAACATCACCACCACCCAGCCCTCCTCCTCCATCCAACATCATCACCACCCAGCCCTTCTCTTCCATCCAACATCATCACCACCCAGCCCACCTCCACCACCCAGCCCACCTCCTCCTCATTCCAACATCATCACCACCCAGCCCACCTCCTCCTCCATCCAACATCATCACCACCCAGCCCACCTCCTCCTCCATCCAACATCATCACCACCCAGCCCACCTCCTCCTCCATCCAACATCATCACCACCCAGCCCTCCTCCTCTCCATCCAACATCATCACCACCCAGCCCACCTCCTCCATCCAACATCATCACCACCCAGCCCTCCTCCTCCTCCATCCAACATCATCACCACCCAGCCCACCTCCTCCTCCATCCAACATCATCACCACCCAGCCCACCTCCTCCTCCATCCAACATCATCACCACCCAGCCCACCTCCTCCTCCATCCAACATCATCACCACCCAGCCCACCTCCTCCTCCATCCAACATCATCACCACCCAGCCCTCCTCCTCCTCCATCCAACATCATCACCACCCAGCCCACCTCCTCCTCCATCCAACATCATCACCACCCAGCCCTCCTCCTCCCCCATCCAACATCACCACCACCCAGCCCTTCTCCTCCATCCAACATCATCACCACCCAGCCCTCCTCCTCCCCCTCCTCACCACCACCCAGCCCTCCTCCTCCATCCAACATCATCACCACCCAGCCCTCCTCCTCCCCCATCCAACTCATCACCACCCAGCCCTCCTCCTCCATCCAACATCATCACCACCCAGCCCTCCTCCTTCCCATCCAACCATCACCACCAGCTCCTCCTCCCCCATCATCAGGCCACCACCCAGCCTCCTCTCCATCCTCATCACCACCCAGCCCTTCTCCTCCTCCCTCATCCACCAGCCCTCCTCCTCCCCATCCAACACACACACCACCCAGCCTCCTCCTCCCCTCCTCATCCACCCAGCCCTCCTCCTCCTCCAACATCATCACCACCCAGCCTCCTCCTCCCCATCCAACTCATCACCACCCAGCCCTCCTCCTCCCCTCCAACATCACCACCACCCAGCCCTCCTCCTCCACCTCATCCACCCAGCCCTCCTCCCCACCCAGCCCTCCTCCTCCCCATCCAACATCATCCACCCAGCCCTCCTCCTCCCCATCCAACATCACACCACCAGCTCCTCCTCCTCCACCAAATCATCACCACCCAGCCCTCCTCCACCACCCAGCCCTCCTCCTCCCCATCTCATCACCACCCAGCCCTCCTCCTCCACCACCCCACCTCCTCCTCCACCAACATCATCACCACCCACTCCTCCTCCATCCAACTCATCCCACCCAGCCTCCTCCTCCCCACCAATCATCACCACCCACCTCCTCCTCCCCATCCAACTCACCACCCACCCTCCTCCTCCTCCATCAACATCATCACCACCCAGCCCTCCTCCTCCCCATCCAACATCATCACCACCCAGCCCTCCTCCTCCTCCATCCAACATCATCACCACCCAGCCGTTCTCCATCCAACATCATCACCACCCAGCCCTCCTCCCCCATCCAACATCATCACCACCCAGCCCTCCTCCTGCCACCAACTCAGAATGCGCAAGCGCTCAGAAAGGAGACGGTATATTACTGCAGCCTCCATTTAGCATCCAACGATTCCCATTCACGTGCTATCATCCGAGTGCGTTTGAAGGTAAATGTCACTCTGTCTGCCGAGTGGGTGTCTACGCACGCATGTCTGTGTGCGGCAGAGGAGCGACGCTCGCAACAACAAGCGGAGCGCCGGGCGGCTGAAACACAGCAAGTTGGCACAGTTCGGGGCACAGGTGGTGCATCAGCCAGTCATTTCAGTCATCTCAGTCATCTCAGTAAGTCGACCGGTGGCACCTGAGTCTGCCCCGTGACCTCCTGCCAGCGGGCGTTCGACACTTCACGTGGCCTCAACGTGCACATAGCCTGGCACAAGCGCCTTGGTGACGTAACTGCCACTTAGTGGTGAATGTCGGTTGTTGTTGTCTACTTTCATTTGACTCCACCCTAGGTATCCCCTAGGTCACCTCAGCCTTAAATGGGTACCTGGTGCGATGCATAAACATCGCCACTCAGGGAGACACACGAGACCTCGCGTGGCGCTGCGCACCCACCCCCTCGTGTGCCGTGCCGGCCTTCATAGCTGCCCGCTAACAGCACTTGCCCCAACAGTCTGTTAACGCTATAGGAGGGGGGGGGGGATCTTTATCTTTGTATGTTCGTGTGTGCGCGTCTGCGGAGCGAGGCATGCATAAACATCGGCACCGGGGAGACAAAGGCGGCCGGGCGTGTTGCTGACTTACCACCCCTCTTTCTCATGCGCCATGCCGCCTTTCAAAGGCCCTCGATCAAAGAACTTTACCCTGTCCGTCTGTGTGACTGTACGGGAAATCGTTGTCCTTTAATTTGAATTTATATAAACAGACAATTGGTGTATTGAGAGAAAGAGAGACTCCCTGGCACACCGAGATGCCTTCAGTGAGTTTCCTACTCAAGATCTCACCGATTTTCTTACGTTTACCATTCCACTACGAAAACGTAGATCTGCTCATTCTCGTCTGTTATGGTTCCACAAAGACGAGGCTGTGTTCGGTGGGGAGGTGGGTGGGTGACCAGAACCACGCACACGCACGCACACACACGCATGCATGCACACACACACACACGCGCACACACAGGCGCACACACTCGCACGCAAACGAACACACACACGTACACACGAACACACACGCACACACGCACGCACACACACGCACGCACACACGCACACACACGCACACACGCACACACACACGCACACACACACACGCACACACACACACGCACACACACTCACACACACGTACGAACACACACACTCACACACGCACACACACGAACACACACGCTCACACTCGCCCGCGCGCCCGTCCATGCAGAGTGGATTAATCTCATTTGCCAGGAACCCGGGGGGGTGGGGGGTTCTGCGCGAGGTCGCAGTCTATTCGAGGCAGGTGAGAAGTTGACACAGTGGAGCTGCTTTACATAAACACCCACAAACATCGCCATGACACCGTGGGCCGAGTGGACACGTTGCCGGATAATAATACGTAGAAATATGTACACCAATAATATTCATTTATTTTCTTTGTAACACATTCACCCGTCGCAGACGGTCAGGACAATGTCATATGCATGTGGTTGAGAAGGGGGTGGGGGAGCAGGGGATAGGATTTGGGGGGGGGGGTGAGATGTGAGGAGTGGTGGCTCAGCGGTTAGCGCGCTGGGCTACGAAAAACCAGACGACCCGAGTTCGATTCCCGTTCACGGCAATCATCTGAGCCAGTCCTGGGCATTCTATCGGTCGACTCAGCCTCGAGTGAGCACCTGGATCGCTGTGTAAAATATCGCTGATTGGGAGACAAAGACGGCCGGGCGTGATGCTGGTCATCCCACCCCCCATCGCATGCCGATCCGGCCTTCATAGGCGCTCGCTAACAGCACTTGCCCCGACGGTATGTGAAGGCTGGACGGGGGAGCTTTGCCTTTTTGTGATGAGAGAGGGAGAGAAAATCCTGGATTCCACGCGGCCTGCAACACGAACTCGTCACTCTCCTAGGTGGGAGGTCAACTCTGGAACGCGTTCATTCTGGCCACACCATGATGCTAATAGTGATAATGCACGGGCATAAGAAGTACTAATCACATACCTGCATTTCCCATATCCCCTCTTCTGATGCTGCTAATCCTGCATAATGCACGGGCATAAGTAGTACTAATCACATACCTGCATTTCCCATATCCCTCCCTCTGATGCTGCTAATCCTGCATAATGCACGGCATAAGTAGTACTAACACATACCTGCATTTCCCATATCCCCTCCCTCTGATGCTGCTAATCCTGCATAATGCACGGGCATAAGTAGTACTAATCACATACCTGCATTTCCCATATCCCCTCCCTCTGATGCTGCTAATTCTGCATAATGCACGGCATAAGTAGTACTAATCACATACCTGCATTTCCCATATCCCCTCCCTCTGATGCTGCTAATCCTGCATAATGCATAATCACATACCTGCATTTCCCATATCCCCTCCCTTTGATGCTGCTAATCCTGCATAATGCACGGGCATAAGTAGTACTAATCACATACTGCATTTCCCATATCCCCTCCCTTGATGCTGCTAATCCTGCATAATGCACGGGCATAAGAAGTACTAATCACATACCTGCATTTCCCATATCTGCTACCTCTGATATGCAAATTTATTTGTCAAGGCGCCCTTTCCCCCCCTTCCAACCCAGCTTAAATATATGCTCCAAGCATGGTGCTGTTTCATTCAGACGCTGTCGCCTCGACAGACCTGGTTTTCACCTGAGGACGGCTGCTTCCGTTGTGTCCGAAACGTCGTGAGAATTATTTTATTATGTTTTATTTTATTATTTTTTACTTCCCTTCTACGTGACTTTACCGAAAGAACCAAGAAGAATGATAATGCTCATTTCATTTGTATCTCGTCGTTCACGCTAATTGCATCCCACGACGCTTCAAGTGAATTCCCTGTACAAGGCATCAACCACCGTCATCTCCGACGGCACCACCCGTGACCCATCCACTGCTGGATGAAGACATCTTTGACATCGTCATCATCAGCCATGATCTCTCCACTGCTGGATAAAGACCACCCTCCCCTCCATCCCCACACCACCACCGCTACCACCACCGCCTGTGGGCCGCACTTGGGATTGCTTTAACCGCTCCATCTCCACGGGGACGTTGTCTGTGGACTCATTCCATTCCTCGGCAGCTAATCCGTCACGGCTCTCGACCTGTCAGCCCCAACGCCTTCTGTCCAAGCCCTAGGCTCACGTTGCATTGGTAGATATGTAGAGTATGGTTGACTTTTTTCGCACCGTACGTAGCCAACCGTGCTAAGTGTTGTATGTATGTTGAACTTCTTTCGCACCGTACGTAACCAATCATGCTAATCGGAGTTGCGCGGTCAGGACAGCAAACGGAACACACAAAAAGCGGTTCTAAAGATATTCACTTTCAATCTGGATGATGATTTAAAAGTACACAGCTCCAATGGCTTCCTGATATCGGAAAGAAGAGCGTTCCAGACGGCCACGATGCAGTGAACATTCAAGCGGCGCCACCGTGGCTAGGAGATGTTAACTCCCTCGCCTGGTATACAGGAGTTCGTGGGTTCGATCCCAACCCTGACGCCTGCTGTATATTTGGAGTTTGTGGTGTCTCGCTCTCATCATCATCACGGTGGCTAGGTGATGTTAACTACCTCGCCTGGTATGCAGGAGGGCGTGGGTTCGATCCTTAACCTTGACGCCTGCTGCTGTATATTTGGAGTTTGTGGTGTCTCTCTCTCGTCATCAGCATCATCACGTTGGCTAGGTGATGTTAACTACCTCGCCTGGTATGCAGGAGTTCGTGGGTTCGATCCCTAACCTTACGCCTGCTGTATATTTGGAGTTTGTGGTGTCTCTCTCATCATCATCACGGTGGCTAGGAGATCTTAACTACCTCGCCAGGTATACAGGAGATCGTGGGTTCGATCCAGAGTTAGCGTGTCTCTCTCCCCGTGGTCGCGTGGATTTTTCTCCGGATCCTCTGGTTATTTTTTCCCACCCTACACATTTAGAATCAACACGACGCGCTTGAGTAATTTGCCTGCTATAAATGTCCACGTGGATGATGCTAAGCCCACTTCGCTGAGCTATCAATGCTGATAGCCGCGTCGCTTCTGCAAAAAGAGCTGGCTGTGTATTGCTCAGTGGGCCATGCCTGCTGGAATGGAAGCAAGCTCACAGTTTTAGTTTGAGATTTGCTCTTCAAATGTGTTTTGTTCGAACCTGCGTGCGGCAGAGGTCGCAAACGGGTTTTGATTCCTTACCCGTACCCGGCCGCACCAGGGTCGCAAATGGGTACCCGTACCCTGATACCCGGCTACCCGTACCCGGCCGGGTATCGGGTAGGTTTCGGGTACGGGTACCCGATTGCGAACTCTGGGATGAAGCCGTGTTGCAGGCGCGGGTGGGTTGATTCTAGGAACTTGAATTGTGAGAAGAGACAAGACGTTGGGAAATGAGTGACAAACGGTGACTCACCAGTGACTCACGGCCTACCCGCAACCGGCCGCACCAGGGTCGCAAACGGGTACCNGTACGGGTAGCCGGTATCGGGTAGGGTACGGGTATCGGGCACCCGGTTGCGACCTCTGGCGTGCGGACGTTACCTACGCCTCCCTGTAACCTCGTTGCATCTCAGCGTCGCTTTCCATTCCTCGCCGCACGTGCTACGATCAGTGCGTCAAATTAAAAATGAAACGTTAAAAAACAAATTGTCACTCAACTGTTCGATGAAGGGCTGCCACCCCCCCCCCCNACGCAATGTCGAGGGGGTTTCTTGGTATACTTCCCACACTGGTGAGGGTTAAATGAAGTAAGGTGATTGTTTGGGAGGGGAGAGGAGGGTGGAGTGGCAAAATCGGTTTTAAAAAATCGCCACTGTTGTTAGCCGTGCCCGGCAATCGATTGTGCAACGGGTACACGCACACAGCCTGTGTACAAAATACAGACAAAGATCTCACTTGAAACCTTTAATGGACTGTTCGGGCAAGTGCTGTTAGCGAGCACCCATTAAGGCTGGCACGGCACACGAGGATTGGTTGGTGTGGCCGGTCTTTCACACTCGGCCGCCTTTGTCTCCCCGATGCTGACGTGTACACACTGCACCGGGTACTCATGTTAAGGCTGAATCGACCTAGGAGAGACCCAGGACCAGTTCAGATATTCATCTGTGATGTTGGCCGCGAGCGGAATGGAACTGGGAGCGCTCACCACTGCGCCACCACTCCACAAAGACAAAGATCCCCCGTATAGTCTTAATTGGCTGTTGGGGCAAGTGCTGTTCGCAAACACCTTTAAGGCCGGCACGGCACGCGAGGGGTGGTGGCCAGCACCCCCCGGCCGCCTTTGTCTCCGAGTGGCGATGTTTACAGATAATCGTCACTGGTGATGGCCGTGAGCGGGAACGAACTCGTGTCGCCGGGTTCGTAGCGCAGCGCGCTAACCGCTGCACCACCGCTCCCCTAAAAACTCACTGACCCGCACACATACGCACGCACACAACGCACGCGTGCACACAGACACATTGACACACGCGAATGTTTATAGTCGGAAGGCAATTACATTGCACAGGGCTGTCGCTATCTGGCACGTAAATTTAAATGCACAACAGAAGCAATTTGTGTTAAAATAAATTATGTACACATACGTATACACTATCTCTCGCACACACACACACGCGTAAACACACAAACACGTACACACATTAATGCAAGGCATCTCTAACATACATGCAAACATAAAGATCCCCGTATAGTAAGTACAGACACACACTCATACATACAAATACAGACAGACACACTCATACATACAAATACAGACAGATACACACTCATACATACAATACAGACATATACACACTCATAGATACGAATACAGACAGACACACACTCATACACAAATACACAGACACACTCATACACACAGACACACACTCATACATACTGACACACACTCATACACACAAATACTCATACACACACTCATACACACAAATACATGACACACACTCATACATACAAATACAGACAGACACACACTCATATACAAATACAGACAGACACACACATCATACATACAAATACTCATACGTACAGACACACACTCGTATTCACAGATACACACTCATACACACAGCACGTATCATACACACAGACATACTCATACGCACAGATAAATACTCATACGTACAGACACACACTCATAGGTACAGACACATATTCATAGGTACAGACACGCATACGCACAGACGCACACTGGCACGCTATATCTCTTTAATCAGCCATATCTATAGATCATAGCTATACCACAACAATATGATTGCGTACGACCTGGCAAAGCATTTGGGTTTTTTCTTTTCTTTTATTACAATCCAATAAATATTGCATTTCATCTGCACAAGAACGTTAGAGATATTTGATTTTCAGATGGCGACAGATCTTATTTATATACATTTTTTAAATTAAATATGCGTATTTATTGATCATTATTTCCCAGTGCGTGGATATTTCGAGGCAAGCGCGTCTGTGGTTGCCGAGGCATAATGTCCAACGTTTCGCCCCATGTGCTGGGAGCCCCCTACAGGGACTGAGCAAGATATACGTACGTACGTTGAACTTCCTTCGCACCGTACGTAGCCAACCGTTCTAATCGGAGGTGCGGGGGCGGGGGGAAAAACAACAAACTAAACACGAAAAGCGCTTCTAAAGAAGTTAGTTGTGAATCTAGATCAGGGTTTCTTAACCTTCACTGCAGCACTGCACCCCATTGGCTCTCAACCGTTAAAAACGTATAATGTAACAAACCACAACGGGTTTGATGGAACAAAACAGTTATTACTCATCGATTATTTACCTTCTAAAATGACACTATGTAACACAATTTTTTGTTCCTGGGTAGTAAGTGTTGTTTCCTAATTGCTAATGCCTAAAAAGTACAGAAAATGGTTTTTTATTCCCCACAAACTTTGCTTTTGTGACCAGAACATTTTGATATTTTGAAATTTACCTATTTTCAATGAGAAAACGGGTGAATTTGGATCTTTTCGTTAACATAGTCAGACAGAAACACAACATATTAATCTAAATTAACATGTATTTATACTAAAACAATGCAAAATGACTACAACACAATTATAAGAGAGTAGTTTTTCGAGATGTACGATTATACTGTAAATCACGTTCACGAATCAGCCCCAAATGTAGTCTCCATCATGTTCTCGTTATACTGTCCTTGGTAGCGGTGTTCAAAGTCCAGTATATCCTGGTGGAAGCGTTCGCCTTGCTCCTCCGAGTACGCTCCCATGTTCTCCTTGAATTTATCAAGATGAGCATCAAGGATATGGACTTTGAGGGACATCCTACAGCCATTGTGCCGTAGTTCTTCACCAGAGTCTAACCAGCTCTACGTAGTTTNCGACCTTGTGATTGCCCAGGAAGCCACGAACCACTGCGACAAAGCTGTTCAAGCCGCTTCTCTTACAGTGAGCTTATTGGGAAATCATTGCACTCCAGGATCTTCTTGATCTGTGGTCCATGATGACACGATTTGACCCTTGCCTCAGACAGCTTAGGAAGAAGTCTTGAAGGTACTTGAAGGCTGACGACTCCTTATCTACAGCTCTGACAAATTGTTTCTTAAGGCAAATTTGATGTGCAGTGGTGGCATCAGCACTTCCAGGGGTCCACCAGTGGCTCCCACTTGACGTTATTCTCCCCACAGAGACTCGTCCGCTGTGGCCAGTCCCGCCTATGGTAGTGCGCCTTGGTGTCCTGCTGTCCAAAGGCAAAGATAGCAGGGAAACTTGGTAAAACCGCCTTGGAGACCCATCAGGAATGCCACCATTTTGAAGTCTCCATGACCTCCCAGCCGTACTCATCATGCTTCAAGGCGTCCAGCAAGGTCTTGATGCTGTTGTAATCCTCTTTGAGGAGCACCGAGTGAGCCAGGGGAAGAGACGGGTACTTGTTACCATTATGGAGCAGCACGGCTTTGAGGCTCCTGGATGAGCTGTCAATGAAGAGGCGCCACTCATTCTGGTTACAGGCGATTCCAATTGCCTCGAACAGACTGGTCACATTGTGGCAGAAGCAGAGCCCATCTTGACGGGTGGAGACGCTACAAAAAGGTTGGTGACGCTTGCTCTGATCTGCAACTTGCACACTTTCATCCAACAAGTTCCACTGCTTGAGCCTAGACATCAAAAGCTCGGCATTGGACTTGGTGAGACCAAGATCTCTGATCAAGTCGTTGAGGTCTTTTTGGTTGGGGTAGTATGGGTTTCTCTCCTCAGCTCCACCTCTGAAATTGTCATCTGGATCTAAAACATCTTCCTCTCTCTCTGCCTTGCTGCTCTCTCTCGGAGGAGTTGGTACAGGGAGCTCATGGCAGTGTGGCACCGGGGCAATAAATGAAGAATGATCTGGATACGTGATAGCAGGTGCATTTTGCCAGTCTGACGTTTTAAAGTGTCCACCATGCAGAAGTAGCAGTTGCTTGAGTGGTCAGTGGGTTCCCGCCAAATTCTTAGAATAGCGAACTTCATGGCTATCTTTTCCCCCTCGTACCATTCTACAAAAATAAGTCTATTTCACCCATGACTAATGTGTAAGAGATTATATATATTTTTCAATAACATTGAAAATTGTAAAACATTTTAAAATTAAAAACTTTTGCAATTACATTTTTTTCAACAAATTTTATTACATAAATTTCCAAGCAGCAATTGTCCATCTTATCTTTTTTGCATTGCTGGCAGGTGAAATGAGGTGCCCAGGGTTAGTCTTGATCCCCGGCAGGCATGCCGAAATATGCCTTGTAGGCCCCACACATCTTAGCAGATGATTCCACAGAGTACTTTTTCGCTCTTGTCTTGATAAATTGGCCGCAGATATGGCAAAATGCGTCTCCTGGATGCTTGCAACCTCTTGATGCCATCTCATAAAAATGCAGATATGTATCCACTTAGGCAGCTGGAACTAAACTGAACTGGTGGGCTTAAGGCCCCTGTATTGATACTACTATTTATATTACTGGAAAGTTCTAGAATGTTCTAGAAGTTACTCCAAGTTTGCTCAGCACTTAATCTATCTGGAATGTTCTGCAAAATAGGTAAATTATAAAATATCAATGGTCTGGTCACAAAAGCAAAGTTTGGGAGAATAATAGCCGTTGTCTGTACTTTTGAGGCATAAGCAATGAGGAAATAACACTTACTACCCAGAAACAACAACACAAATTGTTACACAGTGTTATCTGGCCATGTCTCGCAACCCACAGAAAGGGCATCTCACACTCCCAGGGGGTGCATGCCCCCAGGTTCAGAAACCACAAATCCAGATGATTTAAAAGTGCACAGCTGCCAGTGGCTTCCTAATATCGGAAGGAAAGAGCGTTCCAGACGGCCGCATCCGAAAGCGCCGCGCGATGACGCGGTGACCGCCATCTTTGTTCGATGGTTGAGCTGAAAGCACCCGCTGCAGTGAGGATGACCACCGGAGTATCGCGTGATGATGGTTTATGCTCCTTGACGAGATGAGCAAAGTTATCGCGCGATTCATGTGTGGCAAGCTGAGCCAAATGTTGCTGCTGTTGCTGCTGCGAGGATCAACACCGGAGTTACGTGTGAACACCATCGTCGCTTTAGATTTGAAGCTTTCGTGACTGCAAGGATTCCTATTCTTAGTTTTTTCGGTAAAGTCACGTAGGTAAAAAAATATAAAAGTAAAATGAAAAATAAAATAAAAATCACGACGTTTCGGAGGCAACACAAGCTTCCGTCTTCAGGTGGAACCGTCACAGCACGATAGCTGTATCAAGTGCTGATACAGCTATTGTGCTGTGACGGTTCCAAGTGATACAGCTATCGTGCTGTGACGGTTCCACCTGAAGACGGAAGCTTGTGTTGCCTCCGATATGTCGTGATTTTTAAATCCTTTATATTAAGTTCGCGTGCTTGCTTGCTTGCTTAGGACCGTGCAAATCTTTCGGTCGTTTTTTAACCCACTTCCCGTGATCCAATCGAGCTGACATTTTCCACACAGACTCGTTGTGCCAGACAATTATTGTTCGTGAAAAAAAATTCCCAAAATGTTACACTTTTTAGGCAAAATATTTTATTTTACATATATTCAAATAGAACGCATTCATGGCTTTGGCTGAACGTCAGAGTGTAAGAGCCCAGAGCGTAACCCCTCCACAGGCCGTGGTGGAGTAGCGCAGTTGGTAGCGCCCTCGCTTCCCATGCCAAAGGTCGCGGGATCGATCCCCGCGTCCTCCACAGGCGAATATATTTTTAAATCCTTTATATTAAGTTCGCTTGCTTGTTTAGGACCGTGCAAATCTTTCGCTCGTTTTTTAACCCACTTCCCGTGATCCAATCGAGCTGACATTTTCCACACAGACTCGTTGTGTGTGACAATTAATTTTCGTGAAATTTTTTTTCCAAAATTTTACACTGTTTAGGGAAAACAAATTAAATATTTAATTACCAATTGCTTAATGGTGCAATGCAATCATCTGGCCCATAGATTGCAGCCATCTCAAGCCAGAGGACGAGATAACTCTAGCCGCCACGCACATAAAGGATTTAGAGTGAAAAACTTTGTTTTTACGGGTTTACTTGTTAATTAATTTGCATTTTACTTTTATTAATTTAAATTTTTTACCTACGTGACTTTACCGAAAAAACCTAAGAATACATCGGTCGCGTTGAACAAGAAACCCACCGCAGACGACGATGTGATTCGAAACTCAGCTGCCCGGGGTTTTAACCCACGGCAGATGTCAAACGTGCGGCCAGATCGCTCCCGTTCTTTCCTCCCCGCACTGGCGTCTTTGTTGAGGGCATCATCAACTTCAGTGCCGACGAAGCTAGCGCTGCGCCTGTAGCGTATGTTATAAAGGGCCCTAACTAAAAAAAAACACGTAAAAATTAAAACACACATTTTTACTTGCATAGTAAAGTAATTGTATTTTTCATTTGCTATACAGCTGGATAATACCACAAATCGCTCACCTTAAACAGCCAGTCGTTCATAAAAGTTGAAGGTGGTATAGTACTATAGTAATAGAGCGAGTGCAGAATCACTGAACCGGAAATTGATATCTTGAAAGCATTTAGCGCGGGCCCTTGAAAGTGTGGGCCCGTAGCTATTACATATGTAGCTACTTTTGCTACTGAGATAACCTGGCACTGATCGACTTCAAGATTTGTCTTCTGCTCACGTGTCAAGGCCTCGAGCGAGTCGCATCCGAAACATCTCACCGACCTAATCGGGGTTTGTTTAAGTTTGTTTTTGTTTTGCAGTCCACTACCACAACGTTTTATCTGGTCATTCCGGTCTACCCACTCGGTTTGCAATTCCGCAAAGACGGGAGTGGGTTCGATCCGCAGAAGAGGCAGATTTATGGAGCAGCGCTCCGCAAATTGCGCTGCTAATTCCTTGCCTCCGTTAGGGGATCTCAGTGTGTTACACTTTTACATTTTTTGTTTTTAATTCGCGTCTTAAAACTCAACAGGCTTTCTCAATAACGGCGGCTTCACGGTAAAAACGTGTTGAGGCTTTGTGCGAATTGCCCTATTATAGAAAACCGAGTTTATCATTTTTTTAAGCACCATCGACGTTGTCGGAACGCGCAGCCTGCGTATCAGGAGAGTGTTGAAAGATAAAGTATGGCGATAATTATAATACTGTAATAATGTCATCTTGTAAAACTGCGCCAGGGTGGCACGGTGTTCAGACGACTCAGAGAGAGAGAGAGAGGACGACTCAGAGAGAGTGGACGACTCAGAGAGAGAGAGGACGACTCAGAGAGAGAGAGAGGACGACTCAGAGAGAAAGAGGAAAGGTGACCATTCCCCAGGACCGGTGGTGTTGGTGGCCGTTTGCGGGGATCGAACTCGTGTTAGCTGCGGTTCGTAGGCGCAGCGCTGGCCTATTCCCCGTGTCAGCGAGTTGCGGTCACAGCGCCAGCAGCGGACCTGGACGGCTTCCAGCTATTCCGCGGTGGCTGCGATGCAAAGGCAGATTGATGGCGGTGATGTAAAGGAATATATTAATAACAAATTAACACGTAAAAACAAAGTTTTTCACTATAAATCTTTATATGCGTGGCGGCTAGAGTCCTCTCGTCCTCTGGCTTGAGATGGCTGCCACCTATGGGTCAGATGATTGTCTGCCAGCATTAAGCAATTGGTAATTNAATATTTTTAAAAATNCCCTAAACAGTGTAAATTTTGGAAAAACATTTCACGAAAATTAATTGTCACGCACAACGAGTCTGTGTGGAAAATGTCAGCTCGATTGGATCACGGGAAGTGGGTAAAAAACGACCGAAAGATTTGCACGGTCGTAAGCAAGCAAGCAAGCGAACTTAATATAAATGATTTAATAAGTNTAACCCATAAAAACAAAGTTTTTCACTCTAAATCCTTTATATGCGTGGCGGCTAGAGTCCTCTCGTCCTCTGGCTTGAGATGGCTGCCACCTATGGGTCAGATGATTGTCTACCAGTATTAAGTAATTGGTAATTAAATATTTAATTTGTTTCCCTAACAGTGTAAAAAATTTTCACGAACATTAATTGTCTCGCACAACGAGTCTGTGTGGAAAATGTCAGCTCGATTGGATCACGGGAAGTGGGTAAAAAACGACCGAAAGATTTGCACGTCCTAAGCAAGCAAGCACGCAAGCACGCAAGCAAGCAACTTAATATAAAGGATTTAAAAATCCTACCATACGGACATTGTCTTTGTACCGCTCGCATTTTTGTCGTCGTTCTCTGGTCGAGCACCGTTCGTGAGACGAGGCCATGAAGAAGGTTGTCTCTGCTCTGGTGCGAGACAATCCGTTTCAAATACAATGCACATTTTGTCGGAGCCATGCTTGTTTGCATATTCACCGCGTGTCCAGCGTGTGGTTAATGCAGTACTTGAGTCCTTGAAAAATGTATCTATTTGGTGTTGGCATATCTTAACACCTCCTGTTTTATTGCTAGAAACGGTCAAACCACTTCCTTTTTTTCATAATAACGAGGACGTTTGCACAACCCATTTTCGCTTCGGGCATGAATTTATATTTTTGTCTTCTTGGTTCTTTCGATAAAGTCACGTAGAATGTTAAATGAAATACCGCAACACAAAAATATGATTTCGATTTAAAGCTTTCGTGACTGCAGGGATTCATCTTCTTGGTTCTTTCGGTAAAGTCACGTAGAAGGGAAGTAATAAAATAATACAAATAAAACATAATAAAATAATTCTCACGACGTTTCGGCCACAACGCAAGCAGCCGTCCTGAGCAGGTCTGTCGAGTAGACAGACCTGCTCAGAGTCTGTCTACTCGACAGACCTGCTCTTCACCTGAGGACGGCTGCTTGCGTTGTGGCTGAAACGTCGTGAGAATTATTTTATTATGTTTTATTTTATTATTTATTATAATAAATATTTTATTTTTATTATTTTATTATAAAATATATATAAATAATAAAATAAACATAATAAAATATGTTTTATTTTTATTATAATAAATATTATGTTTAATTTTTATTATTGTATTACTTCCCTTCTACTGACTTTACCTAAAGAACCAAGAAGATGAATCCCTGCAGTCACGAAAGCTCTAAATCGAATCATATTTTTGTGTTGCGGTATTTCATTTAACAATGAGGTTGGGTCAACTGCCGTGCACGAAACAAAAGCTGGGTGACATGGCGGTGGATATAAATGTGTGTCGTGTAAACCCGGCGCCACCCGACACGGCCAATCAGTTGCGTCACGCAGACGAGACCACGTGACCATTCGTGACGGAGTTCAGCGCACACCGCGTGTGTGTTGGAGAGTCAAACCGCACGGCAACATTTACAACTCGAGTACTCTGACGTTTCGCGAAAGCGCACGTGTGACCCTGCCTGAACTGTCCTAAGGGNCCGTCCATAAATGACGTCACGCGATTTTGTCCTCAAATATGACGTCACAAAGCTCTGCCCCCCCCCCCCAAAATAAAACATGCTTCAAATCGCTTTAAACTATTGTCATCGTAGTGTAGCGTTGCACTCTGATTTTGTCGGAGATTTATTAACAAGTCTATTTAATTAAGTAGAACGTGTTGTCTATATTTATTTAAAGTTGCGCATTTTGATGTGACGTCACATTTCTCAACCCCCCCCCGTCACACATCGTCACAAATGTCTGACTCCCCCCTCCTAGGTGCGTGACGTCATTTATGGACGGCCCTAACCCTAACATTCCACTCCCCTTCCTCTAAAAAAATACAACATTATAGGTGCGTTAGAAAAATATGTTATTACGTTGCCGTAATATTAAGACATTTAGTATTATGTGTGAACCACCGTTTGTAGCAGTGTTGAGTCTATGGGCAGTGTTGAGTCTATGGGCAGTGTTGAGTCTATGGTCAGTGTTGAGTCTGTGGGCAGTGTTGAGTATATGGGCAGTGTTGAGTCTATGGGCAGTGTAGAGTCTATGGGCAGTGTCGAGTATATGGGCAGTGTTGAGTCTATGGGCAGTGTTGAGTATGGGCAGTGTTGAGTATATGGGCAGTGTTGAGTCTATGGGCAGTGTAGAGTCTATGGGCAGTGTTGAGTATATGGGCAGTGTTGAGTCTATGGGCAGTGTTGAGTATATGGGCAGTGTGAGTCTATGGGCAGTGTTGAGTATATGGGCAGTGTTGAGTCTATGGGCAGTGTTGAGTCTATGGTGCAGTGTTGAGTCTATGGTCAGTGTTGAGTCTGTGGGCAGTGTTGAGTCTATGGTGCAGTGTTGAGTCTACGGGCAGTGTTGAGTCTATGGGCAGTGTTGAGTATATGGGCAGTGTTGAGTCTATGGGCAGTGTAGAGTCTATGGGCAGTGTTGAGTCTATGGTCAGTGTTAGTCTGTGGGCAGTGTTAGTCTATGGGCAGTGTTAGTCTATGGGCAGTGTTAGTCTATGGTCAGTGTTGAGTCTATGGGCAGTGTTGAGTCTGTGGGCAGTGTGAGTCTATGGGCAGTGTAGAGTCTATGGGCAGTGTTGAGTCTATGGTCAGTGTTGAATCTGTGGGCAGTGTTGAGTCTATGGGCAGTGTAGAGTCTATGGGCAGTGTTGAGTCTATGGTCAGTGTTGAGTCTGTGGGCAGTGTTGAGTCTATGGGCAGTGTTGAGTCTATGGGTAGTGTTGAGTGTGTGGGCAGTGTTGAGTCTATGGGCAGTGTTGAGTCTATGGGCAGTGTTGAGTGTGTGGGCAGTGTTGAGTCTATGGGCAGTGTTGAGTCTATGGGCAGTGTTGAGTGTGTGGGCAGTGTTGAGTCTATGGGCAGTGTTGAGTCTATGGGCAGTGTTGAGTCTATGGTCAGTGTTGAGTGTGTGGGCAGTGTTGAGTCTATGGTCAGTGTTGAGTCTATGGGCAGTGTTGAGTCTATGGGCAGTGTTGAGTCTATGGTCAGTGTTGAGTCTATGGGCAGTGTTGAGTCTGTGGGCAGTGTTGAGTCTATGGGCAGTGTTGAGTCTATGGTCAGTGTTGAGTCTGTGGCAGTGTTGAGTCTGTGGGCAGTGTTGAGTCTATGGGCAGTGTGGAGTCTATGGTCAGTGTTGAGTCTGTGGGCAGTGTTGAGTCTGTGGGCAGTGTTGAGTCTATGGGCAGTGTGGAGTCTATGGGCAGTGTTGAGTCTATGGGCAGTGTAGAGTCTATGGGCAGTGTTGAGTATATGGGCAGTGTTGAGTCTATGGGCAGTGTTGAGTATATGGGCAGTGTTGAGTCTATGGGCAGTGTTGAGTATATGGGCAGTGTTGAGTCTATGGGCAGTGTTGAGTCTATGGGCAGTGTTGAGTCTATGGTCAGTGTTGAGTCTGTGGGCAGTGTTGAGTATATGGGCAGTGTTGAGTATATGGGCAGTGTTGAGTCTATGGGCAGTGTGAGTCTATGGGCAGTGTTGAGTCTATGGTCAGTGTTAGTCTGTGGGCAGTGTTAGTCTATGGGCAGTGTTAGTCTATGGGCAGTGTTAGTCTATGGTCAGTGTTGAGTCTATGGGCAGTGTTGAGTCTGTGGGCAGTGTGAGTCTATGGGCAGTGTAGAGTCTATGGGCAGTGTTGAGTCTATGGTCAGTGTTGAATCTGTGGCAGTGTTGAGTCTATGGGCAGTGTAGAGTCTATGGGCAGTGTTGAGTCTGTGGGCAGTGTTGAGTCTATGGGCAGTGTTGAGTCTATGGGTAGTGTTGAGTGTGTGGGCAGTGTTGAGTCTATGGGCAGTGTTGAGTCTATGGGCAGTGTTGAGTGTGTGGCAGTGTTGAGTCTATGGGCAGTGTTGAGTCTATGGGCAGTGTTGAGTGTGTGGGCAGTGTTGAGTCTATGGGCAGTGTTGAGTCTATGGGCAGTGTTGAGTGTGTGGGCAGTGTTGAGTCTATGGGCAGTGTTGAGTCTATGGGCAGTGTTGAGTCTATGGTCAGTGTTGAGTGTGTGGGCAGTGTTGAGTCTATGGTCAGTGTTGAGTCTATGGGCAGTGTTGAGTCTATGGGCAGTGTTGAGTCTATGATCAGTGTTGAGTCTATGGCAGTGTTGAGTCTGTGGGCAGTGTTGAGTCTATGGGCAGTGTTGAGTCTATGGCAGTGTTGAGTCTGTGGGCAGTGTTGAGTCTATGGGCAGTGTTGAGTCTATGGGTGGTTGTGTTGAGTCTATGGGAGTGTTGAGTCTATGGGCAGTGTTGAGTCTATGGGCAGTGTTGAGTCTATGGGCAGTGTTGAGTCTATGGGCAGTGTTGAGTCTATGGGCAGTGTTGAGTCTATGGGTTGTGTTGAGTCTATGGTCAGTGTTGAGTCTATGGGCAGTGTTGAGTCTATGGGCAGTGTTGAGTCTATGGCAGTGTTGAGTCTATGGGCAGTGTTGAGTCTGTGGGCAGTGTTGAGTCTATGTCACAGTGTGTATGTGCTGTATGTATGTTGAACTTATTCCACCACCGCACGTAGCCAACCGTGCTAATCGGAGGTGCGTATTCCTGGTATTGAGAGAGATAAGCGAATGCGTTTTGTCACCAGGGGGTTTCGGGGTGGTGGTGGAGGGGGGAGGGGTCTGAGAGTGAGGGAGGGAGGGATGGGAGATCAGCAGAAATGTTTGCATCGGTGGGTGCTGCTCCGATGCAGCCAATAAAAGTTTGAGAAACATCTGCTCGAACTATACCACAACCACCGCCACCACCGCCACCACCACGAACGCATGCACTAATTCCTCTCGGCAGCAGCAGCAGCGGCGGCGGCGGAGGCAGAAGAAGACAACAACATCGCGGTGTCTCCGGAACGATCACTCATCACGGCCGTGCCTCGTACAGTCACGGTGCCATTCAACGGCAGCGGTAGCCAGGCCGCTATCACTGGAGGCAGTCGGCCACGCCGCCGCGTCTGGCGAGACAGCGAGAGAGAGAGACGGAGAGAACGCTTCACGAATCTGCGAGTGCTCCTGCGCAGTGGCCATGCCTAATCTTCTCCGTGTCGTTCGTGTGTACTGCCGGAGAGACAGGGAGACAGAGACAGAGAGACGAGAGAGAGACTGAATGATAGTCGATGTTAGCACAGCTCTGTCGCTCTTCAGCTTCGGCCAGGCTGATGTAGCGAGTCGTCTGCCGTGGAGCAGAGCTGTTATTAAATTGGTTTTTCATTTCTCTCTCTCTTTCTGTGTCTCTCTCACATTCCATTTCCCCTGCTACCTCCGCCCCCCGTCCTCCTCCTCCTCCTACTACCCCTCGTTCATTCCCCCCTCCCCCCAGCCACCTCGGTGTGCTGTCGTCACGGCTGGCCGAGGCAAGGCAGCTGATAACCTATTCGCGACCCGGTGCCTCCTCAATTTTTGTATTATAAATGAAACAGTGTTTGCTATTTGAAATGGCTAACCCTAGCCCTAACCACCACCATCCACCACCACCATCACCACCATCCACCACCATTCAACATCCACAATCCACTATTATCCACCAATACCATCCACCACCACCATCCACCNCCATCATCCAACACCATTCAACACCACAATCCACTGCTATCCACCAATACCATCCACCACCATCTACCACTACCACCACCATCATTCTCCACCAAACGTCAACATTGGCCCAGCAGAGAGAGGTTCCACCACAATCAACCTGGCAACCACATGCCACTGTTGACTCGAGTTGAAGTCATCACTTACATTGTCATCAAGGACAAATGTCCCATGTGTAGCCTAAACAGACTGACGGGGCAAGTGCTGTTAGCGAGTAGCACCTATAAAGGCCGGCACAGCACACGGGGGGGGNTGAGTAACCAACACCACGCCCGGCCGCCTTTGTCTCCCCACTGACGATGTTTACACACCGCGCCAGGGTTACTCATTTGCGGCTGGGTCGACCTCGTCATCGCACACACGCATGCGCTCGCAACCCGATTGCAGCCGTCACACGGTCACCGGCATACATCTGAAATGCATCTTCCCGGGTTGACTCCCCCTGCCGTACGCGAGACTGTGATGCATAGATAATGAGAGATTACCGACTTGTACAGGAAATGTTTTCCTCTTGATATGCAAATTATTTTGTCAAGGCGCTTAAATATAAGCTCCAAGCGTGGTGGTGTTTCATTCAGACTGTCTCCCGACAGACCTGGTCTTCACCTGAGGACGGCTGCTTGCGTTGTGGCCGAAACGTCGTGAGAATTATTTAATTATGTTTTATTTTCATTATTTTATTATTTCCCTTCTACGTGACTTTACCGAAAGAACCAAGAAGAAGATTGTCCAGGAAGGGCACACTCCGCCGTAGGACTATTCATCACGAGGTTGCTGCATGGCATTTTTAAATTGTAAGATGTTTACAGCCAATTAATAACGAGTGATCAAACCGCAGACACCCCGGAAAATCCTTACACCGCGGGCGAAGGGAGCGGCGGGGTGAGAGGGACGGGGCAAGGCTCTGTTCCACGTACAGATGGAACGAGATGGCGATCAGCCCGCTTGCTGAAGAAGTGACCTCCGCATCCCATCCGTGTGGTGATCCACTAACCCTCGCCACTGCTGCTGCCTCCACGGTTGCTGGACTACGGGCAGCCAGGCCACGTGCTGCACTGCCGGGCTCATCCGGGCTCGCAACTCTTTCTTGTGTGCACTTGTGCAAGGCATCGGGACTCCGCGTTGATCGTGTTACGTGTCTGCCCTCTGGTGGGTGACTCCGGTATTGTTTTTACAACAACAACAACAACCACGATTTAAAGCTTTCGTGACTGCAGGGATTCATCTTATTGGTTCTTTCGGTAAAGTCACGTGGAAGGGAAGTAATAAAATAATAAAAATAAAACATAATAAAATAATTCTCACGACGTTTCGGCCACAACGCAAGCAGCCGTCTTCACCTGAGGACGGCTGCTTGCGTTGTGACCGAAACGTCGTGAGAATTATTTTATTGTTTATTTTATTATTTTATTACTTCCCTTCTACGTGACTTTACCAAAAGAACCAAGAAGAAGAACAACAAACACAACAAACCCGAACACTTTGGTGCCGAAAAAAAGTTGTTATGATGAGTCGACCTTCCTGGCAATGGTCCTCCTGCAGAGTGCAGCAATCACGTCCCATGAACAATTCATTGATGTGCTATGAAGAAGGGTAAGTTTACCGAATAGTCGCCTAGTATATATATTCATGTTGAGTGTCCGTTGTTGTTGCTGCTGTTGTGGGTGTCCTTTTGCACCAATGCTAAGTGAGCAGCAGCATCGCCTAATCATCTGTTTATTTACATCGATTGATCTGTTCATTTTTTTAAATACGTATATAGAGTGGTATTTGCGGAGTGAGGTTAGTTGATGTGTGATGAGTTGGTGCGTAGTTAGTGGACGTGTGGCTAGTGGTTATGTGGTTAGTGGATGTGTGGTGGTTAGTAGATGCATCGTTAGTGGATGTGTGTTGGTGAGTGAGCTATTTACCAAAAACACTGTCAGTGGTATATAATGTATATGACCAATACAAAGCCAAAGTTCCCCTTATAGCCTTTACCTGGCTGTTGGGGCAAGTGCTGTTAGCGAGCACCTATGAAGGTCGCCACGGTACACGAAGGGGTGGGTGGACAGCACCACGCCCGGCCGCCTTTGTCTCCCAAATTGCGACGTATGTTTGTTGAACTTCATTCGCACGATACGTAGCCAACCGCGCTAATCGGTGGTGCGATGTTGAATACACATCGCAGCAAGCACACAGTTGAGGCCGAGTTGACCTAGGCGGAGACCCACCACGACTGGTTCAGATCATGTGGCCAACACCGCTGCCCGGCCGCCTTTGTCTCCCTGGTGGCGATGTTTAGCACACCACACTCTGTACCCATGCCCAGGCTCCGGTCCGTGTGGAACAGCGTGTTGGACTTCTTTCGCGCCGTACGTAGCCAGAGAGGCGATCGTTGTTGGCAGGCGGCGGCCGTGAACGGGAATCGAACCCCCTTGGGGGCAGTCGCTGCTTCGCCCAGTTGCCAGAGGCTAGTCCCGGTCATCAGCGGTCAGCGAAAACAAACGTTTGTACCCTTTTATCTGGTTTCAAAAACTGACACCATTATACAAGGGATCATGTTTGCAATAACCACAACACAAGCAGTCAAAAGCAAACAAAAAAGAAACAACTCTGATGATGTAATGATATGCACTGTCCTTGAAAACAGAAGGCACAGTATGTATTTATTTATTTGAACAACAACAACAACCGCCATTCGCCACTAAGTGGCGGTGACGTCACCACGACGCTTGTGCCAGGCTATGTGCACCTTGAGGCCATTTGAACACACACACACGCGCACGCACGTATATATAGGAATAAANTAACAATATAATGCTGGATATAGCCCCGTTTTTAATATCCGTAATTTGCTTACACAAGTACTTGAAGAGACGTTTTACAAAAGAAAAAAGACATCTAATGCCTGCAACCTACCGAGATCCCATGCATGTGCCGTGTCAGCCATCATAGGCGCTGTCACTCGCGAGCAGCGCTTGCCCAAACGTAGTGTTGAAGGCTACACGGGGACTTTTACCTTTCTCTTCTTCAGCACGCAACCCTGTCTCTTCCGTGAGCCGCACTTGCCCCAGTAGCCTGTTGAAGGCTACACGGGCGGCCTTTGCCTTTGTTCTCTCGGCACGCAAACCAGTCTCTTACGTGAGCAGCACTTGCCCAGCAGCCTATTGAAAACTTTTGAAGGCTACACGGGGGACTTTGCCTTTGTGTTCCTCGGCACGCCGACCGGTCTCTTACGTAACAGCACTTGCCCCAGCAACCTATTGAAAGCTTTTGAAGGCTACACGGGGGCTTTGCCTTTGTGTTCGGCACGCCGCCCGGTCTCTTACGCTAGCAGCACTTGCCCAGCAGCCTATTTAAAGCTTTTGAAGGCTACACGGGGGACTTTGCCTTTGTGTTCCTCGGCATGCCGCCTGTTCTTTTGAAGGCTACACGGGGGGCTTTGCCTTCGTGTTCCTCGGCACGCCGACCGGTCTCTTACGTGGCAGCACTTGCCCAGCAGCCTATCGAAAGCTTTTGAAGGCTACACGGGGGCCTTTGCCTTTCTCTTCTTCGGCACGCCCAGCAGCCTATTGAAAACCAGTCTCTTATGCGAGCAGCACTTGCCCAGCAGCCTATTGAAAGTTTTTGAAGGCTACACGGGGGCCTTTGCCTATGTGCTCCTCGGCACGCGAACCCCCAGGTCTCTTAAACGTGCCCCGAAGCCGCGCACGATTGCTCATCTATAATACACCACGTGACGCCGCTCATCTATAATACACCACGTGACGCCGCTCATCGCCAGACGCAAATCTCCGTTGTTGTTTTTTCCTTTTCCCCGTCCGCCACATTCACCACGCGTCTCTTACAGACTCGACGTCGACAGGGCGATCACCTCCACTCATTCTCGACAACTCTCTGTCTCTCTGTCTGTCTGTCTGTACCAACAGGCGAAGATGACGGTGTACAGAACGAGGAAGAAGATGCTGGAAGGTGACACTGACGGCTGCTCTGTGCTTCCAGTGTTCAGAGGCCTGCTCAAGGCGCGGCTCCGGCTGGAGCACGCGTACCACACACATGTCGGTGATGTGCACGTCTTCTTCGAACGCTGGGGAGCCGGAAAAGCCTCTCTCTGTACCAGCGTGGACGGCACCCTCGTGTTCACCTTCTGAAGCACTCGCTCGTCACCGTGGCGTGCGCGATGACCACCACCACCACGTGGCTTTTTTTCGTGTTACACGCGCGCATTTAGC
The DNA here is from genome assembly GCA_018977245.1 of Lethenteron camtschaticum. Classification (NCBI taxonomy): domain Eukaryota; kingdom Metazoa; phylum Chordata; class Hyperoartia; order Petromyzontiformes; family Petromyzontidae; genus Lethenteron; species Lethenteron camtschaticum. The sequence continues at coordinate 7,508,151 of MU249602.1, read as the reverse complement.
GCCACAGCGCGTGGATTTGTAGCAAGTATTTGCATTTGTGTTGCTGGTGACTTTGTGTATTTCATATCGGAATCGCCTCCAGTGCTGTTGCTGCTGGCGGCAATAAAAGTTGTTTAAAAGTCAAGTCTTCTATCTGTCTCTCTCTCTCTCCTATAATCTCGCCGCGCTCACAATGAGCGTATCAGAATCAGAAATGTGTATTTGTACCGAAGACTGAGCCGGTGAAGAAATTTTTCTCACAGATGTCCAGCATTCACAGAGATGTCCGGTAAAAGTCTGCGCAAGATCCAATCCGCAGGGCTCGATCATATCTCGTTTCTCTGTCCCTCCGCTACAGCTCATGCACACACCTAAACGACAGCCTACTGCTATCGTATGGATGTTTGGCCCACTGAGCTGTCCAGCTCTTTTCAGAAGCGAACTGCTCCATCACAAACTATAGCCCAACGAAGTGGCTTATATCACGTGGAACCCAGGATCCCAGAGGTTTACTGTTTGTGGATGAGTGTCTCCGACACGGCCGTTGTGAACACCCGAGGAAGAGGAAGAGAGGAGGAGGAATCTAACCTTGAAGAAGGAGCTTCTTTGTGCATGCCCAGTGTAACTGACATGGCCATTACTGACCCCCCCCCACCCNGAGAAACGGACACCCAGGCCCAAGCTGGTACCTAGAATGGCAGTGTTATTGTCTCGTTGTCTCTGACACGGCCATTATAACAACAACTAACAACAACCGCCGTTCGCCACTAAGTGGCGGTGACGTCACCACAACGCTTGTGCCAGGCCAAGTGCACCTTGAGGCCACGTGAAGTGTCAAACGCCCTCTGGCAGGAGGTCACGGGGCAGACCGGTGCCACGGATCGACTGACCGAGATGACCGAGATGACTGGCTGATGCACCACCTGTGCCCCCTACTGACCAACTTGCTGTGCTTTAGCCACCCGGCGCTCCACAGAGAGAGAGAGACTCAGCCCCTGTTCTAGGGCTTGAACTCACAATATCAGAGGTGCTGGCTCGTGTCTCAGAGACAGCCACGATGAACCCCTGACGAAGAGAGAGAGAGAGACACCCAGACCCAGGGATCGATCCATAATTTGACAATGTTGTCTAAGTGAATCAGACACAGCCAGCAAGAACCCCCTGAGAGAGAGAGACCCAGACCCAGGCATCGATCTATAGCTTGACAGTGTTGTCTAAGTGTCTCAGACAGAACCATTGTGATCCCCCGAGAGAGAGAGACACCAGACCAGAGACAGACATCGATCCTATAACTTGACAGTTTGTCTAAGTGTCTCAGACACAACATTATGATCCCCCTGAGAGAGAGAGACACCCAGACCCAGAGACCCAGCATCGATCCTATAACTTGACAGCTTGTCTAAGTGTCTCAGACAGAACCAGTATGCACCCCCCAGAGAGAGAGAGAGACACCCAGAGCCATGGCTGAAACCTTTAACACATTCTCCAGGCAGCCCATCAGTGTCTGTGACACGGCCATTATGAGCCCGCTCACCCAATGCCCCACGGGCAGAAACCCATCACAGCTATTACGAGAAGCCTTAATAGTCATTAGCTGTAACGACGACAGTTGTGGTGGCGGTGGCGGTGATGATGATGATGATGTCACGAGCTCTGTCCTCTGATTGAGACGTACGGTTAGAAGATGAGATCTGTGCGGAGTTGAGTTATATTTTTTGTGCTTTTCCCTTTTAAACATCCTATTTTAACGAGGTTACCGCAAGATAATTGCGATGGTGCAGGCGTGTTTTAATAGGATTGCTTCGGCAGGAGAGCGATGTCGAAGTGGTGAGCGCGCGGCCCCACCACAGATAAAGATAAAGATCCCCGTAAAGCCTTAGAAGACTGTTTCGGGCAAGGGTTGTTATCAAGCAGCACCTTTGAACGGGTGGGTGGCCAGCACTACGGCCCGCCGCCTTTGTCACCCTGGTGGCGATGTTTACACACCGCATCAGGTACTCATTTCAGGCTGAGTCGACCTAAGGGAGGCCATCACAAATTATAGCCCAACACAGCGGCTTATCACGTGGCAATTTATAGCGGGCAAATTCTCTAAATGCACGTGGATTCTAAATGCGGAGAAAAATCTGCGCGACCGCGGGAGAGAGAGAGATATATACTCTAACCCCAAATATACAGCAGCAGGCGTCAGGGTCGGGATCGAACCACGACCTCCTGTACACCAGGCGAGGTAGTTAACATCTCCTAGCCACCGTGATGATGATGAGAGAGAGACTCTAACCCCAAATATACAGCAGCAGGCGTCAGGGTCGGGATCGAACCCACGACCTCCTGTACACCAGGCAGGTAGTTAACATCTCCTAGCCACCGTGATGATGATGAGAGAGAGGCTCTAACCCCAAATATACAGTAGCAGGCGTCAGGGTCGGGATCGAACCCACGACCTCCTGTACACCAGGCGAGGTAGTTAACATCTCCTAGTCACCGTGATGATGATGATGAGAGAGAGACACGCAAACTCCNAATATACAGCAGCAGGCGTCAGGGTCGGGATCGAACCCACGACTCCTGTACACCAGGCGAGGTAGTTAACATCTCCTAGCCACCGTGATGATGATGATAGAGAGAGACTCTAACCCCAAATATACAGCAGCAGGCGTCAGGGTCGGGATCGAACCCACGACCTCCTGTACACCAGGCGAGGTAGTTAACATCTCCTAGCCACCGTGATGATGATGAGAGAGAGAAACTCTAACCTCAAATATACAGCAGCAGGCGACGGGTCTGGATCTAACCCACGACCTCCTGTATACCAGGCGATCGAATTCACATCTCATCGTATTCTCGGGCACACACAGGCACTGCAACGACAAAGATCTCACGTGAAGCTGTAACAGACCTGGGGCAACGCACACGCAGCGACGTCTGCGTTCAACTTCTTTCGCACCCTACGTATCCAACCGTGCTAATCGGACACGAAGTTGGCTACAAATCCCCATCGTCTGCGGAGACAGCGAGAGAGAGAGGGAGAGAACCCGCGCTCGTCTCTGTGTTCGTAGCACAGCGGGCTAAGCCACTGCACCACCGCTCCCGGCAACAAACGTGTGGGTACGCGCGCACATGTGCTATCCGTACGTAATGAACACACGTGCAGGCGACGAAAAATGCACCTTGAAAGATGCGTGTGAGCGCCCACACTTTAACCTCGGCACGCGCGAGATGCGTCTGGGTAGTAGTAGGTTTTTACCCTTTTAAACTGGTACAAAACTGACACCTCTATTGAAGGCATCATGTTTGCAAAAACCACAACACAAGTAGTCAAAAAAGCAAACAAAAAAACAACTCTGATAATGATAATAATATGCACTGTCCTTGAAGTTGATTGGTCCACACCGAGACGGCTTTCTTTAGAGCCTAGTCCCATTGGTGTTGGACCAGATGACACCAGAAGGCGTACAACTCAAACACAGTGCAATATCAGAGTATTGAGAGCTCGGGTTAAGCATTTACACTATGCGATCTCTTTTACCAGTAGCAAAATATAGTAGTAGGTTTTTATCCTTTTTGACTACTTGTGTTGTGGTTATTGCAAACATGATGCCTTGAATAAAGGTGTCAGTTTGTACCAGTTTAAAAGGGTAAAAAACTACTACTATATTTTGCCACTGCTAAAAGAAATCTCTTAGAGATGCGTCTGGGTCATTGGTGAATCGGACCACAGCTGAGTACGAATCCGAACTCGCTGTGTGCAGCCCGGCGGCGGTGAGACCGCAGCGAGTTCGGATATGTGAACCTTGCATCGTTATTTCAACCGCCTCCCCAGGAGGTGGAATCGAACTCGCGACAACCACCACCACCACCACTGAACAGAGGTGGCCTTTCTTAAACTATTAAACTATAAATTATAGATTGAAGCTTTCGTGACTGCAATGATTCATATTCTTCGTTTTTTNCGGTAAAGTCACGTAGGTAAAAAATTCAAATTAATATTTTACTTTTATTAATTTTAATTTTTAACCTACGTGACTTTACCGAAAAAACCTAAGAATTTATATTAAACTATAAAACAACTTTTTTTCTCATTTTACCAGGTAAGGCTCACTGACCTTTATAGCGTGGACAGATGAACGCAATTGAGATGCAAAGAGGAACACGCGGGTTCGGAAACGTACGCATGAAGGTTGGCACAAATAATTGAATGGCAATGTTAAACGGAAACTGTGAACTCTTTTTTGTATTTCACCAGGTCAAGGCCCCTGATTTATATAAATGGGTTTTTTCAGAAGCGACCTGTCCACAGATGATAGCTAAAACTTACTGGCTTATGATCTGTAAATGCATTGCGGCCAAGTAACACGCGTGACGTTGAAACCGGAGGCCGTGGAGAAAAATCCACGCGACCACGGGGAAAACAGTCAGCCAGTCAACCAGCGAGCCAGTCAGCCAGCCAGCCAAACTTTTTGTTCTGACATAGCACGATGGGAAGAAACCGGAGTACCCGAAATGAACCTACGGCTGATTTTGACGATGGTCGTGATGGCACGCGGTGGTCGCAGTGTGTAGCAAACATCGTCACGAAGAGAGACAAAGGCGGCCGGCGTGCTGTTGTTCCACCCACCTCCTCGTGTGCCGTGCCGAACCCTCCGTAGGTGTTCTCGCTAACAGCACTTGCCGCAACAGTCTGTTGAGGGCTACACGTGCGGGGAGGAGATCGTTGTTATGATAGGTAAACCCCTTTCCTCGCCTGCGCGACCAAATCGCTGGGACGCAGCGAGTCTCTGCGCAGGCAAACTCCGCAACCTCCACGCCGCTAATTGGCAATTAAAGTGAAGTCGCAGTTCAAATGTCGACTTAATCACGACTGCTTCTTGGTGGGAGAGGGATAGTGGGGGGGGGTAGTGGGGGGGGAAAGGCACACGGGAGGGAGGGGTGGGAATGGCGCGCGCAGGAGTCGGGATGAAAAATAAAATAAAACGCGGCACGGACGTTGAGTGTTATTGGAATGGAGTGGCCCATTGGCATCCCGGGTCAAAATATGCAACGAGAGATTTCATCATCACCACCACCACCACCGTCGTCGTCGTCGTGATTTAGCCAGGATCTTCTCTACCGCTGGATGAAGGCCTCTCTTTCTCTGCTTCTCGCCACCGCTCGTCGCGATCCTTGCGATGCAAACAACGATCAGACGGTGTCTCCTCGACAGACCTGGCCGAAACGTCGTGAGAATTATTTTATTGTGTTTTATTTTTATTATTTTATTCTTTCCCTTCTACGAGATTTTACCGAAAGAACCAAGAAGATGAATACCTGCAGTCACGAAAGCTTTAAATAGGGATTACGATGTTGAAAAAATAAGACGATAAGTCTTAAGGGAAGAACGAACAATGGATAGTTAAGTTGCCTGTTCATGGATGAAGATCTCCCTGTCACCATCATCATCCGTCACGTATCCACAGGTCTATGTGAGCGTCTGTGGGTCTCTGTGGAGTTTGTGGGTCTCTGTGGGTCTCTGTGGGAGTCTGTGGTCTCTGTGTGAGTCTGTGGGTCTCTGTGGGAGTGTNAGTCTGTGGGTTCTGTGCGAGTCTGCGGGTCTCTGTGTAAGTCTGTGGGTCTCTGTGCGAGTCTGTGGGTCTCTGTGGAGTCTGTGGGTCTCTGTCTAAGTCTGTGGGTCTCTGTGGATCTCTGTGTAAGTCTGTGGTCTCTGTGCGAGTCTGCGGGTCTCTGTGTAAGTCTGTGGGTCTCTGTGGGAGTCTGTGGTCTTGTGCATCTGTGTAAGTCTGTGGGTCTCTGTGCGAGTCTGTGGGTCTCTGTGGGAGTCTGTGGGTCTTGTGGGAGTCTGTGGGTCTCTGTGTGAGTCTGTGGGTCTCTGTGGAAGTTGTGGGTCTCTGTGGGAGTCTGTGGGTATCTGTGTAAGTCTGTGGGTCTCTGTGCGAGTCTGCTCTGTGTGAGTCTGTGGGTCTCTGTGGATCTCTGTGTAAGTCTGTGGGTCTCTGTGCGAGTCTGCGGGTCTCTGTGTAAGTCTGTGGGTCTCTCTGCAAGTCTGCGGTCTCTGTAAAGTCTGTGCGTCTCTGTGCGAGTATGCGGGTCTCTGTGGAGTCTGTGGGTCTCTGTGGGAGTCTGTGGGTCTCTGTGCGAGTCTGCGGGACTCTGTGTAAGTCTGTGGGTCTCTGTGCGAGTCTGCGGGTCTCTGTGGAATCTGTGGATCTCTGTGCGTCTCTGTGGGTCTCTGTGGGTCTGTGGGTCTCTGTGGGAGTCTGTGGGTCTCTGTGGGAGTAGTCTGTGGGTCTCTGTGTGAGTCTGTGGGTCTCTGTGGAAGTCTGTGGGTCTCTGTGCGAGTCTGCGGGTCTCTGTGGAATCTGTGGGTCTCTGTGGGAGTCTGTGCGTTTCTGTGGGTCTCTGTGGAAGTCTGTGGGTCTCTGTGGGAGTCTGTGGGTCTCTGGGGGAGTCTATATAAACATGCGAGCATTTGGCTGCTATAAATGTCCACGAGTAAGCCGCTTCGTTGAGGTGGCGTGGAGGGAAGTCTGTGGAGTGGGATGCGAGGAGAGAGCTAGGGGAGTGGGTGGAGGTGAATGGAGTGAGATGAGAGGAGAGAAGTAGGAGAGTGCGTGGAGGGGAGGGGAGTGAGATGAGAGTGGAGAAGTAGGAGAGTGCGTGGAGGGGAGTGAGATGAGAGTGGAGAAGTAGGAGAGTGCGTGGAGGGGAGTAGAGTGAGATGAGAGTGGAGACTGAAATTCTGTTCCTTCTATCGCTCCCCCCGGCTCTCACCGCCCCCACCACCACGCATCCCTCGTTGGCAGGACGACTCACCGTGCCTCCACACTAATATTATAAGTCAATGAAAAGTGCTGAATTATTAATATAAAATAAAACTCATAAATGTAAACACGCATATTTATACAGACAAAGATTCCACCTGTGTAGCCTTAACAGACTGTAGGGGCAAGTGATGTGAGCGAGCACCTATGAAGGCCGCAATGGTACACGAGGAGGTGGGTGGCCAGCACCACGCCCGACCGCCTTTGTCTCCCCAGTGGCGATGTTTACACACCGTACAAGGTACTCATTTAAGGCTGAGTCGACCTAGGGAGGCCAGAACCGGTTCAGATAATCGTCACTGGTATTGGTATTGGCCGTGAACGGGAATCGAACTCGGGTCGTTGAGTTCATAGCGCAGCGCGCTAACGCTACACTACCGCTCCCCACAGAGACACACACATAGAGACACACAAACTCAGGACAGACACAGAGACACACACACACAGAGACACACACACAGACACACACACAGAGACACACACACAGAGACACACACACAGAGACACACACAGAGAGACGCACAAACAGACACACACAGAGACACACACACAGAGACACACACAGAGACACACACAGAGACACACACACAGACACACACAAAGGACCAGACACACAGGACCAGACACAGAGACACACACACAGAGGCACACACACAGAGACACACAAAGACACAGACACACACGGACACACACAGAGACACACAGACACACACACAGACACGCACACACAGACACACACAGACACACACAGAGACACACACACCAGACACACACAGACACATACAGAGACACGCACACAGAGATACACACACACACAGGGCGCGTGCTGCATATTGCACAGCTGATGTGTTTGCTGTAGAGCGAGAACTGAGATTACAGGCGCGTACGAAGACAAAAGTCACCCGTGTAGTACCCTGGACTGTTTTGGGCAAGTGCTGTTCGCGAACACCTATGGATGGGCCGGAACCGGCGCAAATCGGCGTGGTGTGGCCGGTTAGAAAAAAACACCACGCCAGGCCGCCTTTGTCTCCCCAGTGAGCAACGTGGTTGGAAACCTTCGGGATAACGTTGGTGCAGCGTTCCGTGTTCACTGACTTGATGGGGTTTGGCGTTGGGTGGCCGGGTGCATGGTGGGTGGTGTGGGTGGGTGGGTGGTGGTGTGGGTGGGTGTGTGGGTGGGTTGTGGTTTGGGTGGGTGGTGGTGTGGGTGGGTGGTGGTGTGGGTGGGTGGTGGTTGGGTGGGTGGTGGTGTGGGTGGGTGGTGGTGTGGGTGGTGGTGTGGGTGGGTGGTGGTTTGGTGGGTGGTGGTGTGGGTGGGTGGTGATTTGGGTGGGTGGTGGTTGGGTGGGTGGTTGGTGGTTTGGTTGGGTGGTGGTGAGGGTGGTGGTGGTTTGGGTGGNTGGTGGTGTGGGTGGGCGTTGGTTGTGTGGGTGGGTGGTGGTGTGGGTGGGTGGTGGTGGGTGGTGGGTGGTGGTGTGGTTGGGGGTGTGGGTGGGTGGGTGGGTGGGTGGTGGTGTGGGTGGGTGGTGGTGTGGGGGGTGTTGTCATTAACTTCACCCTCCCCCCCCTCCCTGTCGTTACGCGCACTTTTACACCCCCCGACCAATATTTAATCCACGCAGAAACGATCAAGGATTAATAATATTAACGTGTTTAAGCAACAGATAGTCCACGCCGGACTATCTAACTCATTCCAAGGCCAATGTAGACAAATTATTATCGAGGCTTCGTTTCCTATGCGTACGCATATTGTCAGTAGACCCCCATAACGCAAGCTACGCATTTGGGTTAACCCCACTCTCCCTCCATGCGTACCTACTAAATGGATGGCCTTGGGTGGTGGGTAGGTGGGTGGGTCGGGTGGGGATTGACGCGCTTTGTGAAGGATTTGAACTCGGGATCTCGTTAGCGTCGAGGCTCCGAGGATAAGGTTCGATCCCGCGCCTCATCATTCACGTGTCATCATCCACGGAAGTTGCTCGTGGCGCTGGCCATTGTGAATTGCCACGTGGGTGTGTGGGGGTGTGTGGGGGGGTGTGTGGGGGGTGTGTGGGGTGGGGGGGTTGTAGGGGTGTGGGGGGTGGGGGGTGTAGGGGGGGTATGGGGGGTTGTAGGGTTGTAGGGGTGTGGGGGGGTGTGGGGGTGTGGGGGGNTGTGGGGGTGTGGGGGGTGTGGGGGTGTGGGGGTGTGGGGGGAGGTGTGTGGGGGGTTGGGGGGTGTGGGGTGTGGNTGTGGGGGTGTGTGGGGGGTGTTGGGTGTGTGGGGGTGTGAGGGTGGGGGGTGTGGTGTGTGTGGGTGTGTGTGNTGTGGGTGTGTGGGGGTGTGTGTGGGTGTGTGGGTGTGTGGGGGGTGGGGTGTGGAGGCGAGGTTGTGTAGGGGAGGGGAGTGTGGGTATGTGGGTGTGTGGGTGTGTGTGTGTGTGTGGCGGAGTGGGGTATGTGGTGTGTGGGGGTGTGTGTGTGTGGGTGTTTGGGGTGTAGATGTGTGTGGGGGGGGTGTGGGTGTGTGGAGTCTGGGCGTGGGGCTGTGGCGGCGAGGTCATTAAATAAAACGGTCCCTCGGCGCGTGCTATGAATGGGCACACGGACCGGGGTGTGATGTGCGGCGAAATAATTCGGCATTGCCACCAATAACCGGGCTGTCATATCACGGGCCGATTTATTTCCTGCGTTCATTGCATTTGCTGTGTGTGTGTGTCTTTGATATGTGTGTGTATGTGTGCGTGCGTCAGTTATTTTCCGTGTCGTGTGTGTGCGTGTGCGTGTCTTTGATACGTGATGTGTGTGTGCGTCAGTTTTTAAATCCTTTATATTAAGTTCACTTGCTTGCTGCTTGCGCGCTTACGACCGTGCAAATCTTCGGTCGTTTTTTAACCCACTTCCCGTGATCCAATCGAGCTGACATTTTGCACACAGACTCGTTGTGCGTGACAATTTCTTTTCGTGAAAAATTTTTTCCAAAATTTTCCACTTTTTAGGAAAAAAATTTTTTCATATTTTATTTTTAGGAAATTTTTTTTCTATTTAATTTAAAATACCAATGTGATAAAAATGAATCTCTTACTCAGAAAAACATAAATGAATAATAAAATAAAACCGATGCCACGCATATAAAGATTTATAGTGAAAACTTAGTTTTTACGGGTTAATTTTTTTCTCTCTGTATGTGGTCTGTATCTTTGATACGTGTGTGTGTGTCAGTTATTTTCTGTGTCGTGTGGGTGTCTGTGTGGGTTCGTCAGTTATTTTATGTGTGTGTGTGTCTTTGATTTGCGTGTGTGTGCGTCCGTTATTTTCTATGTCGTGTGTGTCTTTGATACATGTGTGTGTATGTGCGTCAGTCCTTTTCTGTCTGTGTGTGTGTGGTGCGTGTCTGTGTCTCTGTCCGCCAGTTCTTTTCTGTCTGTGTGTGGTGCGTGTCTGTGTCTCTGTCCGCCAGTTATTTTGTGTGGTGTGTGTGGTGTGTGTGGTGTGTGTGTGATTGTTTCTTTGATACGTGTGTGTGTGTGATTCGGTTATTGTGTGTGTGTTGTGTGTGTCGCGTGTGTCTTTGAAACGTGTGTGTATGTCTGTGTCTGTCAGTTCTTTACTGTGTGTGTGTAGTGTGTGTGGTGTGATGTCGGATCGGTAGCGGTAGTGGTGAGCGCGCTGCGCTACGAACCCGGCGACCCCGAGTTTGATTTCTGTTCACGGCCACCAACACCATGCAATGGCAATCATCCGAACTGGTATGAGGCCTCTCCCTAGATCGACTCAGCCTTAAATGAGTACCTGGTGCCGTGTGTGAAACGTCGTCACGAGAGAGACAAAGGCGACCGGGCGTGGTGCTGGCCACCCACCCGGTCGTGCGTCGTTCCGGCCTTCATGGGTGCTACTCACGAACAGCACTTGCCCCAACAGTCTGGTAAAGGCTTTACCTTTGTCTGAGTGTGTGCGTGTGCGTCGTGGGGATCTTTGTCTTTGTGTGCGTGGGAGTGGGGAGCGGTGGTGTAGCAGTTAGCACGCTGCGCTATGAACCCGGCGACCCGGGTTCGATTCCCGCTCACGGCCAACATCAGTGACGATTATCTGAACCAGTCCCGGACCTCCCTAGGTCGACTCAGCCTCAAATGAGTACCTGGTGCGGTGTGTAAACATTGCCACTAGGGAGACAAAGGCGGTCGGGCGTGGTGCTGGCCACCTACCCCCTCGTGTACCGTTGCGGCCTTCATAGGTGCTCGCTAACAGCACTTGCCCCTACAGTCTGTTAAGGCTATATGGGAGATTTTGTCTTTGTTGTTGGGAAGGGGTGAGTCGTTGGCACTTGCTACGAATCCAGCGAGTCAGGGGATTCACGCTTAGATGCTGGGTGGAATTAACATCGAGTGGTTCTTAAAATGTCAGCTCGATTGGATCACGGGAAGTGGGTTAAAAAACGACCGAAAGATTTGCACGGTCCTAAGCAAGCAAGCGAACTTAATATAAAGGATTTAAAGAATTGTATTGCAGGCCGAGGAGGAGTAGGCCTTAGATCTACAGAAGAGCGGGAGGCAGCAGCAGAAGCCACGGGTAAATGCGGCCAATTCTCCCCCCTCATCCAAGATCTGAGTCCTCTAATATGTTCGTTTTCAGCCAATGAATAGCGTTTATCTATGAGCCCAATCAGTTTCAAAGACAATGCACGTATTGTTTCATTGTTGTTATCATCAAAGTATGGTTTACAGTGCCACAAGTACGTGCGGTTTTGCGGTTCGACGCATTAAATATGTGTCTCTGTGTCGGTGTTAAATCTTGACGTCTCCGTGATTTCATTGCACAGGGCAACAGAGATTCTTACTCGTGAGTCGTTNTGGGGAGCAACGGAGCTTCCGAAATGCAAACAAACAAAGAGGAAACGCGCGCGTGTATCGAGGGGAAACGCATATCACTGTTCCCGCGGAGCCAGGGGGTCATGATGGCTCTCGGATGAGGACTTTTAGACATCGGCTTGTCTCCGCGTCCCACGGAGTCACGATGTTGATGTTCGATTATGTATTGGTGCGCTTGCACAAATTGGCTGATTGAATTGGCGGAATAACTTTAAGCTAGTTGTGAATCAATTCATGCCAGCCGAACACAGATGCTAAACCGGGAAATGTGGTGGTTCTAACAATCACCACCATCACTACCACAACTGCCACCACTCCACCAAACAATCATAACTACCACCACAATGACTACATCCACCACGACTACCACCACTACTAAAATACAAAGATCCCCCGTATAGCCTTAACAGAATGTTGGGGAAAGTGTTGCTAGTGAACAGCTGTCAAGGCCGGCACGGCCATCACACCACTCACTCACCACCACACACCACTCACCACGCACCACACACACTCACACCACTCGACCGGACATCACTCACTACTACACANTCACATCACTCACTACTCACACACTACTCACAACCACTCACCACACTCACTACACTNACACTCATCACACCTCTACACACTCACTCACACCTCCACATCACTCATCACACTCACTCACACTCACTCACTCACTCACACATCACTCACTCACTCTTACACACAAACTCACACTCACACTCACTCACACANACTCACACACTNACACACTCACACACACTCACTCACTACACTAACTTACAGTCTCACACTCACACTACACTCTACTCACTCACACTCACACTCACTCACTACAAACTCACTCACCACGCACTCACACTCACGCACTCACACACACTCACACTCACTCACTCAAATTCACTCACTACTCACATTACTCACTCACACACTACACACTCACTCACACACANTCACCGCTCACACTCANTACACTNACATCACACTCACCTACTACAACACTCACAGTCACACACACTCACTCACACACACACTNACTCACACTCCTCACACACACACTACGACTCACATTAACTCACACACACTCACTCACACACTCACTCAANTCACATTAACTCACTCACACTCATCATCACACTCACTCCTCACTACACACTCACNTTCACTCACTCCCACACCTCACTCACACTCCTCACACACCACACTCCCATTAACTCACTCACACTCACTCACTCACACTCCTCACCTCACACACTCACACNCTCACACACTCACTCACACACTCACTCATNGCTCNCACTCACACACTCACCAGTACTCACCACTCACACACANTCACACTCACACACTCACTACACTCACTCACACTCACTNAACNCACACACTCACACACACTGGCCACCAGCACAGCTCACCTCACTCACACACTACNACAAACCCTCCACACACTCAATCACACTAACTCAGGCTCACACACACTCACTCACTCACACGACTACTCACCACACACTACTCACTTACATTCACTCCCACAGTCACACACCACTCCACTACTATCACTCACAGACCACATCACTCGCACATACTAACTCACTGCACACTCATGGTGCTCACTCACCACCACCCTNACACACTCCCAACACACTNACNCACTCACACACTCCTCANNCNACTCACTCACACACTACACACTCACACAACTTCNCTACTCACCACCACCCTCACCTCACTCACTCACCACCACCACTCACACACNCACCCCTACAACACCACCGGGCACACACTGCACTACCACTCACTCACCCAGACCACCCACTCACAGCTCGCCACTCAGCACGTGACACACACCACCACACACACCACTCACACTCACCATCACACTCACAGGGCACCACCACTCACTCACACCAGTCACNCCACTCACCACCACACCACCACAACCACTGCTCACCAGCACACTCNGTCACACACACTCACCACATTCACCACATCCCACTCAGTCACACACTCACGTCACACACCACACACCANTCACACTCAGTGCACACTCACCACACACTCAATTCACTCACTCACCACTCACACACTCACCCACACAGCTCCTCACACCACCACACTCACTATCACTCACTCCTTACCACACTCACCACACACTCAGTCACACACTACACTCACCTCACTCAACCTTNGTCACACAAACCACTCTCACCACACACTCAGTGCACACACCACCTCACTCACCACTCCCCACACTCGTTGCTCTTCGCTGGCAAATCAATTCTGCTTTAAATTCCAGTAATTACGCGATTGTCGGACTTGGCCGAGCATATGGATCTGTTGTGCTTTGTATGGGCTCCGAGAGCTCTCTGTCACGTCACTTTCCCGGTAATTGCGGATGATGGGGCTGAGGAATTAGTGGGAGGGAGGGGAGNAGGGAGGGAGGGGGAGGGAGGGAGGGAGGGAGGGGGAGCCGAGGGAGGAGGGGAGAGGAGGGAGGGGAGGGGGGAGGGGAGGGAGTGGAGGGAGGGGAGGNAGTGGAGGGGAGGGAGGGAGGGGGAAATGAGGGAGGGAGGGGGAGGGGAGGGAGGAAGGGAGGCAGGGAGGGGAGGGAGGGAGGGAGGGAGGGAGGGGAGGGAGTGGAGGGGGAGGNAGGGGAGGGGAGGGAGGAGGTGCCTTCGCCGCTATTTTGCTGGTAGTGCAGCAGCAGGGGATCTGGTGATGGGTTTTGAGGGTGATTTGTGTTTCTTGTTGGTGTCTATGACACAGTAACACACAATGGAACTAATGTTACACGGGAAACCCGCGTTATATCTTTGATTAAAAAATACAAACAAACGACATGATGAACGAAGTAAAGTGCCGAAAGACTGAGCATCTTTCTCGTCTGATCGTTCAAAAAAAAATGGAGGGAGGGGAGAAGAGGGGCATTGGAGGGGAGAGAGATAATGGAGTGGAGTGGACAGGGGTACACGTGGAGGCAGTCGTGCTTATGAAACGTATTCCTCCTGTGGGAGAGTTCACGCACATTCACTCGTGGACTATTCCCGAACCTCGGATTAGCCGCCCGCACAATACAATTAGCACGGTTGGCTAGGTACCGTTCGAAATAAGTTCAACAGACACACGTGCATTCATTTGCCCGAAACATTTCAACGCTCAAATATTCCCTGGCTAATGATGAATTGCGACTTCACGGACAGCAGTAGTAGAAACAGGGCGCCACGCTGGGGAGATGTTAACTACCTATCCTGCTATACAGGAGCAGCCTGCTGTATGTTTGGAGTTTGCGCGTCTCTCTCTCTCTCTAACCCCGTGGGTGCGTGGATTTTTCGCCTGGTGCTCCCTCCACATTCACACTCAATATCACGCGTTAGAGGATTTGGATGCTTCTAAATTTACACGCGATAGGGCGCGTCGCTGGGACTTGATTTGTGGTGAGGTCGCTTCTGAAAAAGAGTGAACCTTACCTGGCAAAATAAAAGAAAATAGTTTTCTTCTTTATGGTTCTTTCGGTAAAGTCACGACCACGGGGAGAGAGACACGCAAACTCCAAATCTACAACACCGAAAGAACCAAGAAGATGATCCCTGCAGTCACGAAAGCTTTAAATCGGAAAATAGTTTTGTTTTATAATTTTATCATCGCCCCTAACTGCAAAGTCTTGGCAGGACCTTGTGAAAAAAAAGATGAATGAGACTCAGTCAGACTTTCTTGGGTTACCAAGGAGAGAACTAATGATACGAACATACAATCTTCCGATTTAAAGCTTTCGTGACTGCAGGGATTCATCTTCTTGGTTCTTTCGGTAAAGTCACGTAGAAGGTAATAAAATAATAAAATAAAACATAATTAATTCTACGACGTTTCGGCCACAACGCAAGCCGCCGTCCTCAGGTGAAGACCATTCAGACGCTGTCTCCCGACAGACCTGGCACCTGAGGACGGCCTTGCGTTGTGGCCGAAACGTCGTGAGAATTATTTTATCATGTTTATTTTTATTATTTTATTACCTACGTGACACCTAAAGAACCGAGGATAACAATCTTCACCACCACCACCATCACTGTTACAATCATCATCATCTCTACCACCTCCAATGTAATCGCCAACAGCCTCATTATCACCACCACCATCGTCATCATCATTGGCACCAGCAGCAATCACCCTATCATCAGGCTCTCTTCACAATTAAAATTGGAGTCAGAGGCAGCACGGGACTAAATCGTTGTGTCGTACAGACCTTCTCCACCCGCTATTAGCTAGATATTTAAGGCCTCGACACAGAGGCTTTTTTTCTCTGTGTGTCTATGTATCTCTGTGAAATCTGTCTCTGCTTATATGTCTGTCTATATGTCTCTGGTTCTGTGTTTTATCTCTCTCACAAATTTAGCATTCTCAGGAAGAACGTAATCAACTGGGTGAGGTGTTGACTGTCATGTTATCCGGCTCTCTGTGTTGTATTGCATTATATTTCTAAGTATACTAGATGTGCGTTTCTATTTCATTTATACCTGATGATGATTGCTTGTGTTGCAATCGAAACGTCGTATGTAGTATTTAATTTATTATTTTCTTCATCATGGCGCCTTTTGGCGTCATCTGGTCGAACACCATATGAGACTAGGCTCTAAAGAAACTGTCTCTGGTGTGGACCAATCAGTTTCAAAGACAATGCGTAAATTATCAGAGTATTGTTTTTTTTGCATTTGACTGCAAGTATTGTGGTTAATCTGAGCATGATTCCTTGCAAAAGGTGTCAGTTTTGTTGCCAGAAAAAGGGGAAAACCCTATTAGTATATTTTGGTACTGGCAAAGGAGGTCCCATGATGTAGCTGCTCACCCGAGCTCTCATTACTCTGATGGTGCGTCGTCTTTGAACTGTGCGCCTTTTGGCGTCATCTGGTCTAACACCATATGAGACTAGGCTCTAAAGAAAGCTGTCTCTGGTGTGGACCAATCAGTTTCAAAGACAAGCATAAATTACAGAGTATTGTTTTTTTTTGCATTTGACTGCAAGTATTGTGGTTAATGTAAGCATGATCCTTGCAAAAGGTGTCAGTTTTGTTGCCAGAAAAAGGGGAAAACCCCTATTAGTTATTATTTTCTTTTATACGTACTTTACCGAAAAACCAAAGAGTGTGGCGAAGCTGTCACGGCCAGTGCACCACCACTTCAGCGCCGCGGTGTGCGAGAGAGCGATCCGCCGAGTTTCATCAACTGGAGTTCGACGTTTCGCTGTAACAGCATCATCAAGCAGGCGACGACCAGCGAATCGTCGGATCACTGTTCAACGTGTGCGGATCAACGACAAGAAGAACAACGGGAGGCGCTCGTCACTGAGTCGCGCTGACATCATGGCGGCGTCTGTGCCAGGCTAGGTGCACTTGAGACCATCACGTGAATTTTCGAAGGTTCGCTGGCGGCTGGTAGGAGGACACGGGATAGATCCAGAATTGACTGACTGAGACGACTGGCAGATGCACCAAACTGTGCTCCCACTGTGCCAACTCGCTACGCTTTAAATTTCGATTTAAAGCTTTCGTGACTGCAGGGATTCATCTTCTTGGTTCTTTCGGTAAAGTCACGTAGAAGGGAAGTAATAAAATAATAAAAATAAAACATAATAAAATAATTCTCACGACGTTTCGGCTACAACGCAAGCAGCCGTCTTCAGGTGAAGAATGAGACACTGCCAAGCTAGGAGCTTATATATAAGCTGGGTGGAGGTGGAAGAGGAGCGCCTTAACAAAATAATGTGCATATCAAGAGGAATTTAGCATATTCATGGGAAATGCGTAGGAGGTAGGCGGGGGGTTTCAAGTCATATTATGCCCATGCATTATGCAGGATCAGCAGCACCAAGGAGGGTTCAGGGAGTAGCATTAACAAAGGAAAGGAATGTTAATAGTATGTACGCTTTCGCCCGGCACTCCGCTCGTTGTTGTGAGCGTCGCTCTTCTGCCCTCCGCTGTTGCTGAAGGGTGACTGCCTTCCAGCTGCCCAGGAGCGTCCTTGACGGACCTCCTCCTTCACGGAGGCCGATCTTGACACGAGACCACGCGGGCTCTCGCACAAAGCGAGCGGCCTGCTGCTGACAATTGCATTCACATGCGGGTGGAAAAAGGATGTAGGAGACACCCCCCCCCCCACTCATACAAAAAAAAATCGATAATTATAACAACATAATAGGTCGTGGAACAAACAGATACGCTCGTTAATAAATAAAAAACTTTGCTCAAAATTACAATTTTTTTATTTTACAAAGTAAGCCCCACTGATCTGGACAGCTCTTTTTTCAGAAGCGATCTGGCCGCAAATGATTGCTCAACAAAGTGACTTATCACCAACGTGTGGAAATGTATCGCAACGCGTGACGTTGATTCTAAATGTGGAGGGAAATCTTGGAGGACGCGGAGAAAATCCATGCGACCACGGGGAGAGAGCGAGAGAGACACGCAAACTCCAAATATACAGCAGCAGGCGTCAGGGTCGGGATCGAACCCACGACCTCCTGTATACCAGGCGAGGTAGTTAACATCTCCTAGCCGCCGTGATGATGATTAGAGAGAGAGAGACACGCAAACTCCAAATATACAGCAGGCGTCAGGGTCGGGAACAAACCCACGACCTCCTGCACACCAGGCGAGGTAGTTAACATCTCTAGCCACCGTGATGATGATGAGAGAGAGAGAGACGCAAACCCCAAATATACAGCAGGCGTCAGGGTCGGGATCGAACCCACGACCTCCTGTATACCAGGCGAGGTAGTTAACATATCCTAGCCACCGTGATGATGATGATAGAGAGAGACACACATACTCCAAATATACAGCAGCAGGCGTCAGGGTCGGGATCGAACCCACGACCTCCTGTATACCAGGTGAGGCAGTTAACATCTCCTAGCCACTCACGGAACCCAATAATGCGCCTTCTCCCCCTCCTGTCTCCTCGTCCCAGCAACTCCAGGCCACTTTCGCCGAACTGGGCTCTCCACTTCCCTCTGGGTCTGGGTCAGGGGGGGTCTGGGTCAACGGGAGGTCTGGGTCTGGGTCTGGGTCAACGGGGGTCTGGGTCTGGGTCACCGGGAGGGGTCTGGGTCACGGGGGGTCTGGGTCACCTGGAGGGGTCTGGGTCAACGGGGGGGGGGTCTGGGTCACCGGGAGGGGTCTGGGTCAAGGGGGTGGTCTGGGTCACCGGGAGGGTCTGGGTTCGGGGGGGGGGTCTGGGTCCCGGGGGGGTCTGGCTCAGAGCCGCAGGATTGGTGGCAGCCACCATCGGGCTGTCGTTCTAGAAGAGAGGGCGGCGGGGGGGGGGGGATAGCGGGCGAGGGGGGGGTTAGCGGGGGGGGGGGTGTGGTGGTTATTGATGACGTTAATCTGCTGGGCGAGACGCATAGCGTAGGGATAATCGATGGAGACTGTCTCTCTCTCTCTCTCTGCCGGACGATATTCCTTCAATAACAAAAGACAAAGCTCCCTCCCCCCGCCCGCCACCAGTGTAGCCTTCACAGACTCTTGGGGCAAGTGCTGTTCGCGAGCAGGGCTACGGAGAAGGCGGCTGGACTGCAGAGCTCGAGATCGTTCAATCTTTGAATGAAAACTCGTCTCGTTAGAACGCTTCTTGTTGATGTCGTTGTTGTTGTTTAGATTGTCGCCCTTCCCCACACCTCCGATCAGTACGATTGGCATCGTACGGTGCGACAGAAGTTCAACGTGTGCGTACAAGCGGCACACGAAGGCGGTGAGTGGCCGACACCACGCCCGACCGCCTTTGTTTCCCCACTACTTGCGATTTTTACACACCGCACCAGGTACTAATTTGAGGCTGAGGCGACCTAGGAGAAGCCCAGGACAGGTTTTGACAATCGTCACTGGTGTTGACCGTGAGCTGGAATCGAACCGGGTTGGCGTTTTTTTTTTTTTTAGCGCAATGTGCTAACCGTTGCGCCACCGCTCTTTCCATAACCCACCCGCCCCTCAACATCTCCATGGCTCGCCAGTCTCTCTCCTCTCTCTCCCGCTGCCTCTCTCATCAATTTATTTGTTTATTTTTATTGTTGTATTCCGCTTGTGTTTACCCAGCAAATAACAGCATTAGCCACGAGACACGAATCTTTCTCCTTCACATGCAATCTGTATCTGCGCATCGGAAATTATATAAAACATGTGACGCGTCTCGCACAACCCATCAGCTGCACGCACGGCCATCCATCCCACAGAGATGCATCGATGTCAGCGAGGTTGATTCAAGACGCGCAAAACTCTGCACCGGTTTCGACACGCAGGACCTCATCAGCCGAGTCGAACCAACGCTGGGTGTTTGCGACAACGTGGCAACTGCAGCGCCGTGGTATGGATTGAACTTGCGACCTCTGGATGGCAACTCCCAGGTTCACACAGAGAGTCTTCTGGGAAACCAGAAAGCAACGAATCACACGGAGACAATCGTTACAAAGACAAAGATCCCATACTCGACTCTTTGGTTCTTTCGGTAAAGTCACGTAGGTAGAAAATAAAATAAATTAGATCACGACGTTTCGGGCGCAACACAAGCGTCCGTCATCAGGTGGACAACCACAGCAAGAAACAATTGCTGAAGTGGGCAAAAGGGCTGCCGTGACAAGAGCTATAAAGGTAAGAGAGGGGGAGGAGCCAGGGAGGAGAGACAGGGAGGGTGGCGGTGTGGGGTAAGCGGAGTGGTGGACACAATATCCCCATGATAGCCTGTAACAGACTGTAGGGGCAAGTGCTGTTAGCGGGTAAAAGACTATGAAGGCCGGCACGGCACACGAGGGGTGGGTGGCCAACAACACGCCCGGTCGACTTTGTCTCCACAGTGGCGATGTTTACACACCGCACGAGGTACTCGTTTGAGACCTAAGGGAGGCCCAGGACTGGTCAGATAATCGTCACCGGTGTTGGCCGTGAGCGGGAATTGAACTCGGGTCCCGGTTCGTAGCGCCGCGCGCTAACTGCTACACTACCGCTCCCCGNACAAGTCACACACACACTCAGAATATCAGAATCACAATATGTATTTATACTGGAGGAATCCGTTTGAGCTTTGAAGTTCTTTCATTCTACTGTTGTCCAGTGCAGACAAACCAATTGACTCGCGTAGAGACCCAAAGCATCACATGGCGATCCGTAGACTCACACCGAGATCACGGAAACAATTCTGGAACGACAGGAGAACGAGCTCTGACTATCGGACACGAACAATCTCGAACAGTACTTTGTCGGCAGTACAGAAAACTTCTCTAAACAACAATCGATTTAACTCACCAGGTGAAGCCAACTGAGCTATTAGTTCTAGATTTGAAGCTTTCGTGACTGCAAGGATTCATATTCTTAGGTTTTTTCGGTAAAATCACGTAGGTAAAACATTAAAATTAATAAAATAAATCGGTAAAGTCACGTAGGTAAAACATTAAAATTAATAAAATAAATTTAAATGGTTTACCTACGTGACTTTACCGAAAAAACATAAGAATATGAGCTATTCGTATTTCAGAAGCGACCTGGTTACCCATGATAGCTGAACGAAGTGACTTTCATCATCTGGACATGTTTAGCAGCAAAATGTGGAGTTGGAGGGGGGGTGGTGGACCCGGAGAAAAATCCACAACCAGGGTCGGCATCGAACGCACGACCTCCTGCGTACCGCCGGGCGAGAGAGACGACATCTCCTCGCCACCGCGGCGAACGCACGGCAAAGTCAAGTTGATCGACGACACACAAGGGTGTGATGTCGAGAGAGAGAGCAAACGCGAGCATTACGGAGGACTCCACACGGAGCCTGAAGCGGCTTACGGCGGAGGGGACTGTCAGAGGCAAGACGTCGACGAGACAACGTGTGCAGGGAAATTGAAAACTGTCATTCCGCCGACGTCTCAGAATAACAAAAAATCTAAGTAGGGGGTGGGGGGGTGGGGCGAAACTACAGTCAATCAGGAAATATCGTGGGCGCGGATTGAACGATATCACTGGTCAACACACTTTTTCTGCACAAGGTATTCCAACGGTTTTAAGGTAAATTTGCGGTGCCGATTCCAAATCTGGCATCAGTTTTTGTCTATCACATCAGGTTTTTGAGATATCAATATTGCATTTTCAATAAAAACTGCAGAAGAAAAATATTAAGCAAATGTGGATATCTACATAAAATTATATTGTAAACACACTATCCTAAAAATACAGCACCATGTTTTAAAACTAAAGCAGTCACTGACTCGCAACAACTTGCAATCATAAGTGACAGAGTTAATTTCGGGTAAAATCAATGAAAATGGGGTACGCCGATAGCATAAAAATGAGATGTGATAGAGCAAATCTGAGATCAGATTTGGAATCAGCACCCTGAAATCAGTCTAAAACAGCTGCAAAAGTCCAGGCCAGAAAAAAAGTTTTGTTGTTGTTGTTGACCAGTGTATCACGCATCGAGAATGGCGATGCAGAATGAGAAGATGTGTTGAGAGTGGAGGAAATCCGATGAGCTGCGAAGCTCTGTAACGTTGTCTGAACATCAGCACTGGGAGACAAAGACGGCCGGCGTGGTGCTGGCCTCGTCATCCCCTCGTGTGCCCGTGCCGTGCCTTAAACCACTCTAGGTGCCACTCGCTAACAGCACTTGCCCAACAGCCGGCGAAGGCTATACGGGGGATCTTTGTCTTGTCTTTACGAGTTCGAATCCCTCTCTCCGCCCACGCCGGTGATGATTATCTGAACCGGTTGTGGGCACCCCTAGGTCGACTCAGCCTCAAATTAGTAGCTGGTGCGGTGCGTAGACCAAGGCGACCGGGGGCGTGGTGCTGGCCACCCACCCCTCGTGTGCCGTGCCGGCCTTCATAGGTGCTGCTCGCTCACAGCACTTGCCCCTACAGTCTGTTGAGGCTATACGGGGGATCTTTGTCTTTGGGGGCGCCGTATTGCGATTTGACAGGGAGTCAAGAGCGGTGGCAGAGTGGTGAGCAACTGAGCCCCTTGCGCTGCGAGTTCGATTCCTGGCCACGGCGCTCGCATCAGCGGCAATGGATATCCAACCGGTCCCGAGCCTGTGTCTTTGATTGCAATGCCCTCTCACCAAATAACATCGCACAAGCTAAGCCGGTGCCAGGCCTGTCAAATACAAATGGTAGAAGCGCACATCGCCTGTGAGGTGTTGAAGGCACACGAGGGGTGGTGTGGCCGGAACCACGCCCGGCCGCTTTTGTCTCCCAGTGCTGATATTTTAGCGCAGAACGCACCAGGTTCAGTCACTCACCACTCTGGGGGCCGGGTTCGCAGAGCGGCGCGCTAACCGCTACACCACCGCTCCCCACTCAGACACAAAATAAAGAGAAAAATCTCCCGTAAGCCTCAACAGACTGTTGGGGCAAGTGCTGTTAGCGAGCAGCACCTATGAAGGCCGGCACGGGACACGAGGGGTGGGTGGCGAACACGACGCCCGGCTGCCTTTGTCTCCCTAGTGGCGATGTTTACACATCGCACCAGGTACGCATTTCAGGCTGAGTCGACCTAGGAGAGGCCCAGGACCAGTTCAGATAATCGTCACTGGTGTTGGCTGTGAGCGAGAATCGAACCCGTGTCGCCGGGTTCGTAATGCAGCGCGCTAACCGCTACACCACCGCTCCCCAGATACACACATGCACAGACACACACACAGACACACACAGGCACACAGACACACACACAGACACACACAGCACACAGACACACACACAAACACACACAGGCACACAGACACAAAGACACAGACACACACAGGCACACAGACACAAAGACACAGACACACACAGGCACACAGACACACACACAGACAAACAGACACACACAGACACACAGACACACACGCACACACACAGACACACAGACACACACACAGACACACACGCACACATCCACTAACACACTCGCCCGTGTAAACGCGATCTCTCGTCTGCGTGGGGTTGAGCGCCTTCGCTGATACATGTGCGCGCTCCGGCAATGTTATTTGTCGGGAGAGGCACAGACGCTATGTCATTACTACACGGCACGTATATACACACACCCTCGCTCCCTCTCTCAATCTCTGGCGCGTGTGTGTGCGTGTGTGCGTGTGTGTGCGTGTGTGTGCGCGTGTGCGCGTGTGCGTGTGTGCGTGTGCGCGTGTACGTGTGTGCGTGTGCGCATGTGCGTGTGTGCGCGCGTGTGTGTGCGCGTGTGTGTGCGTGTGTGTGCGTGTGTGTGTGTGCGTGTGCGCGTGTACATGTGTGCGTGTACGTGTGCGCGTGTGTGCGCGTGTGCGTGTGTGTGCGTGTGTGTGCGCGTGTGCGTGTGTGCGTGTACGTGTGTGCGTGTGCGTGTGCGCGTGTGTGCGCGTGTGCGTGCGTGTGCGCGTGTGTGCGCGTGTGCGTGTGTGCGTGATGCTGGCACCAGGGCGAGCGGTAGTGGTAGCGGTTAGCGCGCTGCGCTACGAACCGGCGATCCCCGAGTTCGATTCGTGTTCGCGGACACCAACACGGGTGAGGATTATCTGCGCCGGTCCTGGATCTCAAACTAGGTCGACTCAGCCAGAAATGAGTATCCTGGTAGCGGTGCGTTAAAGGTCGCCACTCGGAGACAAAGGCGGCCGGGCGTGGTGATGACCACCCACCCGCTCGTGTTCCATGCCGGCCTTCGTAGGTGCTCGCGAAGAGCACTTGCTCCAACAGTCTGTGAAGGCTACACGGGGGATCTTTCTATTTACCTTTGCCTGAGTGGGGAGAGGCAGTGGACCGGTTCGTGTGCTGCGGCACCATCGCAACGACCCAAGTTCGATTCCCTCTCACCAGTGACGATTGTCTGCGCCGGTGCTGAGCTCCCCTAGGTCGACTGGGCATCAAATACGTCCCTGGTGTGTGTAGTGTGTAAATATATCCACGGGGAGACAAAGGCGGCCGGGCGTGGTGATGACCACCCACCCGCTCGTGTGCCGTGCCGGGGTTAATAGGTGCTCGCAAACAGCACTTGCCCAACAGTCTGCTCAGGCTACACGGGGATCTTTGTCTTCGTGCCTCCCAGGCTCCGCGTGTGTTTTCAGTAAGATACTCCACTCACCTCGCTACTTCTACAAATACAGCTGCCAGTTCCAGTTCTTTTCAAAGTCTCAATCGATCAAGTGCTAAACACATTTCTACGGACAAAGGCGGACTGGTAGGACGGATAGGTACATACATAACAACCGCCATCAAATACACAAAGACAAAGATTCCCCGTGTAGCCTCACAGACTATTGGGGCAAGTGCTGTTAGTGAGCAGCACCTATGAAGGCCGGGAACGGGACACGTGGGAGTGGGTGGCCGACACCACGCCGGCCGCCTTTGTCTCCCAGTGGCGATGTTAACACACCGCAACAGGTACTCATTTGAGGCCGAGTCGACCTAGGGGAGGCCATTGATGGGCTCAGATAATCGTCACTGGTGAGCCGTGATCAGGAATCGAACCCGGGGTCCTCCGGCTGTCGTAGCACAGCGCACTAACCACTACACCACATTCCCTCTATAGCCTTCACAGACTGTTGGGGCAACTTCTGTTAGCGAGCACCTATGAAGGCCGGGCACGGCACACGAGGGGCGGGACCACGCGCACCCTCAGGGACACGCAGAGCGCCAGACGCTCTAAGCGAGGCAGTCGATCACGGAGAGGATCTGTCTCATCAAGGGAGCATCAACATTTGCTGGGGAAATATTTCTGGTTGGAGAGATGCCCCCAGCTCCATCCTTCACAACCCCCCCCCACCCCCGTGGGCGACTCAGAGATCAGAGGCTCCTGAGCCTGTGACTCACACAGTCTGTGACTCACACAGCCTGTGACTCACACAGCCTGTGACTCACACAGCCTGTTACTCACACAGTCTGTGTGACTCACACAGTCTGACTCACACAGCCTGTTACTTACACAGCCTGTGACTCACACAGTCTGACTCACACAGCCTGTGATTCACACAGTCTGACTCACACCGCCTGTGACTCACACCGCCTGTGACTCACACAGCCTGTGACTCAGCCTGTGACTCACACAGCCTGTGACTCACACGCCTGTGACTCCGTCTGTGACTCACACAGTCTGTGACTCACACCGCCTGTGACTCACACAGCCTGTGACTCACACAGTCTGTGACTCAGCCTGTGACTCACACCGCCTGTGACTCACACAGCCTGTGACTCACACAGCCTGTGACTCAGCCTGTGACTCACACCGCCTGTGACTCACACATCCTGTGACTCACACAGTCTGTGACTCAGCCTGTGACTCACACAGCCTGTGACCACACAGCCTGTGACTCACACAGTCTGTGACTCACACATCCTGTGACTCACACAGTCTGTGACTCACACAGTCTGACTCACACAGTCTGTGACTCACACAGTCTGTGACTCACACAGCCTGACCACACAGCCTGTGACTCACACAGTCTGACTCACACAGCCTGTGACCCACACAGCCTGTGACTCACACAGTCTGTGACTCACACAGCCTGTGACCCACACAGCCTGTGACTCACACAGTCTGTGACTCACACGCCTGTGACCCACACAGTCTGTGACTCACACAGTCTGTGACTCACACAGTCTGTGACTCACACATCCTGTGACTCACACAGTCTGTGACTCACACAGCCTGTGACCACACAGCCTGTGACTCACACAGTCTGTGACTCAGCCTGTGACCACACAGCCTGTGACTCACACAGTCTGTGACTCACACAGTCTGTGACTCAGTCTGTGACTCACACACCTGTGACTCACACGCCTGTGACTCACACAGTCTGTGACTCACACAGTCTGTGACTCACACAGCCTGTTACTCACACAGTCTGTGTGACTCACACAGTCTGACCACACAGCCTGTTACTTACACAGCCTGTGACTCACACAGTCTGACTCACACAGCCTGTGATTCACACAGTCTGACTCACACGCCTGTGACTCACACCGCCTGTGACTCACACAGCCTGTGACTCAGCCTGTGACTCACACAGCCTGTGACTCACACGCCTGTGACTCCGTCTGTGACTCATACAGTCTGTGACTCACACCGCCTGTGACTCACACAGCCTGTGACTCACACAGTCTGTGACTCAGCCTGTGACTCACACCGCCTGTGACTCACACGCCTGTGACTCACACAGTCTGTGACTCAGCCTGTGACTCACACCGCCTGTGACTCACACAGCCTGTGACTCACACAGCCTGTGACTCAGCCTGTGACTCACACAGTCTGTGACTCACACATCCTGTGACTCACACAGTCTGTGACTCAGCCTGTGACTCACACAGCCTGTGACTCACACAGTCTGTGACTCACACAGTCTGTGACTCAGCCTGTGACTCACACCGCCTGTGACTCACACCGCCTGTGACTCACACAGTCTGTGACTCACACAGTCTGTGACTCACACAGTCTGTGACTCACACAGTCTGTGACTCAGCCTGTGACTCACACAGCCTGTGACCCACACAGCCTGTGACTCACACAGTCTGTGACTCACACATCCTGTGACTCACACAGTCTGTGACTCAGTCTGTGACTCACACCGCCTGTGACTCACACAGCCTGTGACTCACACAGTCTGTGACTCACACAGTCTGTGACTCAGCCTGTGACTCACACGCCTGTGACTCACACGCCTGTGACTCACACAGCCTGTGACTCACACAGCCTGTGACTCACACAGCCTGTGACTCACACAGCCTGTGACTCACACAGTCTGTGACTCACACAGCCTGTGACTCACACAGTCTGTGACTCACACAGCCTGTGACTCACACAGTCTGTGACTCACACAGCCTGTGACTCACACCGCCTGTGACTCACACAGTCTGTGACTCACACAGCCTGTGACTCTCGCAGCCTGTGACTCACACCGCCTGTGACTCACACAGCCTGTGACTCACACAGCCTGTGACTCACACAGTCTGTGACTCACACCGCCGATTCGCTCGTTCGGCTACGTACGGTGCGAAAATAGTTCGACATAAACGCGTACACCAATGACTTACACAGAACCGCATATACTCATACAGCGAACCTTTAGACTTCCATGGAGACAAATATGAACCATGAGATATTTTTTATTTTATTTACCAGGTAAGGCCCACTGAGCTACCGAGCTCGTTTTCAGAAGCGACCTGGCCACAAATGATAGCCCAACGAAGTGGTCTCACCATCACCACGTAGTAATGTACAGCGGCCAAATATTATAAACGCGTGATGTTGATTCCAAATGTGGAGACAAAAACCGGAGGACCCGCAGACAAAATCCACGCGATCACTTGGACAGAGACACGCAAACTCCACATCCACAGCAGGCGCCAGGGACGGGATCGAACCCACGGACCTCCTGCGTACCAGGCGAGGTAGTTAACATCTCGCGAGACTCCTAGATGCAGAGAGACCTACAGACTTGCGCAGATTGCAGTGGCAGCAGCGAGTGGTTTCCATCTGCTGTGACTGCACCGTTGGAACGAGGAGGGTCTGTAAATCCACGCTCCTTGTCAGATGAATTATTGAGAGACGGAGCAAGCGGGAAGCCAGGGGGCAGCTTTGCAAACACTCCCATGTGACAGCAACTCCCCGGGTGTGTGATGATGGTGGTGATGATGGTGGTGGTGGTGATGATGGTGGTGATGATGGTGGTGGTGGTGATGATGGTGGTGGTGATCGTTGTGATGATGATGATGGTCGTGATGGTGATGGTGGTGGTGGTGGTGGTGATGATGGTGATCGTTGTGATGATAATGGTCGTGATGGTGATGGTGGTGGGACGGTGATGATGATGGTGGTGGTGGTGATCGTTGTGATGATGATGATGATGATGGTCGTGATGGTGATGGTGGTGGGACGGTGGTGATGATGGTGGTGGTGGTGGTGATGATGATGGTCGTGATGGTGGTGATGATGGTGATGGTGGTCGTTGTGATGATGATGGTGGTCGTGGTGGTGGTGATGGTGGTAGAGACGGTGGTGATAATGGTTGTGATGGTGATGAAGATGCTGGTGAATGTGATTTAGGCGATCTAACAAAAACTCTGTCATGGATATTCGTCGCGAAAGCCTACGTGTTAAACTGATGGTTATGATCATGGTGGTGGTGTTAGTGGTGATGGTGACGATATTGGCATAACGGGGAGCGGTTGTGCAGCGGTTAGCACGCAGCGCTATGAAGATGCCGCGCCGGGAGATAGAATTGAACAGGCAACCTGTGGATTTATCATCCAATGCATTTAAGCACAGAATGTGACTTCGATTGTATCAAAATAATCACACCGCTATTAAATGTTTTCATTTCACGGCTGGCTGCTGACTTGGCTCCTGCCACCCTATGACAACTCCGTTGTCGAGCGGTCGTCACCGAAGCTCTAGCTGGGTAACTGGCTACACGGGATTTTTGTTTCCTGTGTGAGAAATAAAACGTTGAATTGAGTTGAAGCGGCGAATGGAGACGGTACGCAATGCAATGAACGGTAGTTAGCCGCACCGGAGAAGTGTAATTACCAAACACAGAAGATAAACGGAGGGGATTTCATATTCTTGGTTCTTTCGGTAAAGTCACGTAGAATGGAAATAATAAAATAAAATATCTAAAACAATAAAATTCTCACGACGTTTCGACTGCAACACAAGCAATCATCAACCGGTTGTGAAATGCACAGCAAGAAAATTGAAAAAAGTGGCGTTTTTTTCTTAATGTCAGCACCACGGATGGGAAGTTCGTAAAAATGTCTCTGACCTTCAAACTTGCACTCCTATTAATGCAGTTCTTTTGCAAAAAAATATTAATTCCCAGACAAGGTAAAGGAGAGGAGAAAAAAAACTCACGATGCCTATCATCTTGACATTTTATTATTAGGATAAAAAAAGCCTATTTATATGTAGTGCTCCGTCTGATACAGCGTGTGAAATAATCGATTTCTGAATCGTAACACGTCCCTCCACCCTTGATACGTGACAAATAATCGAATCGCCACTCACAACGGGCGCTCGATTCGCGCAAATGATACACGCGATAATAATGAGCCAATGGAACCATTTCCTGTCTGTGATATTTTATTTTCATTCGTATCAATTGATTTTATGTCCAGGCGCAACGGTTAAAAAGCTTTCAATAAATATTCAGTGGTTGCGAGTTTGCACATTCAATGCTACTTAACACAGCGTTTATCAAACCCATGCCTAAATATGAACATACTGGATATTATTAAACTGTGAATGAATGCAACACATGATGAAGAGGATCTTGCTGACACCGGTGGACATCTGGGTTCAAATCCAGGTGACACTCCTAGTGAGTTGGTGGTTTCAGCCAGGTCACCAATGACTAACAGAGACCCAAGGACTCACAGAGTGACCCACAGACTCACAGAGTGACCACAAACTCACAGAGAGACCCATTGACTCACATAGAGACCCATTAACTCACATAGAGACCCATTGACTCACAGAGTGACCCACAAACTCACATAGAGACCCATTGACTCACATAGAGACCCATTGACTCACAGAGTGACCCACAAACTCACATAGAGACCCATTGACTCACATAGAGACCCATTGACTCACAGAGTGACCCACAAACTCACAGAGAGACCCATTGACTCACATAGAGACCCATTGACTCACAGAGTGACCCACAGACTCACAGAGTTACCCACAAACTCACAGAGTGACCCATTGACTCACATAGAGACCCATAGACTCACAGAGAGACCCATTGACTCACATAGAGACCCATTGACTCACAGAGTGACGCATAGACGCACAGAGAGACCCATAGACTCACAGAGAGACCCATTGACTCACATAGAGACCCATTGACTCACAGAGTGACCCACATACTCACAGAGTGACCCACAAACTCACAGAGAGACCGAATTGACTCACATAGAGACCCATTGACTCATAGAGTGACCCATAGACTCACATGGAGACCCATAGACTCACATGGAGACCGACAGACTCACAGAGAGACCCATAGACTCACAGAGTGACCCATAGACGCACATAGAGACATATAGACATACACAGAGACCCACAGACTCACAGAGAGACCCATAGACTCACATCGAGACACACAGACTCACATAGTGACCCATTGACTCACAGAGAGACCCATAGACTCACATAGAAACCCATCGACATACACAGGGACCCACAGACTCACAGAGTGACCAATAGACTGACATAGAAACCCATCGACTCACATCAAGACCCACAGAGTCATAGAGACCCATTGACCGACACAGCGATCTGTAGACTTACGTAGAGACCCACAGCATCACAGAGAGACCCATTTGTCTCACAACAGAGACCCACAGACTCACGTATGGACCAGTCGACTCATAGACCGCTCTGTCATTTAGTTTCGTATCTCGAATTTATGGTCTCAGCCTGGTCTCCAATAGCAGCCACGGCGACTCATCGACTCAGGGAGACGAGAATGAGACACCGGAGACTCCGACAGACGGACACAGAATCACAGACAGACCCAGACGGAGCCGTGATTAAACCACGTTGTCAAGTCCAGTAAGTTGATGATGGTCTCAACACTGACCACCACACAGATGCACAGATACAATCCGACACTCTTGAACAAAGATAAAGATGACCCGTGTAGCCTTGAACAGGCTGTTGGGGCAAGTGCTGTTAGTGAGCACCTATGAAGACGCGTTCACACACAGATACTTTCGTGAACAAACGCACAGACACACACAGCGACAAAGATCCCCCGTATAGCTTTGAACAGACTGTTGGGGCAAGGGCTGTTAGCGAGTATCAGCTATGAAGGCCGCAACGGCACACGAGGGGGTGGGCGGTCAGCACCACGCCCGACCGCCTTTGTCTCCCCGATTTTATTTTTTGACACACCGCACCAGCTCCTCATTTGAGGCTGAGTCGACCTCACGCACACACAGGCAAAGACAAATATCCCCCGTATAGCTTAACGACTGTTGGGGCAAGTGCTGTTAGTGAGCACCTATGAAGACGCGTTCACGCACAGACACACAACGACAAAGATCCCCGTATAGCCTTAACATACTGTTAGGAGCAAGTGCTGTTAGCGAGCACCTACACAGGCAGGCACACACAGGCACGCGCACAGGCCTCAAATAAAACTGATTTTCCAAATGCCCTGGGCTCGCCACAGATTAAAGTCGCCACGATGGACGGAACGTGTGACATTTTCAATTTTCAAATGCATTTTTTCGTCACTGGTAGTAAGTGTCTCTATCTCTCACCCCCACCACCCTCTCACTCACACTCGCTCGCACGTGTGTGTGTATATATATCCCGTATTAGAATGTGTCAAAGGCTCCTATATGTGGGCCAGGTGATATTACTAATAACAGGGCAGGGACACACGCAACGAGACAAAGACAAAGATCCCCGTATAGCCTGAACATACTGTTGGGGCAAGTGCTGCAAACGAGCAGCTATGAAGGCCAGCACGGAACCCGAGGAGGGAGTGGGTGGCCAGAATCACGTCCGGCCGCCTTTGTCTCCCCGACGTTTACACACCACACCAGGTACTCAAAGAGACAAAGATCCCCGTATAGCCTGAACAGACTGTTGAGGCTAGTGCTGTTAGCGAGGATCAATAAAGGCCAGAACGGCACACGAGGGGTGGGTGGCCAGCATCACGCCCGGCCGCCTTTGTCTCCCCAGTAGCGATGTTTTTGCGCACGGCACCAGTTACTCATTTGAGGCTGAGTCGACCTAGGGGAGGCCTAGGACCGTATCAGATAATCGTCACTGGTGTAGGCCTTGAGCGGGAATTGAACTCGGTCCGCCAGGTTCGTAGCGCAGCGCGCTAACCACTACACCACCGCTCCACACACACACACACACAGACGCATGAAGATGCCCCCGTACGTATATATCACACAGCCACATATGTAGACAGACATGGACACAGACACACTCACACAGAGGGACTTTCATTCGTACACCCAAGACAAACACACACACACATACAAAGACAAAGCTACCCCATGCATACACACACACATCTTGACATACACACTCACAGGCAAGGGCTCTATTTTCCACAGGTCTATTTTCCGAAGGTTTCCAATCCCTTTGATTTATAGAACAAAGGCATTTATTATTCACCAAGCTCGCCAGCCTTTGCAAGGTCACCCAACCCAATCACGGAGTAGTTCACGCCCTGTTCCGGACTCGACTGACGTGCACATGCATAGCCCCCCTCCCCCCCGACACTGCCAATACGGCCTCTCCCCGCGTAAGTAAATACGGCAGCGACAAACAATATATGTATCATACTCTGTGGGTGTTTTTTTTCGGTACAGTTACGTAGGTAAAAAATAAAAAAATAAAAACCACTAAATTTGGATTTAAAGCTTTCGTCACTGCAGGGATTCATCTTCTTGGTTCTTTCGGTAAAGTCACGTAGAAGGGAAGTAATAAAATAAAAAAAATAAAACATAATTTACGTTTAAAAAAATAAAAAATTAAACATAATATTATGTTTTATTTGTATTATTTTATTACTTCCCTTCTACGTGACTTTACCGAAAGAACCAAGAAGATGAAAACCACTAAATTAAATCACGACGTTTCGGTCGCAACACAAGCGTCCTTCTTCAGGTAGGGACAACGTAGCGAACGCACAACCGCTTAACAACTCAATAAAATCACGACTTTTCGGGCGCTTAAGCGGTTGCTTTCGCTACGTTGTCCCCCACCTGAAGAAGGATGCTTGTGTTGCACCCGAAACGTCGTGATTTAATTTAGTTGTTTTCCTTTATTTTTCTTCTTGGTTCTTTCGGTAAAGTCACGTAGAAGGGAAATAATAAATTAATAAAATAAAACATAATAAAATAATTCTCACGACGTTTCGGCCACGGCAGCGTCATTCAGACGCTGTCTCCCGACAACCTGTTCTTCACCTGAGGACGGCTGCTTGCGTTGTGGCCGAAACGTCGTGAGAATTATTTATTATGTTTTATTTTTATTATTTTATTATTTCCCTTCTACGTGACTTTACCGAAAGAACCAAGAAGATGAATCCCTGCAGTCACGAAAGCTTTAAATAAAAATTAATTTATTTTATTTTTACCTACGTGACCTTACCGAAAAAAANCCCAAAGAGTATGAATCTTTGCAGTCACGAAAGCTTCACATCTAGAAGGAATATATACATGTATCTCTATATATAAAACAGCATTTATTTGACAACACATCAGTCGCCACGCATGGCCCTTCATCCCGGGTGGGTGAATCATTGATGTCAGCAGCGTTGGTTCAAGACAAGCGAAACTCTGGACCGGTTTCGACACGGCGGTGTTCCTCAAAGCCCTTCGCATCGTGCTAAACCACCAGTTCAGCGGAACTGCACTGTTGGTGGTCGTCTCTGCCCGCCGCCGATACGTTGAGTGAAATTGTGGAGAGACGGCAGCAGCAGCAACAACAATAAAAACAAAACTGCAACCACATCCGTCATTCACCACTAGGTGGCGCTGACGTCACCGGGGTGCGTTGTGCCAGGCTAGGTGCACTTGGAGGCTATCACGTGAAGTGTCGAAGGCTCGTACGTGCGTTCAAATCATTTCGCATCGTACGTATCCAACCGTGCTAACGGGAGGCTCGCTGCTGGCAGGAGGAGGTCACGGGACAGACCAGGTGCCACGGCTGACGCACCACCTGTGCCCCCTACTGTGCCATAAGTATGCATACGCAACATACGTATAGCGGTGGGGTGTGGAGAGTGGTGGTGCAGCGGTTAGAGCACGCACCACCGCTGTGATCACGGCGACCTGAGGACGATTCGCGCCCACGGCAAACATGAGTGGCGTATGACTCCATCAGTGGCGCTGTAATGTTCAACTGATTGTCCCACCGGCATCACGGAGCGATCCGTCTTAAGGCTAGAACGGTACACAAGCGGGTGGGTGGCCAGCACCACGCCCGACCGCCTTTGTCTCCCTACTCCCTACTGGCGATGTTTACACATCCTAGAAGGTAATCATTTGAGGCTGAGTTGACCTAGGGGAGGTCCAGAACTAGCGCAAATAATCGTCCCTGGTATTGGCCGTGAGCGGGAATCGAACTTGGGTCGCCAGGTTCGTAGCGCGGCGTGCTAACCGTTATACCACCGCTCCCCAAACACTCACATAGAGACCCACAGACTGCCATAGAGACCTATTCTTAGGATTTTTCGGTAAAGTCACGTAGGTAAAATTTAAATTAATAAAAGTAAAATAAAATAAAAATCACGACGTTTCGGAGGCAACAACGTCGTGATGCCTCCGAAACGTCGTGATTTTTATTTTATTTTACTTTCATTAATTTATTTTTGTACCTACGTGACTTTACCGAAAAAACCTAAGAATATGAATCCTTGCAGTCACGAAAGCTTCAAATCTGCCATAGAGACCCATAGACTTGCACAGACACCCACAGAGTCGTATCGAGGCACGTAGTCACACAGCCACAGTCCAACATAGACTGAGTTGCAATTAACGTAAATAGGATGTGTTAACACATTTTTCGAAATTACAACTAAAAATAGGTTTTACCCATCTGGCTATAAAACAGGAGTTGTTATGTTGTTCAGACACCAAAAATAAACCTTTCGCACGGAATCAAGGCTGCGTTAACCACACACACGTGCTTGTGGCGGACATGCAAACAAAAATGCCCCCGATAACATATGGCCTTGACTTTGTACTGTTCCGATTTCTATTCACTTGATTTCAGCTGTCCTTTTGTTTTATTTGAGATTGTTTAGAAAAAGAATAAGGGTCATTTCCCGAAACATCGTCTATGTCATAAACGCGGTGCGCACTTTTACGACGACACAATGCGTCCCTGGGAACGTCGACGTAAATCGGACCCTATGTTCCCATAGTACAAACGTACCTTTGCCGTGCCGTATGCACATGTGTATGGGGAACTTCTCTCGCACCGTACGTAGCCAACCGTGCTAATCGGAGTTGCCGTGTTGAGTCTATGGGTAGTGTTAGACTATGGGCAGTGTTAGACTATGGCAGTGTTAGTCTATGGGCAGTGTTAGTCTATGGGGAGTGTTAGACTCTGGGCAATGTTAGTCTATGGTCAGTGTTAGTCTATGGGCAGTGTTAGTCTATGGGCAGTGTTAGTCTATGGGGAGTGTTGAGTCTATGGGCAGTGTTAGACTATGGGCAGTGTTAGTCTATGGGGAGTGTTGAGTCTATGGGCAGTGTTAGTCTATGGGCAGTGTTAGACTATGGGCAGTGTTAGTCTATAGGGAGTGTTGAGTCTATGGGCAGTGTTAGTCTATGGGGAGTGTTAGTCTATGGGCAGTGTTAGTCTATGGGCAGTGTTAGTCTATGGGTAGTGTTGTAGTCTATGGGCAGTGTTGGTCTATAGGGAGTGTTGAGTCTATTTGCAGTGTTGAGTCTATTTGCAGTGTTGAGTCTATGGTAGTGTTGAGTATATGGGCAGTGTTGGTCTATGGGCAGTGTTGAGTCTATGGGCAGTGTTAGTCTATGGGGAGTGTTAGTCTATGGGCAGTGTTAGTCTATGGGCAGTGTTAGTCTATAGGGAGTGTTAGTCTATGGGGGTTGTTAGTCTATGGGCAGTGTTAGTCTATGGGCAGTGTTGAGTCTACGGATAGTGTTGAGTCTATGGGCTGTATTGAGTCTGTGGGCAGTGTTGAGTCTATGGGCAGTGTTGAGTCTACGGTAGTGTTATTCTATGGGCAGTGTTGAGTCTATGGGTAGTATTAGTCTATGGGCAGTGTTAGTCTATGGGCAGTGTTAGTCTATGGAAAGTGTTAGTCTATGGGCAGTGTTGAGTCTATGGGTAGTGTTGAGTCTATGGGCAGTGTTAGTCTATGGGCAGTGCTAGTCTATGGGGAGTGTTGAGTCTATGGGCAGTGCTGAGTCTATGGGCAGTGTTGAGTCTATGGGGAGTGTTAGTCTATGGGCAGTACTTATATATATCATGGACCTCCTTTGCCAGTACCAAAATATAGGAATAGTTTATTTCCCCTTTCTTCTGGTAACAAAACTGAAGACGGAAGCTTGTGTTGCTTCCGAAACGTCGTAATTTTTATTTTTATTTTATTTTTATTTTACTTTTATTAATTTTAATTTTTTACCTACGTGACTTTACCGAAAGAATCAGCGAGTGTGGATTCCTGCTGTGACGACAACTTCAACTCAAGACGGTTTAGGAGGTAAACATCCACACACACACACAAACAACTACTTGAGAAGAACACAATCTCCACGCTTGATCACGTCGAAACAGGACCGACTCTGTTCAAATGGGTTTCGTATGTCCAGTTGGAAGATGCGGCGTAAATCGAGTTATGGTGTCGTAAATCGATCAACGGTGGCGTCGTTAAAACGTTGTAAATCGAAGCCAGTGACGAGCGCGTTCTAGTTATATTTTTTGCGATTGTTTCTTGGACTTGTGCACGACGGCTAAAGCAGCAGCAGTGGCAGCACCAGCATCATCACCAACAACAACATCATCATCGTCATCGTCGTCGCCAAATCATTTGCTTATCTTCGTACGAAGATAAGCAAATGATTTGGCGACACCGGAAGAAGATATCTGCTGCAACCTCCCCGTGATGAGCTGAGATGTCCTAGCGGATTCCTCGTCTCGTTGTAAGACATCAATAGTCTACAGCGCGATGACAACCGTGAACGAGAGAAAAACCACGCGCAACTGGTATTCATTTATTTTAAACCATTAAATTGATGTTTTTTTTNCCCCCAATACAGAAATTAATTATACTTTTATTGATCGCATGTAAAAGGTTAACCTTAGCCTCCGTGCCAATTATTGACTTTGGTCCGTATTAAATGCTAATTGATCAACACACGCAGCAATATTTCTAATTGGTAGTGGGTTTCGCAGCCCGTAAGAGACGGGACGTATGCACGTGCGTACTTGCGCGTGTTGGCAGCAGACAAAAATGATCGGTACCGAAAAGAAATCCCGGGGGATAGAGCGAGTTGAGTTCCCCCCTTCCCCCCCATCCCCATCCCCCCCATCCCCCCTCCCCCATCCCCCCATCCCCCTCCCCCCATCCCCCCCTCGCCCCATCCTCCCCCCCCCGCCGCGAGCGATGAGAGTGACGGGGAATTGCGACTGCGAAGAGCTTCTGATGGCGAGTTGCTGAGTGGAGATCGTGGGAGAGCTGAGCGCAGGAAGGCCACGTCTCTGATAACGACACGGCTCAGAGAGAGAGAGAGATACACTGACATTGCCCATAGACTAACATTGCCCATAGACTAACATTGCCCATAGACTAACATTGCCCATAGACTAACATTGCCATAGACTAACATTGCCTTAGACTAACATTGCCCACGGAATAACATTGCCCATTGACTAACATTGCCTATATACTAACATTGCCCATAGATTAACATTGCCCATAAACTAGCATTGCCCATAGACTAACATTGCCCATAGACTAACATTGCCCATAGACTAACATTGCCCATAACTAGCATTGCCCATAGACTAACATTGCCCATAGACTAACATTGCCCATAGACTAACATTGCCCATAGACTAGCATTGCCCATAGACTAACATTGCCCATAGACTAACATTGCCCATAGACTAACATTGCCCATAGACTAACATTGCCCATAGACTAACATTACCCATAGATTAACATTGCCCATAGACTAACACTGCCCATAGACTAACATTGCCCATAGACTAACATTGCCCATAGACTACATTGCCCATACACTAACATTGCCCATAGACTAACATTGCCCATGACTAACATTGCCCATAGACTTACATTGCCCATAGACTAACATTGCCCATAGACTACATTGCCCATAGACTAACACAGCCCATACACTAACATTGCCCATAGACAAACATTGCCCATACACTAACATTGCCCATAGACTAACACTGCCCATAGACTAACATTGCCCATAGACTTACATTGCCCATACACTAACATTGCCCATACACTAACATTGCCATACACTAACATTGCCCATAGACTAACATTGCCCATAGACTAACATTGCCCATACACTAACATTGCCCATACACTAACATTGCCCATACACTAACATTGCCATAGACTTACATTGCCCATACACTAACATTGCCCATAGACTAACACTGCCCATAGACTAACACTACCCATAGACTAACACTGCCCATACACTAACACTACCCATAGACTAACATTCCCATATACGTCTGGCCAGCGTGGAAGAGTAGACCGACAACAATGCCCCAACGACTCCCGTGACCGCCTGCAACTGGACGCCCCTTCTGGCAGCAGTGGTGTTGGGCGAGCACTTGCAGGGGCTGCGCCTAGACCTTCGTTCACTTTACCGCTGTGATGCTTCGTGTTGGCGCGAGGTGGAAATGCTACAGGAGGGGAGGGGAGAGACAAGAGTGGCGGGCGTGGGAGGGAGGGGGTATGCGGGGGAGATACAAAGACGTAGGGAAATAAAAACCAAAATAAAAAAAATTCGTCCGATGTGAAAACAGCGTGAATTGACAGAATTCAAACCAAACATATTTTCGTTTGCCGCTTTCCTATAGCGGGGTCTGATTATAACAATACGTATTAATTTTATGTCACAGTGTTCCCATTCTTTGTAGTAATCGCCACACGCGGGGCATTGTCGCTGCGTGAACATCACAGGCCCCCAACCACCGACTCCTCCTTCCTCCCCCACTCTCGCTTCCGAGAGCCACAGAATACGATGTCGCACGCCTTCTCACGCCGACACAGAGAGAAGGGGGAGAGGCGCTTGTTATATGGTGGACGCGTGCGGTGAGAGGGCTTGGGAGAGATGGGTGTGAGCGTGTCTGTGTGTGGCTGTACTTTGTGTGGCTGTGTTTTGTGTGTGTCTGTGTTATGTGCGTGTGTTTTGTGTGCCTGCGTGTGAGTGTGTGTTTTGTACGTCTGCGTGTGTGTCGGTGTGTGTGTGGGTGTGTGTCTGTGTTTTGTGTGTCTGCGTGTTGTGTCGTGTGTGTTGTGTCTGTGTTTTGTGTGTCGGTGTGTGTGGGTGTATGTCTGTGTTTATGTGTCTGCGTATGTGTGTGTATGTGTTTTGTGTGTCTGCGTGTGTGTGTGTCGCGTGTGTGTGTATGTGTGTGTGTAGCGGTTAGCGTGCTGCGCTACGAACCCAGCAACCCGGGTTCGATTCCCGCTCATGGCCAACACCACTGACGATTATGTGAACCGGTACTGGGGCTACCCTAGGTCGGCTCAGCCTCAAATGAGTACCTGGTGCTCGTGTGTAAACATCGCCACTAGGGAGACAAAGGCGGCCGGGCGTGATTGCTGGCCACCCACAACCCTCGTGTACCTGCCGGCCTTCATAGGTGCTCGCTTAACAGCACTTGCCCCAACAGTCTGTCGAGGCTATACGGGGATCTTTGTCTTGTATGTTGGGAAGCGGTGACGCAGTGGTTCGCGCGCTGAGCTATACGAACCAAGCCACCCGAGTTCGATTCCCGCTCACGGCCACCACCACCCGTTACGATTATCTGAACCGGTCCTAGGCCTTCCGTAGATCCGCTCAGCCTAAATGAGTACACCGCTATGCAGTACACATTTAAAAAGAGAGTGCACGTTAATACTGTACACAATTAGCAAGAAACAATGTCTTCTCGGACGCATTAACAACCTAAAGAAAAATGAACGGAGATCTTCGGGTGATTGGTGCGCTCAATAAATAATTATTGCGTTAATTCCTGCACGACCACTCCGCTTATTATATAATCAAGTGCGCGCATGAATATTGTGGTTGTAACTTCTGCCCACTACCCCCACCCCCCACCCTCCGCGGAGCACCCCCCCCCCCCCCNACTGAGGCGTGAGTGAAACTTCAAAGGTGTGAATTAGCATTTCATTTTTTATTTCTCCGCTCTCATCCGCGATCGATATTAATACAAACCTCACCTGCATTAGGGCCCGCGTCTCGCCAAGCACAGCAGCTGCTAAAACTACTTCTACGCGTGATGGTGCCTTTCTTTTGTGCAAGGACATCTTTCGACCCCGTGGGGCCACGAGTTGGAATACCGCTCGCGACGACAACATTTCAACATCTTCGGTAAAGTCACGTAGAAGGGAAGTAATACAATAATAAAACATTAACCCGTAAAAACAAAGTTTTTCACTAGAAATCCTTTATATGCGTGTTCAATGGGCCACAACCCAGCCCACATTGGTCTTTGAAACGGGCGGCTAGAGTCCTCTCGTCCTCTGGCTTGAGATGGCTGCCACCTATGGGTCAGATGATTGCCTGCCACCATTAAGCAATTGGTAATTAAATGTATTTTTTTTCCTAAAATGTTTAAAATTTTGGGGAAAAAATTTCACGAAAATAAATTGTCACGCACAACGAGTCTGTGTGCAAAATGTCAGCTCGATTGGATCACGGGAAGTGGGTTAAAAAACGACCGAAAGATTTGCACGGTCGATAGCGCGCAAGCAAGCAAGCAAGTGAACTTAATATAAAGGATTTAAAAATAAAACATATTAAAATAATTCTCACGACGTTTCGGCCACAACGCAAGCAGCCGTCCTCAGGTGAAAACCAGGTCTGTCGAGGCGACAGCGTCTGAATGAAACAGCACCATGCTTGGAGCATATATTTAAGCTGGGTTGGAAGGGGGGAAAGGGCGCCTTGACAAATAATTTGCATATCAAGAGGAATTTAGCATATTTATGGGAAATGCAGGTATGTGATTAGTACTACTTATGCCCGTGCATAAGTAGTACTAATCACATACCAAGAAGATGAATCCCTGCAGTCACGAAAGCTTTAAATCGAAACATTTCAACAGCGGCGAAAATCTCAACCGGTCCTTGGACCACATCTCCTGCCTGTAGGTCGACTCAGCCTTAAAATTGTGGTACTCCCCGGTGCGCTGTGT
Source organism: Lethenteron camtschaticum (assembly GCA_018977245.1). Classification (NCBI taxonomy): domain Eukaryota; kingdom Metazoa; phylum Chordata; class Hyperoartia; order Petromyzontiformes; family Petromyzontidae; genus Lethenteron; species Lethenteron camtschaticum. The sequence goes on along the minus strand of MU249602.1, from coordinate 7,466,593 downwards.
AAACGTCAGAACTGTCGGGAGGGAGACAAAGGAGGCCAGGCGTGGTGTTGGCCACACACCCCTCGTCTGCTGTGTCGGTCGACCTTCATAGGTGCTCGCTAACAACACTTGCCCCAGTAGTCTGCTCAGGCTATACGGGTGATCTTTGTCTGTTTGTAAAAAAAATGTATTACAGTTATAATTGGCAATCGTCGCCAATCCACTGCTGGATGAATGCCTCTCCCCCACAACGCCGTTTGTTTCACCAGATGATGAGGCTAGTTGTAATTACTGGCGAAACGTCGTACTCAGATTGTAAATGTTGTGGCTTGGCTCTCTAACACACCGCTTAGTGCTGTACTAGTACACTACACTATACACAACACAATAGACTACACTATACACTACTATACACTACACTACTATACACTACACTACTATACACTACTATACACTACACTATACACTACACGCTAGTGCTGTACTCGTGACGAATTGGCCACGTTCTGTTTACGTGACAACCCTACTACCATTGGAACCTCCTTTGCCAGTAGCCAAATATGATAATTGTTTTTTACCCTTTTATCTGGCAACAAAACTGACACCTTTTGTTTTAAAGGAGTCATGTTTGCATTGTGGTCGGAATGCAAACAAAAAAGAACTCTGATAATGTGCACTGTCCTTGACATTGATTGGTCCACACCCGAGACAGCTTTCCTTAGAGCCTAGTCTCACATGGTGTTGCACCAGATGACGCCAAAAGGCGCACAACTCAAAGACAATGCACCATCAGAGTATGAGAGCTCGGGTTAAGCATTTCCACCATTGGAACCTCCTTTGCCAGTAGCAAAATATGATAGTTGTTTTTTACCCTTTTATCTGGCAACAAAACTGACACTTTTTTTACAAGGAGTCATGTTTGCATTGACCACAAATCTTGCGGTCGGAATGCAAACAAAAACCCTTACTAGTTGGCTGTGTCGGGTGGTGGTGGGTTAAACGACACATTTATTTATTTACGCGATCGAATTAAAATAAAGCACCTGTGTCACGGATGATATTGGTCGCGAAAAGCCAACCGCGTGCTAAACTGTTTCACCACAAATTTCGATTTCAAGCTTTCGTGACTGCAGGGATTCATATTCTTGGTTCTTTCAAAATTTCTTGCCGTGATTTTCACACCTGATGAGGATTGCGTGTGTTGCAATCGAAACGTCGTGAGAATTTTATTGTTTATTTGTATTATTTTATTGTTTTTTTCCCTTCTACGTGACTTTACCGAAAAAACCAAGAATATGTCTCACCATACTTCACCACGCTGTTAGTGGAGCTCTCTGAGTAGATTCCACAGGCGCCGAATTCAAGGCGGCTTAGAGGCGATGCTACCTCCATCGCCCGGTGTGCAGGAGGTCGTGGGTTCGATCCCGACCCTGACGACGCCTGCCGCTGTGTGTTGGGAGTTGTGCGTGTTCTGTTCTCCACGTGGTCGCGTGGATATTTCTCTGGGACCTCCGGTTTCCTCACCCCCCCCCACCCCACCCCCGCTCCACATTTCAAGTCAACATTCACGCGTTTGGAGTACTCGGCTGCGATACATTTCCACGTGATTCATTCATATTCATTCATTTCCATCGACTCGAATCCACTTTTTTTAATTTCGCTTAATCTTGCATCCGTGTCGCGTAACGCTTCTCGATGTAACTCGCTGACCACCCGGGGCTCCCTTGGGGCCGTCCATAAATGACGTCACGCACCTAGGGGAGGGGGGGGGTCAGACATTTGTGACGATGTGTGACGAGGGGGGGTGGTATTTGAGAAATGTGACGTCACATCAAAATGCGCAACTTTAAATAAACATAGACAACACGTTCTACTTAATTAAATAGACTTTTTAATAAATGTTTTCTCCTACAACATCAGTGCAGCGCCACATTAAATACGCACCACAATGACAATAGTTTAAAGCGATTTGAAGCATGTTTTTTTAGGGGGGGGCGCAGAGCTTTGTGACGTCATATATGACGGGGGGGGTCAAAAATCGTCCAAAATCGCGTGACGTCATTTATGGACAAAAAGCTGCGCAACTCATTTGATTCATCCTCCGGTGCAAATAAAGAATCCGATTTCTCTAGGCCACCGTCAATCGCCTAGTATCATTATTATTATTTCATATAAAGGCCACGGAGAAAGCAGATCGATACGGGGGTTTACAAGCTCAGCATCTTACAGATCTGTGTATCCCAAACGCTGGGTCGAATCACCGCCCCCCCCCTCCTCCCCCACCAATCTTCAGATCTCCGAGGCAAAGCAGTGCTTGGAAACTGCATCATGGTTGATTTATTTAAGTTTTAGTTTCATTTTGCATGAACGGACATTGACAGATGCTTGCAGGCTGCAGCCGTTGATCGATTGAGTCGGTAGCGTCGTCCATCAACGTCCAATGTTGTACTGAACTGTGTACACGTGGTCTATGTCATCCCGCTATCAAAAAGACGCATAGGCGACTGTGGTGAAGTATGGTTACATTAACTGCACCCCCCCCCCACTCCAATCAGGGAGTGGGATTCATCTTCTTGGTTCTTTCGGTAAAGTCACGTAGAATGGAAATAATAAAATAATAAAATAAAACATAATTAAATTATTCTCATGAAGTTTTTTTTTCATTCAGACGCTGTCTCCCGACAGATCTGGTCTTCACCTGAGGACGGCTGCTTGCGTTGTGGCCGAAACGTCGTGAGAATTATTTATTATTTTTATTTTATTATTTTATTATTTCCATTCTACGTGATTTTACCGAAAGAACCAAGAAGATGAATCCCTGCAGTCACGAAAGCTTTAAATCCAAATTTAGGGCGTGTGGATGTTTGTTATCATCGACTGGTACGCCCTGAACCCAACACCGCCAGCTACTAACAGACCTCGCCCAACATCTATCACTACAAATACAACTAGCCCTATCAATACCCCTATCACTGCTACTAGCCCTATCAATACTCATAGTACTAACACTGCTACTAGCCCTATCAATACCCCTATCAATACCCCTATCACTATCAATACTCATATCAATACCTCTATCAATATCCCTATCAATACCCCTATCACTATCACTGCTACTATCACTACAACTACCCTATCAATACCTATCAATACCCTATCACTATCACTGCTACTAGCACTATCACTACAACTACCATCAATACCCTATCAAACACCCCTATCAATACCCCTATCAATACCACTATCACTACAACTACCCTATCAATGCCCTATCAATACCCTATCACTATCACTGCTACTAGCACTATCACTACAACTACCCTATCAATACTCATATCAATACCCCTATCAATACCCCTATCAATACCCCTATCACTATCACTGCTACTAGACCTATCAATACCCCTATCAATACCCCTATCACTATCACTACAACTACCCTATCAATACCCCTATCAATACCTCTATCAATACCCCTATCACTATCAATACCCCTATCAATACCCTATCAATAACACTATCAATACCCCTATCACTATCAATACCCCTATCACTACAATTACCCTATCAATACCCCTATCAATACCCTATCACTATCACTACAACTACCCTATCAATACATCTACCTCTATCAATACCCCTATCAATACCACTATCAATACCCCTATCAATACCCCTATCAATAACACTACAATACCCTATCAATACCCTATCAATACCCCTATCACTATTACCCTACTACCCCTATCACTGCTACTAGCCCTATCCATACTCATATCAATACCCCTATCGATACCCCTATCAATACCCTATCACTATCACTGCTACTAGCACTATCAATACCCCTATCAATACCCCTATCAATACCCCTATCGCTATCACTGCTACTAGCACTATCACTACAACACCCCTATCAATACCACTATCACTACAACTACCCCTATCACTATCAATACCCTATCAATACCCCTATTACTACCCCTACCACTNTCACTACAACTACCCCTATCAATACCCTATCACTATACCCCTATCACTATCACTGCAACTACCCTATCAATACCCCTATCAATACCCCTATCACTATCACTGCTACTGNCCCTATCAATACATATATCAATACCCCTAACTATCACTACCCCTATCAATACCCCTATCACTATCACTACCCCTATCACTACCCACATCACTATCACTACTACTACTACTATCACTACTCCATCACTATAACTACAATACCCCAATCAATACCCCTATCACTATCACTACTACTAGCCATATCAATACAACTACCCCTATCACTACCCNTATCACTACTACTACCCTATCACTACCCCAAATCACTACCCTATCACTACCCTATCACTACCCNTATCACTACCCCTACCACTACCCATAACCATAACGATATCACTACCCCAACCCCTATCACTGCCCCTATCACTACCCCTATCACTACCCTATCACTACCCTATCACTACCCTATCACTACCCTAACCCTATCACTACCCCTACCACTACCATAACCCATAACGACCCTATCACTACCCCAACCCTATGACGACACCCTGCCCCTATCACTACCCCTATCACTACCCCTATCACTACCCTATCACTACCCTATCACTACCCTAACCCCTATCACTACCCTATCCCTGTCACTACCCGATCACCACCCCCACACCAACCCTTCCTTACCTCTCCCGCCTGCCCTCCTGTCGCCAACAACGACACCGCCACTTGCAACAACAACAACAAGCCCACTCTTTATCTCAGCCACTCTCACCGTGTGTACAATCTGTATGATTGCGCTAAAGTGCTTTAGAATAAAAGGATGAGGTCTAGCACGAAAACATAATTCACTCATCGCATGCGTCACTAACACGGTGGCCTCAATAGGAACGCATGTAACTAGGCAACGTTTCGGGCACCGACCCTTCTTCATAGCACATAGACAGTGAATAATTAGCTCTACAGACTGCACGTAATAAGAATTAATATTAAGGAACATTAAGTAACATTAAATAAATGTGTTCATCTAGAAGTGTATTGAGAAAGGCACCACATCTCGCAGCCGTTGAACACTCACAGCCGACTTCCTACAAAAGTGGTACTCGTTTTAGCGGCCCGCCGGAGGGATGATGGGTGGAGATCGAGCTTTGATCTCGGGATGGGTGGATAATGTTGCAATTAATGTTATGCATTGGCTAAACACAGCATGTCTACAAAGACAAATATCCCCCATATAGCCTTTAACAGACTTTGGCGAACAGCTATTAAGGCCGATATAGCACATGAGTAGGTGAGTGGCCAACACCACGCCGGCCGCCTTTGTCTCCCCAGTTCTGGTTATGTTTACGCACCGCACCAAGATCACATTCGAAGGCCGAGTCGACCTAGGGAGGCCCAGGACTGGTTCAAATAATCGTCACTCTCACTGCGCGCTAACCACTGTCCCACTACTCCCCCACGCCACACACCCCCTCCCCCCACACACACTATAATGCGTGTGTGTTATGCAAATTAGGTATACATTTTTAATTAATATAATTGGCCAGGCTCGACTATTCTCCTAGATGTATTAATATCTGGGCTCACGCGAGTTGATATTAATTTCCATGTCCAGTTTAAATTGATAATCTCTTATTTAAATGTACAGCCGGCATGAGCTTACGACGAGCAACCTATCTTAATTAACTTTTTTTGTAAATACTGCATGTGCGCATACATACACACAGTGATAAAAGCTGGCACGCACGATGACAACACAACGGAGGCAAACATCCCCTAGCACTGGATGATAACAAGAGTAATTTTTTTTTATGAAGAATTGGTACGAAAAAAAGTGCGCTCAACATTCCGAGAGCCGCAGTGCACTGTGGTGGTGGTGGTTAGAGACGGTGTCCTCTTTAATAAATAACGGTGGTGGTGATAGACGGTGGCCTCTTTAACAAATAACGGTGGTTAAGAGACGGTGGCCTCTTTAATAAATAACGGTGGTGGTTAGAGACGGTGTCCTCTTTAATAAATAACGGTGGTGGTATAGACGGTGGCCTCTTTAATAAATAACGGTGGTGGTTAGAGACGGTGGCCTCTTTAATAAATAACGTGGTGGCTAGAAACGGTGGCCTCTTTAAAAATAACGGTGGTGGTTAGAGATGGTGGCCTCTTTAATAAATAACGGTGGTGAGAGACGGTGGCCTCTTTAATAAATAACGGTGGTGGCTAGAGACGGTGGCCTCTTAATAAATAACGGTGGTGGTTGAGAGATGGTGGCCTCTTTAATAAATAACGGTGGCGTATAGAGACGGTGGCCTCTTTAATAAATAACGGTGGTGAGAGACAGTGGCCTCTTTAATAAATAACGGTGGCGTATAGAGACGGTGGCCTCTTTAATAAATAACGGTGGCGTATAAGAGACGGTGCCTCTTTAATAAATAACGGTGGTGGCTAGAAACGATGGCCTCTTTAATAAATAACGGTGGCGTATAGAGACGGTGGCCTCTTTAATAAATAACGGTGGTGGGTAGAGACGGTGGCCTCTTTAATAAATAACGGTGGCGTTAAGAGACGTTGGCCTCTTTAATATAACGGCGCCGAGCAATCCTTAAAAAGCTGCATTCGCTTCCGGAAATTTTGGTTTCTCGACCCAGGGTGAACCCATGACCCTAACCGATCACACCATCCCTAACCCTGCCCCTAGCCCCAAACACCATCCCTGACCCTGCCCCTCGACCCAAACACCATCCCTAACCTGCCCTAGCCCCAAACACCATCCCTAACCCTGCCCCGTCAAACTCTTTCTAACCCTAGACGAGTTTTGTTCTTAACCGGCGGTGCACGCTATACCACCTGAGGGTGCGAGATGACCTTTCTGGGGGTGCGAGACGTGGGCAGATTTTTGTATTTTTTTAGAAGGTGACTCATGGAAAACACAAATTAAGTACGGGCACGTAATGGACAACTACTTTGGTTTCATCAAACCCTATGTGTTTATTAACATTGTAAAAAATTATACTGAGAACATTATTGCATAACGTTCTGACCCCCTAGTGCCCATGCTGACCTTANTAGGAGCTCACCAACAGCACTCGATCACCCGTGGTTCAACCCTTGCCCACACCTATCCTGTGCCTCCCTAAGTCGACTCGGCCTCAAATGCATTATCTAGTCAGCAAAAACCCAGCGAGCACTCCCTCCACAGCCTGCTATGGCGACGGTCCATTGCCCGAAACGTCGACCTATATAATATATACAAGTATACATATTTGTATTTATTATATATATATTTCCGTTAAGGCCACAGTGTTATTGGTGAATGTGTTGAGTATATGTTGCGGCTGAAATGTGATGCGAGGCTATGGGAGATTTGGGAGGGAGCTGGGAGGGAATGGGTTGGGGTGAGGATAGGGGGGGGTGGATAAGGGGGGGTAGTCCAGAGGGGGGGGGCAGTGGGAGTTGAGGAGGAGCGAGGGGGGGGGATGTGAGGGTCGTTACTCCACTGGGAGAGAAGAAGGCGGCGAGATGAAATGGATCGGGAAGTCGCGGTGTTTTGGGAAATCTTCCATCTCAGCAGTTGCTGGAGGTGGAAGCGGGAGGGATGGAGGGGTATTTATCTTTGAGGGAGGGAGTGAGTGAGGGGGTTCACTGTGGCGATTGTCTGGGACACGTAAGGGGGTACACAGGTGGCGGAGACAGGTGGTGATTAATTAGGGAGCGACTAAAGCGCGCCGAACAATGCGGACGCGCTCGCAGCACGAGGGCGGCGGCGAGGGATGGAGACACACACGGGGCTCGGCGCCGGAGACGATCTGCCACTTGGTCTCACCCATAACTCGAATTGGTTTCACCCAATCTGCATATTGGTTTCACCCGGCAAACGAATTGGTTTCACCCAACCTGCATATTGGTTTCACCCGGCAAGCGAATTGGTTTCACCCAACCTGCATATTGGTTTCACCCGGCAAACGAATTGGTTTCATCCAACCTGCATATTGGTTTCACCCGGCAAACGAATTGGTTTCATCCAACCTGCATATTGGTTTCACCCGGCAAACGAATTGGTTTCACCCAACCTGCATATTGGTTTCACCCGGCAAACGAATTGGTTTCATCCAACCTGCATATTGGTTTCACCCGGCAAACGAATTGGTTTCACCCAACCTGCATATTGGTTTCACCCGGCAAACGAATTGGTTTCACCCAACCTGCATATTGGTTTCACCCGGCAAACGAATTGGTTTCATCCAACCTGCATATTGGTTTCACCTGGCAAGCGAATTGGTTTCACCCAACCTGCATATTGGTTTCACCCGGCAAACGAATTGGTTTCATCCAACCTGCATATTGGTTTCACCTGGCAAGCGAATTGGTTTCACCCAACCTGCATATTGGTTTCACCCGGCCCGCGAATTGGTTTCACCCAACCTGCATATTGGTTTCACCCGGCAAACGAATTGGTTTCACCCAACCTGCATATTGGTTTCACCCGGCCGCGAATTGGTTTCACCCAACCTGCATATTGGTTTCACCCGGCAAACGAATTGGTTTCACCCAACCTGCATATTGGTTTCACCCGGCAAACGAATTGGTTTCATCCAACCTGCATATTGGTTTCACCCGGCAAACGAATTGGTTTCATCCAACCTGCATATTGGTTTCACCCGGCAAACGAATTGGTTTCATCCAACCTGCATATTGGTTTCACCCGGCAAACGAATTGGTTTCACCCAACCTGCATATTGGTTTCACCCGGCAAACGAATTGGTTTCACCCAACCTGCATATTGGTTTCACCTGGCAAGCGAATTGGTTTCACCCAACCTGCATATTGGTTTCACCCGGCAACGAATTGGTTTCACCCAACCTGCATATTGGTTTCACCCGGCAAACGAATTGGTTTCACCCAACCTGCATATTGGTTTCACCCGGCAAACGAATTGGTTTCACCCAACCTGCATATTGGTTTCACCCGGCAAACGAATTGGTTTCACCCAACCTGCATATTGGTTTCACCCGGCACGCGAATTGGTTTCACCCGGCCCGCGACTTCATAACATCTGTGCCCAGAGCGCGTTACACCTGTGAAGGTCAAATACTCAAGAAGCGATAGTGGTGTGGCCAGCACCGTACTAGATACTCGCTTGTGGCTGAGTCGACGTAGGGGAGGCGGCCAGGACCGGTTAAAAATTCCCCACTGTAACTGGTGCTCGGGAGCAAGAATCGAACTTGGCTCGTGGGAGTTCGTGCCCAGCGCTAATACAAATTGACCCGCACAAACATCACAAATTCACAAACCGTTCCGGCACAGTCGTCAGATGGCGCTGCGTGTAAATCCCAGCGAAACGTCGGACTCAAATTGTAAAAGCTGTGGTTTTTACTCTCCAACACAACCGGTGTTCTGAAGGAGTAACTAAATTGAATGTTCTGTTTACGTGACAAAACTTACTAATTGGCTGTGTCGGGTGATGGTGGGTTAATGACATATTTATATTTACGCGATCTAACCCATAATAACGTTTATTATTAATAATATTGTTCGCAAAAGCCTGCGTGTTGAATCGACAAATGCACACACATACACTCTACACACTCCACTCCCTATCCCTCTCAAACCCACCACCACCTAGCCACCCACCCAGCCACCCACCCAACAACCCAGCCACCCACCCAGCCACCACCCAGCCACCCACCCAGCCACCCACCCACCCACAACCCAGCCACCCACCCAGCCACCCACCCAGCCACCACCCAGCCACCCACCCAGCTACCCAACCACCCACCCACCCAGCCACTCACCCACCCACCCACCCAGCCACCCAGCCACCCACCCAGCCACCCAGCCACTCACCCAGCCACCCACCACCCAGCCACCCAGCCACCCAAGCCTCCTTCCCTCTGGTTGCGTGTATCGAGTGAAGTTTCAACCATCGCGGTTAATGTGGCCAGAGCAGAAATCGGTGCCACCTCATGGTGGCAACGAACTTTCGTAATTCCGATTTATTATTCGCGGCTAATGAGAGTGGATTACTAGATCATCACATTTATTTCCAGTGGATAGAGCAGAATTCACTGGTTTTTGGCCACATTACATAATTCGGACCGCTTCAAATCTTTCCACTTCCGGCGTGACCAATGAATTAAAAGAAAACCTAGACGATGAGTGAAAAATCCTTGCCACTGGCTCATAGACTATAAAATACGATAATAACTATTTTAATTATCCAGGACAGCCACACTAAGTCGTATGATTTTTTATCATCAGGAGGGTCCTACTACAACTAAATTTTTTGTTTTTTTTATTTTAAGATGTTTTCAAACAATATTTGTTTCGTAACATTCACGTGGGCCATCCACCGCCTCGTATGACGTGCCGGACTTCATAGGTCCTACTCACTAACAGCACTTGCTCCAACAGCCTGTTGAGGCTATAAGGGTGATCTTTATCTGGATTTGCATTCGGTGCTTAATTTGAGTCTCGCTCACATTGATTTCGACAATCACACTGCAGCCACAGCAACACACTCACCCACTCACCCACTCACTCACTCACCCACACACTCACCAGCTCACTCACCCACTCACTCACTCACGCACTCACCCACCCACCCACTAACTTACCCACTCACTCACCCACTCATTCATCCACTCACGGACCCACTCACTCACTCACTCACCCACTCACCCACCCACTCACTCACCCACTCACCCGTGCAGTCACTCACTCAGCGATTTACTCTCGCTAGCCCACTCACTCATCCACTCACTCACCTATCCACTCACCACCCACCCATCCACTCACTCACCCACCCACTCACTCACTCACCCGTGCAGTCACTCACTCAGAAATCATCTCACTCGCTAGCCACTTACTCACCCACTCACTCATCCACTCACTCACCCATCCACTCACCCTCCACTCACTCACACATCCACTCATCCATCCACTCACCCTCTACTTACTCACTCACTGACCCACTCACTCACTAGCCCACCCACACACTCATTCACCCACTCATTCACCCACTCACTCACCCATCCACTCACCCACCATCCACCCATTCACTCACTTACTCACCCACCCACCCATCCATCACCACCACTCACCCACCCACCCACACACCCATCCACCCACCCAACCATTCACTCACCACCCACCCACCCACTCACCCACCAACCATTCACTCACCCACCCACCCACTCACCCACCCACCTACCCACTCACCCACCCACTCACTCACCACCCATCCACTCACTCACCACCCACTCACCCACCCACCCATCCACTCACTCACCCACCCACCCATCCACTCACTCACCACCCACCCAACCATTCACTCACCCACCCACCATTCACTCACCCACCCATCCACTCACTCACACATCCACTCATCCATCCACTCACCCGTCTACTTACTCACTCACTGACCCACTCACTCACTAGCCCACCCATCCACTCACCCACCCACCCATCCACTCACTCACCCACCCACCCAACCATTCACTCACCCACCACCCACTCACCCACCACNCACCCACTCACACCCACCCACCCACTCACCCACTCACCCACCAACCCACTCACCCACTCACCCACCACTCACTCACCCACCACCCATTCACTCACCCACCCACTCACCACACTGCACGCCAAAACGCGTCTCGTTCTGCTTTTCGCCTCGCCCCCCCCCCAACTTAGAATTCCCTCCCACCCACCTACAGTAACCCCACAAGGTCCCCGCGACCTTGCCCAATCCAACTCGCGTGCTCACTCTCACATCTTCTTACAACTCATGTACATATAATTAGGAAGCCTACTGGAGCTACGCGCTTTTAAATCTCCATTGCTCATTGCTTCAGAACGATGTCTTTGTGTGCGCGTGTTTAGTTTGTTGTCCTTCCCCGCACCTCCGGTGAGCGTGGTTGGCTACGTACGGTGCGAGAGAAGTTCAACGTACATACTCTATAGATGTCTTGCCCCGGGGTCTGTTATAGCTTCACGTTGGTATCGTCGCCTTTGCAGTGCGTGTGTGCCCGGCAATGCTGATGATGATGCTGATGAGATGTTTACTCGCTCGCCTGGTGTACAGGAGGTCGTGGGTGTGATGCCGACCCTGACGCCTGCTGCTGTATATTTGCAGTTTGCGTGTCTTTCTCTCTCCCGCGGTCGCGTGGATTTTTCGCCGGGTCCTCGGGTTTTCCCTCCACATTTAGAATCAACATCATCACGCCTTTAGACTATTTGGCTGCTCGCCCACACACCCACTCATCATCATCATCACGTGGTGACCATCATCACGTGGTGATGATGATGATGATAAGTCCACTTCATGTATGATAGCCAGGTCGATTCTGAAAGATTAACTACGTTGCTCAGTGGAGCCTTAACCGGTACAATAAAGAGTTGAATTTAGCCTACACGGATTGCTGATGGTGAGTACAGCGACAGTGCAAACCGCAGAGTAAGTCAACGTCTTGAGGTGAGTGTTCATTCACGAGGATGTGCACAATTCGCACGGCAATTAATAATTGAGGCTCTTCACATTCCCTTAAACATCGCAAAGCCGCTGCATTAATCCTCGCGCAACTTGCAAACGCCAAGTCCCTGCGGCATCGTCAAAGAGCTGATGATTATGAAGATGTTGACGGTGCTGATGATGATGAGAATCGCGCTCTCTCGTTCCTGCTTCCTCCTCGCCCCCTCCCTCCCTCCTCACGGGAACCAACTCCCACTGCAGCACACGGAGCAGTCGTCTTCATCATCGCAACAACCTGCAGCTTCAGTTCCTCCCCTAAAACATCGCCCCCCAGCCCCCCATCTCTTCTCCCTTGCCAATCTGGCTTCGACTCCCAGCACCGGGTTCCCAGCTACGACCAGGCTGTTACTACCCCTATCACTACCCCTGTCACTACCCTATCACTACCCCTATCACTCCCCCTACCACTACCCCTGTCACGACCCCTATCACTATCAATACCCCTGCCACGACCCCTATCACTACTCGTATCACTACCCCTGTTACTACCCCTATCACTATCACTACCCTATCACTACCCCTATCACTACCCTGTTACTACCCCTATCACTATCACTACCCCATCACTACCCCTATCACTACCCTATCACTACCCCTATCACTACCCCTATCACTACCCCTATCACTATCACTACCCCTGTTACTACCCCTATCACTACCCTATCACTACCCTATCACTACCCCTATCACTACCCCTATCACTATCACTACCCCTGTTACTACCCCTATCACTACCCTACCACTACCCCTATCACTACCTCTATCACTACCCCTACCATACCCCTATCACTACCCTATCACTACCCCTACCACTACCCCTATCACTACCCCTATCACTACCATCACTACCCCTATCACTACCCCTATCACTACCCCTATCACTACCATCACTACCCTACCACTACCCCTATCACTAGCCCTATCACTACCCTATCACTACCCCTATCACTACCCTATCACTACCCNTATCACTACCCCTATCACTACCCCTATCACTACCCCTATCACTACCTCTATCACTACCCCTATCACTACCCCTTATACAGCTCAACGGTTAACCTACTCACGCCGGCTTGTGCCCGCCCTCACAGTCGGGCATATTTGCGGAATACACCACGCCGCCGTTGACCCTGGCCATTGACCGAGCAACCCAACGTTCCTACCAGCTCCCTCCGCAGGAATGTGTGAACAACACCAAACCCGCCATTCGCCTCTGAGTGACGGTGAGGTCACCATGGCGCCTGTGCCAGGCCAGGTGCACTTTGAGGCCACGTGAAGTGTCGAAGGTTCGCTGGCAGCAGGTGTCAGGACAGACCCAGGTAGTGCCATGGGTTGGCTGACTGAGATGACTGGTAGATGCACACCAGCTGTAGCCGCTACTGTCTCACACTTATATACTCACACACACGTGCACTGGTATGTATATACACATATACACTCATACACACATACACACATACATTTATATATACACACACACACANTAATACACACACATACTAAACAAAGATCCCCGTATAGCCTTAACAGACTCTTGGGGCAAGTGATATTAGCGAGCACCTATCAAGGCCAGAACGGCACACGAGTGGTTGGGTGGCCAGCACCACGCCCCAGTGGCGATGTCTGAACACCGCACCAGGTACTCATTTGAGGCTGAGTCGACCTAGGGGAGGCACAGGACCGGTTCAGATAATCGTCACTGATTTTGGCCGTGAGCGGGAATCGAACTCGCCAGGTTCGCTTAGCGCAGCNCGCTATGCACACCGCTCCCCACTTGCGCACATACAGACACACACACACACGGACACACACTGATGCACAATATACACACATACACACACATATACACACACATACATACACATACCTACACACACACATACACACAATGATACATATACACTGATACACACACACACATACACACACTGATACACACACATACATACACACATACATACACACACATACACACACACATAGATACATACACACACACATACACACACNTACATACACACATACACACACACAGACACACACACACAGACACTGCTCCCCAACTCTCTTCCTCTCTCTCACCCCTCACCCCCCACTGTCTCCTCTCTGTGGGTGGTTAATTAAAATTTTAAGTCACCCAGCAACAATGGGACACGGAGCATTTTCGTCGTTGTTTTTTGCTGCAGATTGCGTTGCTCATTTGCGCGAGACTGAAGGCGTTTTGTTGGGTGGTGGTGATGCAGTGGTAATACAAATTAAATAATTAATCAGAGCCCCCACTACCCCCTGCCCTGCCCGTCACTGCCCCCCCCCCCATCATTCCATCTCTCAAAAAATAATGAATATATATACAGGCAGACCTCGCTTAGCGCTCAAGATGCGTTCCTGGAGAAGTGAGCGCTAATCGAATTAACGCTTCAAGGGGTCATTCTACCGCGGTATTATGTTTAGCCCACGAGTCCCCATCGCTGCTGCTCATATTGTTACTGCTTATAGCTCGCTGGGGATCGATCTCCCGGAATGGAAGTTGAAACAGCGGCGCGACTTCGATTGTAAAAGGCCGGCGTTCGGTCTGTCTGTGTGTCCGTGTGCGCGACACCTAAGTGATGAGAGAGCCGATTGAGAAGGAGTGAATCAAAACGTTCTAGAAGGTTGACTCCCGCCCCAGACGTGGGGGGTACAGAGTTGATGCGACAGGTTTACAACAATTGTCCACCCCCACCCTCGCCCCCGCCGATTTTTTTAATTTATTTTGTAGGCAAATATACCGACACATCCTACATATAATAGTCAGTAGTACCTACTACACACCATACATACAACATCAGTAGTATCTACTATAGAGTCAGTAGTATCTACTATAGAGTCAGCAGTATCTACTACACACCCTACATAGAACATCAGTAGTATCTACTATAGAGTCATTAGTATCTACTACAGAGTCAGCAGTATCTACTACACACCCTACATACAACATCAGTAGTATCTACTATAGAGTCATTAGTATCTACTACAGAGTCAGCAGTATCTACTACACACCCTACATAGAACATCAGTAGTATCTACTATAGAGTCAGTAGTATCTACTATATAGCCAGTAGTATCCTCTATAGAGTCAGCAGTATCTGCTATAGAGTCAGTAGTATCTACTATAGAATCAGTAGTATCTACTAAAGAGTCAGTAGTATCTACTATAGAGTCTGCAGTATCTACTATAGAGTCAGTAGTATCTACTATAGAGTCTGCAGTATCTACTATAGAGTCAGTAGTATCTACTATAGAGTCTGCAGTATCTACTATAGAGCCAGTAGTATCTACTATAGAGTCAGTGGTATCTACTATATATTTAGCATTATCTACTATAGAGTCAGCAGTATCTACTATAGAGACAGTAGTATCTACTATAGAGTCAGTAGTATCGACTATAAAGTCAGTAGTATCTACTATAGAGTCAGTAGTATTTACTGAAAGGAGCACTCCGTTTAAGAGTGTGCTTCTAATCTCGGCTCGTTACCTGTATAAAATACACCTGGGAGCCAGAAATCTGATTGAGAGGGGGTCAAATACTTATTTCCCTCATTAAAATGCCAATCAATTTATAACATTTTTGACATACGTTTTTCTGGATTTTGTTGTTGTTATTCTGTCTTTCACTGTTCAAATAAACCTACCATTACAATTGTAGACTGATCATTTCTTTGTCAGTGGGCAAACGTACAAAATCAGCTGGGGATCAAATACTTTTTTCCCTCACTGTACCTGCACACATTGGGCCGGGGGGGGGAGGGGGAGAAGAAGACATCAGTGGGTGGATCGAGACAGAGAGGCAGACAACCCACACTTAAATCCTTGATCTCAAAGCTGTCGACTCGTTCCTTACATCTCGGCCATTATGAACCCTTCAAAGCGACTGGGGAGCGGTGGTGCAGCGGTTAGCGCTACGCTGTGCTACTAACCCGGCGACCCGAGTTCCATTTCGGCTCACGGGCCAACACATCAGCGATGATTATCTGAACCGGTCCTGGGCCTCCCCTGGTCTCACATAAGTACCTTGTGCAGTGTGTAAACATCGCCATTGGAGAGACAAAGGTGGCTGGGCGTGGTGCTGGCCACTCACCCCGCGTGTGCCGTGCCGGCCTTCATAGCTGCCGCTCGCTAACAGCACTTGCCCCTACAGTCTGTTAGAGGCTACACGGGGGTCTTTGTCTTTGGGGGTCAGGGTCAGTGTTTGCGGGGGCGTGGAGGCGGTGCCCTTCTGCGTCTGTGCGTGGGCGATTGCCCCGGGCCCGCGCTTTGGGGGGTCCCGCGCTCCATAGTGTAAAGGCCAGGTGATGATTCATTCAAGCGAGCCTGACTGCTGGTTGAGACGCTGAATGTCTAAACCAGTCACTGGCTATAAGAGGGCAGGTCACCATCATTGGTTCAAGCGAGCCTGACTGCTGATGAAATTAAGCACCACCCAGAAGACCGTCCTGCTGATGAGCTATCTAAAAAAATATTGAGAGAGAGAGGACGACCTAGAGAGAAAGGACGACTCAGAGAGGGAGAGAGGAGGTTTCAGAGAGAGAGGGCGACTCAGAGAGGGAGAGAGGACGACTCAGAGAGAGAGGACGACTTACAGAGGGAGAGAGGAGGATTCAGAGAGAAAGGACGACTCAAAGAGAGAGAGAGNAAAAGGACGACTCAGAGAGAGAGGGCGACTCAGAGAGAGAGAAGAGGACTCAGAGAGAGAGAGGACGACCTAGAGAGAGAGGACGACTCAGAGAGGGAGAGAGGAGGATTCAGAGAGAGAGGACGACTCAGAGATAGACAGGGCGACTCAGAGAGAGAGGGCGACTCACAGAGAGAGAGAGGACGACTCAGAGAGAGAGATAAAGGACGACTCAGAGAGAGAAAGGGCGACTCACAGAGAGAGAGAGGACGACTCAGAGAAAGAGGGCGACTCCGAGAGAGAAGACGACTCAGAGAGAGAGAAAGGAGGAATCAGAGAGAGAGGGCGACCCAGCGAAAGAGCGAAAAAGGACGACTCAGAGAGAGAAGGAGGACGACTCAGAGAGAGATGGAAACTCAGAGAGAGAGGACGACTCAGAGAGAGAGAAAGGACGACTCAGAGAGGAAGGGCGACACAGAGAGAGAGAGAAAGGACGACTCAGAGAGAGAGGGCGACTCAGAGAGAGAGGACGACTCAGAGAGAGAGGACGACTCAGAGAGAGAGAGAGGACGACTCAGAGGCACCAGGAGGAGGAACCACAGACGAGTGTGAAGCAGCAGCACCCATGCGCTGAGGCGAAGCCACATTCCCCACTCCAAGCTCTGTGGTTCTCTGTGTATAAAGGTGTTCTCGGCAATGTAATGAGTGTTTACATGTGGAAGAACATCGGAACACCCGGAGAATACTGAAGCGTGCGAGGGGACAACACTCTATTCCATCCGGACGGAAGAGGTGGGGTCCACATTTTGGTGATAAAGTAATCTTTAAAAGTTAATTTTTGAAAAGTAATCTGAGAAAAAATTGTCAAAAGAGTGATCTAGGAAAGTAATCTAGAAAAGTAGTCTCGAACAGTAATACAAAAATCCGTCGTGAAAAGTAATCCGGACAACTAATCTAAGAAAGTAATCTAGAAAATAATTTAGAAAAGTAATCTAGATAAGTCGTCTCGGAAGTAACACTGGTCAACAAATATAAAAAAAATTCTGGCCTGGACTTTTGCAGCTGTTCTAGACTAATTGCAGGGTGCTGATTCCAAATCTGATCTCAGATTTGCTCTATCACATCTCATTTTTATGCTATCGGCATACCCCATTTTCATTGATTTTACCCGAAATTAACTCTGTTACTTATTATTGCAAGTTGTTGCGAGTCAGTGACTGCTTTAGTGTTAAAATATGGTGCTGTATTTTTAGGATAGTGTGTTTATAATATAATTTTATGTAGATATCCACATTTATTAAATATTTTTCTTCTGCAGTTTTTATTGAAAATGCAATATTTGATATCTCAAAAACCTGATGTGATGGACAAAAACTGATGCCAGGTTTGGAATCAGCACCCCAAAATTACCTTAAAACCGTTGGAATACCTTGTGCCAGACAAAGTGTGTTGACCAGTGTAATACAAAAAGTCGTCGTGAAAAGTAATCTGGACAAATAATCTGGAAAAGTAATCTAGAATTGTAGTCTCGATAGTAATCTAAAGACGTAATCTAGAGGAGAATACTTGCGGGAAGTCGCTCTCCACTGAGCAAGCCTGGGCCGCGTGCTGTTCGTGGCGTCGTCCCATCGAGAAACGCAATTCAATTCGAACTGAAAATTAATTTTAGCCGCGTCAAATTGAGTGACAACCCAATTTAGTGCGATGGCTTTGTGTGTGTGTATGTACAGTCATTGGTGATCGCGCGCTGACAACATCAACTCGCATTAACTTGAGAACCCCGGTTTGATCACAACCCACTATAAATATATATCAGTCTGTAGGTCTCTATGTGTGTTTTATAGGTCTCTATGTGTGAGTCGATGGATCTCTGTGTGAGTCATTGGTGACTTGGCTGAGACTATCAACTTAAACGAGAGAGAACGCCGTTTATTCCCAAGTCGTTCTTTGTGGCCTCTAAGTGCCTCGATGGCCCTCTGTGCGAGTCTGCGGCTCGCTATTATGTGAGTCTATGGGTCTCTGTGTCAAAGTCATTGATCTGCAAAGCCACTTTTAAATCCAGATAGAAAACGCATTTCTTCAGAAGCGACGTTAATTGTTGTCTTCAGTTTGGCGTCCTTCCACCGCACCGCAGACTCACACGTACGTTGCGACAGAAGTGCAACACACACACACGCACATCGGACACCGGGCAGACTGAAACCTGCCCGGTGATTCGAACCCGGGTCTCGGCGGTGCTGGTTCAGCATCCGACATTTGAGCCACGGGGGCCCTCAATGCAGACGCAGCATTTTCGTTTCAAAGCTCCACTCCGCGCCTCCTCCCACCAACCTGAATGCAACCGACTCAATATTTTAACTCCTATCCCACAGATCCGTGTTGTGGCCACCGCAGCCGCTGTGATTTGCTTGCAACGTCAGCCTCTGCACGAAGGAGCCCTCGGCGCGCTATTAATTCCCGTCTCTGTATTAATGTAGCAGATTAATTACGCCATTATTAAAAATATATATAGTAATAACACTGGTCAACAACAAAAAAAAAATTCTCGCCTAGACTTTTGCAGCTGTTTTAGACTAATTTCAGGGTGCTGATTCTAACTCTGATCTCAGATTTTCTCTATCACATCTCATTTTTATGCTATCGGCATACCCCATTTTCATTGATTTTACCCGAAATTAACTCTGTCACTTATGATTGCAAGTTGTTGCGAGTCAGTGACTGCTTTAGTGTTAAAATATGTTGATGTATTTTTAGGATAGTGTGTTTATAATATAATTTTATGTAGATATCCACATTTATTTAATATTTTTCTTCCGCAGTTTTTTTTGAAAATGCAATATTTGATATCTCAAAAACCTGATGTGATCGACAAAAACTGATGCCAGATTTGGAATCGGCACCCCAAAATTACCTTACAACCGTTGGAATACCTTATGCCAGAAAAAGTGTGTTGACCAGTGTAATCAACGCGTGTTAGCCAGGGCGAGTTTCTCGCTGACTCTCTCAAGACTCCCTTTTCAAGAGGACCCTGCCCGCTTGGCTCGGGCGTTGCACTGCGGTGCCGCTGCTGCCGCCAAATCTGAAAATGAATGAAGAACACCGGTTGATGGTGTAGTGAGTTATACATGGGGGGTGGGGTTAGCTATGGGGGGAAACTGGAGGGCACAGAGGCTAACCTCACAGAAGAGGGGTAGAACACACAAACCCCCACAAAGACCAACACAGACAAAGATTCCCAGTGTAGTCGTCACAGACTTGTTGGGACAAGAGCTGTTAGCGAGTGTCTCCTGTGGATGTGCGGTGGCTGCAGGTGGTGCAAAGCGTTACGAACCCAGCAACCCGGGTTCGATTCCCGCTCATGGCCAACACCACTGACGATTATCTGAACCGGTACTGGGGCTACCCTAGGTCGGCTCAGCCTCAAATGAGTACCTGGTGCTCGCGTGTAAACATCGCCACTAGGGAGACAAAGGCGGCCGGGCGTGATTGCTGGCCACCCACAACCCTCGTGTGCCTTGCCGGCCTTCATAGGTGCTCGCTTAACAGCACTTGCCCCTACAGTCTGTCGAGGCTATACGGGGGATCTTTGTCTTGTATGTTGGGAAGCGGTGACGCAGTGGCTCGCGCGCTGAGCTACGAACCCGGCGAGCCGAGTTCGATTCCCGCTCACGGCCAACACCGGTGACGATATCTGAACCAGTCCAGGGCTCGCTAACAACCCCAAAGACAAAGATCCCCCGTATAGCCTGTAACAGACTCTAGGGCAAGTGCTGTTAAGTGAGCACCTATGAAGACTGGTACAGCGCACGACGGGGTAGGTGGCCAGCACAACGCCCGGCCGCCTTTGTCTCCCCAAGGACGATGTTTATACACAGCACCAGGTTCCTCATTTCAGGCTGAGTCGACTAGAGGAGGCCCAGGGCCAGTTAAAATAATCGTCACTATCATCACTCACTATCACTCACTCACTATCACTCACTCACTATCACTCACTATCACTCACCCACAGAATCGAGCCTAGTCTCATGTTTGCTTGCGTAAGGCACACATGTCCCCGCTGCGGCACGTGGGGCGAAACGTCGAGCATCATCATTGAAGAGACCTCCTCTGCATCAGCAACAGCAGCGGCGGGAGTAACTGTGGCAAAGGTCTGAATAAGCGTGTACACTTTCATCGTGGCAATCTATACAGACACGGATCACTCGGATGTTAAGGGTAATAATGTACACAGTGTGTGTGTCTGTCTCTCTGTGTGTGTGTCTGTATGTGTGTGTGTGTCTCTCTGTCTGTGTGTGTGTCTGTCTCTCTGTCTGTGTGTCTGTCTGTGTGTGTCTGTCTCTCTGTCTGTGTGTGTGTCTCTCTGTGTGTGTTTGTCTGTGTGTGTGTCTGTCTCTCTGTGTGCGTGTCTGCCTCTCCGTCTCAATCATGATGGACACGTGCTCAAGGCTGTATTTGGGAGGTTATAATAGTCCGGCTTTCAATAGTAAAAAAGTTAATATAGCTCAGACTCACTCTCTGTCTCTCTCTCTGGCTCAATAAGAGAAAAAAATAATGTGATCGTACAGACGTTTTAATAAATTGTCAATGTTCTGTTCCCTTTGTTATTGAGTAGTCCCCCCCTCCCCCCTCACACTTATTTTTCATTAAAGATTCATGCCGTAACGTTTGACACGTGCGAAGTGAATTCTTTAAACCACCACCCCCCCCCCCNACAATGTGCTTTCTGTTCCAACCAAATCCGTTCAATGTCCCATGAACCCAGAAAAAAGTCCGAGTGTGAGAGAGGTCGGGGAATGTGAAATGCATATTTAAACATATCACTACGTATATATCTATAATACTTATATCAATGGACAATACCGGTACCTCGTGGGTATAAACACGCTATATGGGAGTACGGCAAGGGGGTGGGTGGCAGGGAAAGTAGGAGGACAAGGAGGTGGAGGACGAGAGGGACAGAAATCATAGGGAAGAGCAGTGAGGGTGACCGGGCTCACAATGGCCGTGTCACACAGTAGCGCAAACATGCTGGGTTCAAGGTTCAAGCCCTGGGTCTGGGTCTCTCTCTTTCTCTGAGGGTTCATGATGGCCGTGTCACGCAGCAGCTCAAACATGCTGGGTTCAAGGTTCAAGCCCTGGGTCTGGGTCTCTCTCTCTTTCTCAGGGTTCATGATGGCCGTGTCACACAGCACCGCACACATACTGGGTTCAAGGTATAAGCCCTGGGTCTGGGTCTCTCTCTCTCTGACGGTTCTTGATGGCCGTGTCACACCGTACCAAACACATGCTGGGTTCAAGGTTCAATCCCTGGGTCTGGGTCTCTCTCTCTCTTTCTCTCTGAGGGTTCACGATGGCAGTGTCACACAGCACGCAAACATGCTGGGTTCAAGGTTCAAGCCCTGGGTCTGCGTCTCTCTCTCTTTCTGAGGGTTAACGATGGCCGTGTCACACATCACCGCACAGTGTGGCTTTCCTGGATACATCGGTGGCGTAGTCCTCTTGTTCCAACAGAACACCAGGTGGTTTGTATCGGGGTAGCTGAGTGGAGCAGCCCGCTTGTTCCAACAGAACACCACGTGGTTTGTATCGGGGTAGCTGAGTGGTGCAGCCCACTTGTTCCAACAGAACACCACGTGGTTTGTATCGAGGTAGCTGAGTGGAGCAGCCCTCTTGTTCCAACAGAACACCACGTGGTTTGTATCGGGGTAGCTGAGTGGAGCAGCCCTCTTGTTCCAACAGAACATCAAGTGATTTGTATCGGGGTAGCTGAGTGGAGCAGCCCACTTGTTCCACAGAACATCAAGTGGTTTGTATCGGGGTAGCTGAGTGGAGCAGCCCTCTTGTTCCAACAGAACACCACGTGGTTTGTATCGGGGTAGCTGAGTGGAGCAGCCCACTTGTTCCAACAGAACATCACGTGATTTGTATCGGGGTAGCTGATTGGAGCATCCCACTTGTTCCAACACAATACCGCGTGGTTGTATCGGAGGCGCCCTCCTTGATCGATCGTTCCGATTTATGGAGTAAAGATCCGTCCCACACACACACCATGGTCTTCTTTCCTCCACGTGATGATGGGACACGGTTGAGAGCGATCATACGCAACATGAACATTTGTTATCGTTATATTTGGCAATGATCGAGGTCAGCGATTGTTAAAACAACAAAGTTTGAAGCTGATGCCGAAATCTTTCTAATTGGCTGTCGGGTATAATGATTAATGGATCCCTCGCGCGTGTGAATGGGTGCGTGACCGCTCCGGGCCCAACACCGGTGACGATTATCTGAACCGGTCCTGGACCTCCCCTAGGTCGACTCAGCCTCAATTGAGTACCCGGTGCGGTGTGTAGTAAAACATCGCGCGCGGAGAGGCAAGGGGCGGCCGGGCGTGGTGTTGGCCACCCACCCCGTGTGCTGGTGCCTTTCATGGGTGCCGCTCGCTAACAGCACTTGCCCGACAGTCTGCCAAGGCTATACGGGGGGGGGCGAGAAGGGGGGGGGATCCTTTGCCTTTGTGAAGCTTCAACGGCGAATCTACGAGTGGAATGCAAATGAGTTCACAATCAAAAGGCGGGAGGGGGGTGATAACCACTTAAAAAATGAAGTTGTGGCTCTTACAGGAAACAATTGTTCCGAGGGAGAGAGAGAAAGAGAATAATATATTTATATAAATATAATTAAATATACCCAATAAACTCTATAACGCAGAGAACAAACGGCACGCTAAGCCTTTTGTGGTGCAAATGTGTCCAGTGTGTTTAATGTGGCGAGATCGGTTAGTTGTATGTGTTTATGTGTCTTTGTTTGTGTGTGTCTTTGTGTCTGTGTCTTTATGTCTTTGTGTCTGTGTGTGTCTTTGTGTCTGCCCTTGTGTCTGTGTGTGTGTGGGTCTTTGTCTTTGTGTCTGTGTGTGTCTGTGTGTGTTTTGTTTCTGTGTATTTGTCTGTGTGTGTCTTTGTGTCTGCGTGTGTCTTTGTGTCTGTGTGTGTCTTTGTGTCTGTGTGTGTCTTTGTCTTTGTGTATGTGTGTCTGTGTGTGTGGGTCTTTGTCTTTGTGTCTCTGTGTGTCTTTGTCTTTATGTCTGTGTGTGTCTTTGTGTCTGTGTGTGTGTCTTTGTCTTTGTGTCTGTGTGTGTGTCTGTGTGTGTGTGTGTGTGTCTGTGTCTTTGTGTCTGTGTCTTTGTGTCTGTGTGTGTCTTTGTGTCTCTGTGTGTGTTTGTGTCTGTGTGTCTTTGTGTCTCTGTGTGTGTGTCTGGTGTGCGTGGGTTTTGCTGTTTGTGCTGTGCTCTGTGTGTGTGGGGAGCAAGTTCGCTTCCCCGCTGACGGCCTCCAACACCGGTGACGATTATCTGGGCCTCCCCGAGGTCGATTCAGCCTCAAATGAATACCCGGTGCGGTGCGTAGTAAACATCTCCACTGGGGAGACAAAGGCGGCCGGGCGTGGTGCTGACCGCCCACCCCTCCGACCTGCATAGGTGCTCAACAAAAGCACTTGCCCCAAAAGTCTGCTAAGGTTATACGGGGGATCTTTGTCTTGCTTTGCCTGTCGATATGTGTCTCCGACTGGACAGGGGGCTGAGTTAATCCGCCGGCATGCCGAAACAGCTCCCGTTTGGCCGTACAGAGAGAGGGGTGACAGACGGTAACAAGTGCTGTTAGCGAGCACCTATGACACGAGGGGTGGGTGGCCAGCACCACGCCCGTACGCCTTTGTCTTCCCAGTAGCGATGCGCCGGGTACTCATTTTGAGGCTGAGTCGACCTAGGGGAGGCCCGGGACCGGTTCAGATAATGTCACTGGTTTGGCCGTGAACGGGAATCGAACTCGGGTCGCCGCTTTCATAACGCAGCGTGCTAACCGCTGCACCACCGCTCCCCACACTCACACTCTCCATTACAGGAAGTCACCTGCATCACGGAGTGATCACGGTCGCGCGTACAGATGGAACAGGCGGTGGTGTCGTGGTGAGCGCGCTGCGCTACGAACTCTCAGATCACACAAAGACAAAGATCCCCCGTATAGCCTCGACAGACTATCGGGGCAAGTGCTGTTAGCGAGCACCTATGAAGGCCGGCACGGCACACGGGGGGGAGTGGTGGCCAACACATGCCCGGCTGCCTTTGTCTCCCCAGTGGCGATGTTTACGCATCGCACCGGGTACTCATTTGAGGCTGAGTCGACCTAGGGAGGCCCCGGGACCGGTTCAGATAATCGTCACTGGTGTTGGCCGTGAGCGGGAATCGAAGACGGGTCACCAGGTTCATAGCGCAGCGCGCTAACCGCTACACTGCCGTCAACACACACACNGACACTCACACAGACACACACCCACGCGTGCACACAACTCTACCAAAAAAAAGAAACCAGTGAAAGAGGGAGCCAAACTGCACGGAGAACGGCCGCGTTGTCGAACCCAGTCCCCTTCTTGCCAGCGGGGGACCCCAGGTGCTCGGCCCACGGCCTCCTCCTCCCCATTCGCAGACTCGGAAGCATCAATTCCACATTCTTAGGTTTTTTCGGTAAAGTCACGTAGGTAAAAAATTAAATTAAAATTAATAAAAGTAAATAAAAATAAAAAAAATCACGACGTTTCGGAGGCAACGCAAGCTTCCGTCTTCAGGTGGAACAGTCACAGCACGATAACTGAATCAAGTCAATACGTTGATACGTGCGCGCGCCTTCAGCTTTCGTAAGCACGCGCGTTCAAACATCGGCACGCGAACATCTGCGCTCTTCGAGATTGATGAAGGGGGGGGATGAGCGGGGGTAGAAGGGGAGCAAGAGGCCGCCCCTACGCGCTTTCAAGCAAAGGTAACAAGCACATCTGTGCGTCCCAGCACTCCTTTCCAATCTGTTTGCTGGCACTTGAGGTTCGCAGTGGACACGCGCAATATTATAATCTCATGCGTTTGCGCTGCGTGTGATGTCTGCGCGTGTGTGTGTGTGTGCAATGCCCCAACAGTTTGCTAAGGCTGTACTGACGAATCTGTGTCTTTGTGCGATGTGGTGTGGATGTCGCTACGTTGCGCAACGGTCGCGCTCACAGCCACCGACACCTGTGACGATTATTTGAACCGGTCCTGTGCCTCCCCAAGGTCGACTCGGCCTCAAATGAGTACCTGGTGCGGTGTGTGGTAAATATGGGCACTGGGGAGACAAAGGCGTCCGGGCGCGATGCTGGCCACCCACGCCTTCGCGTGCCGTTCCGGCGTTCACAGTGCAACTCGCTAACAGCACTTGCCCCAACAGTCTGTTAAGGCTACACTGGCGATCTTTGTCTTTGTACTGTGTGTGTGGAGCGGTAACGTAAGCGGCTAGGGCAGGGTCGGCAACCAAAATAACAAGAAGAGCCATTTCTTTCCAATTCGGTACAAAATGCAGTATTTCAAGAGCCGCAATGCATCTGAGTACATACGTACTCATCGTCAAGAAGCAGCCCGTAAAGAGCCGCATGCGGCTCCGGAGCCGTAGGTTGCCGACCCCTGGGCTAGGGGCACACTCACACGGTGTTGCGAATTGGTTGTTGGTTGGAGTTATTTAGTTTTGTTTAAACAAAAACGTGAAATTCAAGGCGTGATTGCGTCCACTCGGCTCCGTTAAAGCAAAACCACGGCTCCCGTTAAAAACCCGAGAGACCGCCTTTGTGCATTCGATATCGCGATATATATCGTCATTATCGCGATATTTGTACGATTCCACGATCGACAGCGCCGCTGACTTCCACGGCGACCTGATGGGGGCAGAGAGTCCGGCTGAACGATGAATCGATTTCAAATCGAAACGCAATTTGAAACAATGCGATTATCAAATCGCAAAAGCTGCGATTTTTTTGCGATTTAAAAAGTCCGATTATTTTCTTTTGGAATTGTTTAATTGTTTTATTATTAAACTTTATTTATTTAACTAAAAAAATGTTTTATGTTTGATTATTCTATTTCAATTCAAACATTTAATAAATACATGTTGGAAGCAATTCATATATTTTTAATTATCATCCTTGCATTACAATATATAGAGCAGTTCATATTTGAAGGTATCACGTGGTAATGCTCCATCACATATTTTAAATCTACTACACAGCAAGTGCTGTGAGCGAGCACCTATGAAGGCCGGCACGGCACACGAGGGATGGAGGCCAACACCACACCCGGCCGCCTTTGTCTCCCAGTGCAGATGTTTACACACCGCACCAGGTTATAATTTGAGGCTGAGTCGACCTACGAAACTGCCACAGCCCGGTCCATGTATTCGCTGTCACTCCCCATTCCCCAACCAAATGTCGGTGATGTCACCACGGCGCTCGTGCCAGGCTAGGTGCACGCACCCTTCAATAAACGTCCTTACTGCACTCCACGGGGCGATACATTGAGTATCGTTTTGTAGAACGTCAATGGTGCTTTGGATCGCCGGCAATGGTAATGTGGAATTTCCATATCGCCGACGTTCTCGAGAGGAAGGGGCCATCATCATCATCAATAATGGAGTGAACACTAACTGTGGAGTTAGCGCTGCCGGATGTAATGAGGGAGAGAAATGGCCAATTACTTAACAGACGGTAATTATAGTGAGCGTGGGTCGACCCACGGGCGCATGCGTGTGTGTGTGTCGGTGTGTGTGTGTGTGTCTGTGCGTGTGTCTGTGTGTGTGTGTCTGTGCCTGTGGTCACCCATCCCCTCGTGTGCCGTGCCGGCCTTCATAGGTGCTCGCTAACAGCACTTGCCCCAACAGTCTGTATCAGGCTATACGGGGGATCTTTGTCTTTGCGTGTAGTGGTTCGCGCGCTGCGCTACGAACCAGGCCACCCGAGTTCGATTCCAGCTCACAGCCATCAACACCAGCGACGATTTTCTGAGCAATGCCTGGGCCACCCCTAAGTAGACTCAGCCTCGAATAAGGACCTCGTGCGGGTAGTAAACATCGCCACTCTGAAGACAAAGGCGGCCGGCCGTGGTGCTGGCCACCCCACTCCCTTTGTGTGCTGTGGCGGCTTTCATCTGTGACCACTCAGAGCGCTTGCCCCAACAGACTGTTCAAGGCTCTATGGGTGATCTTTATCTATTTGCGGGAAGGGAGTGTGTGTCTGCGTGTGTGTCTGTGTGTGTATGTGCAAGAGTGTTTGAGTGTGTGCAAGAGATAATGTTTTGTTCTAAATTTGAACTTGCTCCGGGAATTATAAAAGGAGCGCCAAATTCATCTCGTCTTATTTTGTAATAAAATATATATAGAAAACTGCTGAAAATCATGACAGGAATAATATTATACCATCATATCGTAGACGAGCCTAGGACCCATAGCGAACACGGTGAGTTCTCGCCGTTAAACAATTGGGCAGTTTCGATTTAAAGCTTTCGTGACCGCAGGGATTCATCTTCTTGGTTCTTTTACTTCCCTTCTACGTGACTTTACCGAAAGAACCGAGAAGATGAATTGTGCAGTTCTGCTGCATTGATTCAAGCAAAGCTGACTCTGCTGATGAGGCACTAGATGCCGAAGCCAGTCTCTGCGTATAAACATTCGGCAGTTTCACCGGCGTTGGGCATAGCAAAATATCGACACCGCTGATGAGACGGGTGAATGTTGAATCCAGTCCCTGCACCTAAACTTTTGGCAGCTCGCCTGCCGATGAAGACGCTAAATGTGCGACAACCTGCTGAGATAAATAGCCTGCTGGTTCGCATCATCGGTAATTGCTTCGACTCTAATAATCCCTCTACGGCAAATCATCAAGGGGGTGGCGGCGGGAGGGGGGGGGGCGATAAAATAGGTACCACTTTGTGCAAAGGCGCCGCGCTGGCGAGATGTTAACTACCTCGCCTGGTTTACAGGAGGTCGTGGCTTCGATCCCTGCCGTATATTAGGAAATGGCATGTCTCTTTATCAGCGGTGGCGTGGATTTTTCTACCTGAGTCCTCCGTTTTCCCCTCCACATTTAGTAATCAGCATAACGCGCTCAGGGCGTTTGGCCGCTACGAATCTTCCGCGTGATAAACCACTTCGTTGGGCGATCATCTTGCGGCCAGGTCGCTGATAAGAAAGAGTTGTACGGCTCGGTGGAGACTTGCCTCGTTGCAATGAAGGTAGCTCAGTTCAGTGTTGTGTGGACATCACGAAACACTCGTCCGAGGTTTACAAACTCGCCCCATACCCAACGGCCGCCGCCATAATAGGAACGTGGAATTTCCACCAGTCACTCTCTCGTTCTCTCTCTCTCTCTGCAGAGGTTGTAGAACGGGAGATAATAGTTATGAACAGGGCAGATGGGTTCACGTGAACAGGGCAGGTGGGTTCACGTGAACAAGACAGGTAGGTTCACGTGAACTGGACAGGTGGGTTCACGTGAACAAGACAGGTGGGTTCACGCGAACAAGACAGGTGGGTTCACGTGAACAAGACAGGTGGGTTCACGTGAACAAGACAGGTGGGTTCACGCGAACAAGACAGGTGGGTTCACGTGAACAAGACAGGTGGGTTCACGTGAACAAGACAGGTGGGTTCACGTGAACTGGACAGGTGGGTTCACGTGAACAAGACAGGTGGGTTCACGTGAACAAGACAGGTAGGGTCACATGAACTGGACAGGTGGGTTCACGCGAACTGGACAGGTGGGTTCACGTGAACTGGACAGGTGGGTTCACGTGAACAAGACAGGTGGGTTCACGCGAACTGGACAGGTGGGTTCACGTGAACAAGACAGGTGGGTTCACGTGAACTGGACAGGTGGGTTCACGTGAACTGGACAGGCGGGTTCACGTGAACAAGACAGGTGGGTTCACGCGAACAAGACAGGTGGGTTCACGTGAACAAGACAGGTGGGTTCACGTGAACAAGACAGGTGGGTTCACGTGAACTGGACAGGTGGGTTCACGTGAACAAGACAGGTGGGTTCACGCGAACTGGACAGGTGGGTTCACGCGAACAAGACAGGTGGGGTCACATGAACTGGACAGGTGGGTTCACGCGAACTGGACAGGTGGGTTCACGTGAACTGGACAGGTGGGTTCACGCGAACAAGACAGGTGGGTTCACGCGAACTGGACAGGTGGGTTCACGTGAACAAGACAGGTGGGTTCACGTGAACAAGACAGGTAGGGTCACATGAACTGGACAGGTGGGTTCACGCGAACTGGACAGGTGGGTTCACGTGAACAAGACAGGTGGGTTCACGCAAACTGGACAGGTGGGTTCACGTGAACAAGACAGGTGGGGTCACATGAACTGGACAGGTGGGTTCACGCGAACTGACAGGTGGGTTCACGTGAACTGGACAGGTGGGTTCACGCGAACAAGACAGGTGGGTTCACGCGAACTGAACAGGTGGGTTCACGTGAACAAAACAGGTGGGTTCACGTGAACAAGACAGGTGGGTTCACGTGAACAAGACAGGTAGGGTCACATGAACTGGACAGGTGGGTTCACGCGAACTGGACAGGTGGGTTCACGTGAACTGGACAGGTGGGTTCATGTGAACAGGGCAGGTGGGTTCACGTGAACAAGGGGAATCTCGCGGGCATCGCGTCCGCCACCTGACGACACTGCAGCCCTTTAGGAAGCATCCGTCACTGGGAATCAATGCGAGAGCCCCATCGCCGTTCGTGTTAAATATTAATTGCTACAAAAGGGCCAGAAAACCTCCGATTCACAGTGGCATTTAAATTTTAATTAAGCCGCCGACAGAAACCGACCGGCCTCGTGGCTTCTCAGGAATATTAATGACTGCCCCCCCCCACCTCCCGCCCCCCCCCCCCGCAATAAATAGATTAATAAATAAAGCACCAGGAGGGGAGGAGGGGTGGTGCTGCGGTTAGCGGGCCGCTGTGACGTGAACGAGTTCGATTCCAGCTCGCGACCAACAAAAAACGGTGACGGTTGTTGGAACCGATCCCGGGGGGCTGTCCCTAGGTCGACTCAGCCGCAAATGAGTACCCGGTGCATCGTGTCCTGTGCCAGCCACCATAGGTACTCATTGAAAGTACTTGTCCCAAATGTCTTTTCAGGCTATACAGGGGAGTTTCGTCTTGTTTTTGTTGCTATGTAAGTCCAATTATCCCGATGCAATATACACGTCTGGCTCTCTATGAGATCTGTAAGTCTTTGGATCATGGAAGTCTATGGGTCGCTATATAAGTGTATAGATCATGTGAGTCTATGGGTCTGTATATAAGTCTATGGATCATGTGAGTATATGGGTCCGTATGCTCATCCATGGATTATGTGAGTCTGTGGGTCTCTATGCAAGTCTATGGGTCTATATATCTATGGGTCTATATATAGGTATATGGACCATGTGAGTCTATCGGTCTGTATAGCAGTCCATGGATCATGTGAGTCTGTGGGTCTCTATGCAAGTCTATGGGTCTATATATAGTCGTGGGTTCGATCCCGACCCTGACGCCTGCTGCTGTATATTTGGAGTTTGCGTGTCTGTGTCTCTCTCTCATCATTATCACGGTGGCTAGGAGATGTCAACTACCTTGCCTGGTGTGCAGGAGGTCGTGGGTTCGATCCCGACCCTGACGCCTGCTGCTGTATATTTGGAGTGTCTCTCTCCACGTGGTCGCGTGAATTTTTCTCCAGGTTCTCCCGGTTTCCACCCCCCCCCCTCCACATTTAGAATCAACACCACGCACTTAGAGTATTCGGCTGCTCTACACGCCCACGTGATGACAAGTACAGTTTGATAGGCGATCATTTGTGACGGAGAGGTCTGAAAAAGAGCTCAACAGCTCAGTGCGGCCCAAACCGGTCAACTTCAAACGTCGTTTTCTGCGTTTTGTGTTTTGTCGCCATTGTCCCCACGCACACCGGGTAAGAAGGCCACTGTGTCATTCCGTAGAGCAGTAGCCCCCCCCCCCAATAGTGTACATGTGTAATGTGAGGATATATCCGGCTCACTGACGTATCACAACTCGTCACGATGATTGGCTCTGCCGGTCCTGGTTCATAGCCAATGGGGGAAGCCAAGGGGCTTGGCCCTGACGTAATGGAAAGGTGACAGCTGTAAGTAGAGGATTGGTTCTGCTGGCTTTGGCCACAGCCAATGGGAGATGAGTCAGGGGCGTGGTTCCGGGAGCCTACGAGGGAGCCTGGAATATTCCATGGAGGCTAACCAGGATTGGTGGAAACGTACCACGTGACCCGGGTATTAAATAGGGGTGGAGACGAACGACACGTGGCCAGAGCTGGAACGAACGGAGGTAGAGGCCACGCGAGAGCGGGGCTCCGAGTTGCCACGTGGTCCAGGCTGCCACGTGGCAGTGCGTCTCTCTCTCTATCTCTCACGCTGCCTGTCAGCAGCGTGAAGGAAAGCTGTAATTCAAGTTGAATAAAAGACCGGATTCCAGAAGTCGCCTCAACGACCTTTATTACACATGGATTCGCACACGTTTGTCAATCCACCACTGGACATTGTCTCCCAGTGGCGATGTTTACACATCGCACCAGGTACTCATTTGAGGCTGAGTCGACCTAGGGGAAGCCCAGGACCGGTTCAGATAATTGTCACTCCCACAGACGGTATAGACACCAACACAGACTTACAAACAAGAAATACTCTCCTCTCCAGCTCTCTCTCTCTCTCTCGGGCATCTCTAACCCGTTTAACATCGCCAATTCCTCCCCACACGCAACAGACAAAGGTCCCCCGTGTAGTCTTAACATGCTGTTGGGCAAGTGCTGTTAGCGAGCTGCATCTATGAAGGCCGGCACTGCACAAGACAGGGACGGGTGGCCAGCACCACGCCCGGCCGCCTTTGTCTTTCCAACTGCCGAAGCTTACACACAGCACCAGGTACTCACTAAAGGCCGAGTTGACCTAGGGGAGGCCAAGGGAGCAGTTCAAATATTCGTGATGGGTATTGGCCCTGAGCTGAAAGGGAACTCGGGTGGCCGATGTTGTAGCCCGGCGCGATAATCACTGCGCCACCACTCCCACCAAAACACGAATACCCATGCACACAAAGACAAAGATCTCCCTATAGCCTTCACGGACTGTTGGGCAAGTGCTGTTAGCGAGCACCTGTGAAGGCCGGCACGGTAGTCGGGGGGGTAGCCAGCAGCACGCCTGGCCGCCTTTGTCTCTCCATTTGAGGCCGAGTCGACCCACACACACACACTGTGACACACACACACGCACACTATGACACACACATGACACACACTGTGACACACACACACACACACACTGACACACACTATGACACACACGCCCACGACACACACTATGACACACACACACACTGACACACACCACACACACTACACACTGTGACACACACACACATNACACACACACACTGTGACACACACACACACANTGTGACACACACACACACTGTGACACACACTATGACACACACACACACACTATGACACACACCCACACACTGTGACACACACACACGCATACACACACTATGACACACACACACTATGACACACACACACACTGTGACACACACACACTGTGACACACAAATCCCCCGTAGAGACACGGGGCTTTGGAATCCTCGCTCTTATAAATTCTACCGGGGCTAAATTATTTTGCACCTCTCTCTCCCAGGGGGGCCCTGTTGAGAGAGAAATCTGCTTGGGGGCCGTAAAGGAGGGAGTTAGAGGGGGGGGGAGGAGGCAGAGGGGGATAAGGGGGGGGCGAGTCAGTGGATTGTTTAACAGCGTTATCACCACCTCGCCTTTCCGACGAAATTACCCATCGCGGACATCGAAAAGCATGGATGGATGGGTGGCTATCAATACAACGCTTGACAGCTGTTATAGGCTGCTGCGGCTTACTGCTGCTGCTGCTGTTCCCTAAGCAGGGAGCGATAATTGACGTTGCAATCGGCGTTTGTCGGCACGACGAAATGGTCAATGCGTGGGTTGCTAACGATCATTGCACGGCCTCTTCTCTCTCTTTGTTGCGTTTGCGCGACGATGATGATGATGATGACGACGCTTTCTGGCCGTGAGGTTCGTTATTAGCGCGGTTGGCTATGTACGGCGCGAAAGAAGTTCAGCGTGCGGTACACACATGCATTATTCAGTGTGGCCCACAAGTCAGGACACATAGGGTTATTCCATTTGTCTTAGCACGGGCGTGAAAATATGCTCCACTGTTTATTCTTTCCGTTAATATTTTATCTCTTGTCATTAATATTAACATTGATTTTCCTTCTTTCTTCCGTGGAGGTCACCCACAAATCCGTCGTTTTACAGAACTCGACCAAGAACGCCACTGAATAAATTGAAACGTAAAAAAAAAACACAATTGATGAAAGTTACGAAGATTCATACCTGTGATGTTAGTAAAAAATAAAAACATCCTTACATTAATTTATATAAAAGAGAATCCATGCATACGTACGAACGTGAAAAGGGAGAGCTTGAATATTTGTTTAAAAAATAATAATGCAATGAACCCAATGTGAGTCGTTAAACTAAATAAACAAGCAGATAAATAAATAAACTAATAGCTCACCTCGTGAATAGATATATGAATATATGAATGGCATTTCTACTTGGATACATAGCTACATAAATAAATAGCCTGACGCGTCCTGACGGATCGGGCAACCCTGCTAAGACTGCTGCCGTGTGCACGGATGCATTAGACTGGTCAACAACAATTCCAAATCTGATCTCAGATTTGCTCTATCACATCTCATTTTATGCTATCGGCATACCCCATTTTCATTGATTTTACCCGAAATTAACTCTGTCACTTATGATTGCAAGTTGTTGCGAGTCAGTGACTGCTTTAGTGTTAAAATATGGTGTTGTATTTTAGGATAGTGTGTTTATAATATCATGTAGATATCCACATTTATTTAATATTTTTCTTCTGCAGTTTTTCTTGAAAATGCAATATTTGATATCTCAAAAACCTGATGTGATGGACGAAAACTGATGCCAGATTTGGAATCAGCACCCCAAAATTACATTAGACCGTTGGGATACCTTGTGCCAAAAAAGTGTGTTGACCAGTTTTATCAGCGGCGTCCCACAGCAACGTAAGTGACAACTTCCACACTCACCGATTCACATAATTTGTTGGGAAGAAATTACACCTCGTGCCACTGCTCCTGCTGCGTTGCCAATGATTCACAAGCACAATTAACCGTAACTCAACACCGCGTGCGGCGGTAATTTAAAATATTATTCATAAACTCTCTAAACTCGATTTATTTTACAAAGTAAGGCTCCGCTCAGATGTAAAGCTCTTTAAATTCAGCAGCGACCTGGCCACAGATGAGAGCTCAACGAATTGGCTTACCATCATCGCGTGGAAATGTACAGCAGGGAAAAAAAAACCGGAGGACCAGGAGACAAAATCCACGCGACCACAGAGAGAGAGAGACGCCACAAACTTCAAATGTACAGCAGGCATTGAACCCACGACCTCCTGCATACCAGGCGAGGGAGTTAACATCTCCTAGCCACCGTGATGATGATGAGAGAGAGAGAAACACCGCAAACTCCAAATATACAGCAGCAGGCGTCAGGGTCGGGATCGAACCTACGACCTCCTGCATACTAGGCGAGGTAGTTAATCTCCTAGCCACCGTGATGATGATGAGAGAGACACGCAAACTCCAAATATACAGCAGGCGTCAGGGTCGGGATCTAACCCACGACCTCCTGCGCACCAGGCGAGCGAGTTAGCATCTCCTAGCCACCGTGATGATGATGAGAAACACGCAAACTCCAAATAAACAGCAGGCGTCAGGGTCGGGATCTAACCCACGACCTCCTGCGCACCAGGCGAGCGAGTTAGCATCTCCTAGCCACCGTGATGATGATGAGAGACACGCAAACTCAAAATATACAGCAGGTGTCAGGGTCGGGATCTAACCCACGACCTCCTGTGTACCAGGCGACGGAGTTAACATCCCCTAGCTACCGTAATGATGATGAGAGACACGCAAACTCCAAATATACAGCAGCAGGCGTCAGGGTCGGGATCGAACCTACGACCTCCTGCGTACCAGCCACCGCGGCGCCCACTTGCAGCTCGCTCCCTGCTTGCGTGCCGCACAGGGGCAGCTGGCCATCGGTGGGAGGTCGGGTCCCTAGGCAACCCCCCCCCCCCCCCCATAAAGCTACAGCGCAGTAATGGCGTGATTGAGATGGGATGCTAGGGGTGAGGGTCAAGGGGGGGGGCATTGTAGCCCCCCTCTATAAACGCAACTAATTATTGGTTAAAATCCCAAACGCATCACCATTTCAAACTTAAAAGGGGGGGGGAGGGAAAAACAGACACAGCAGGAGCCAAACATTTACACTCGCGCACCCACGTTAAACATTCCTCGTGAACCGCAGATAATCGCCGCGCAAACCCTTTGATCAATTTGTCCACTTTGCGAGAGACTAAGCCCCTAATAACAACACAGCCTAATCCTCCTATTTCATTCATATTGCTTTTTATTTTTTTGAACGCTATCTCAGCAACACTCCCACCCACTCTGCCTCCTCTATCGAACCCCACCCCCATGCCCCCATCTCTCTCTCCCCCCACGGAGATTTGATCCCCACTGAGCCGATGTCTCATGTCCACGGGTATCGCATGCAAATGAGTGGGTTTCAGTTGGCTCGAGCGAGGGTATGAAACGCACACGAAGACAAAGATCCCCCGTGTAGCCTTCACATACTTCTGGGGCAAGTGCTTTGAGCGAGCACCCAAGAATGCCGACAGGGCAACGCGTTTGGGAGCAGAGGCGACCCGAGTTCGATTCTCGCTCACGGCCACCGTGTGCCTCCCCTAGGTCGACTCAACCTCAAATGAGTAACTGGTGTGGTGTGCAGTAAACATCGCCACTCGGGAGAGAAAGGCGGCCGGGCGTGGTGTTGACCACCCACCCCCTCGTAGTTACACACAAGCAGACGCTGCAAAGTTATTCATATCCGGGCGTGCTTATGGACGGCTTACTTCCATTAAGCCGTAAATCAGATGCCGGTCTCGGGTTGTTTTTTTTTTCAATTTAGGGCCGACGAACGCCCAGATCCCCCGGTGGACATTAATTTCACGATTCTAGCAGCCTGCCCTATCGCACATCGAGTCGCAATGGACCAAGATCCTACTCGCTAGGAATGTCACGGATAGACTGAGAGCTTGGGAGGCTGGGCAGGGTTTGAGACTGCTTCAATGCTTGGCTACACATATATATACATATATATTTCATATTTGTTAACACCGTCCGTCCATTCATCCCACCCTCCAGCCAGCCAGCCAGCAAAACTTGTGTTCAAATATAGTATGACCCTTGCTGAGCACAGGCAACAGATAAGCTACAATTGCTATTATTTTATTACTATTCGTATTAATTCTAGATTTGAAGCTTTCGTGACTGCAAGGATTCATATTCTTAGTTTTTTTCGGTAAAGTCACGTAGGTAAACATTTTAAATTAATTAAAGTAAAATAAAAATAAAATAAAAATCACGACGTTTCGGAGGCAACACAAGCTTCCGGAAGCTTGTGTTGCCTCCGAGGCGAGGACGATAACATCTACTAGCAACCGTAGCTTGAGTGACCAGATAAGCCTCATGGGCAAGATCGACCTCGGGCATGATGCCAGTAGCAGGAGGTGGTGATAACGGTGATCGCTGTCCGTTTAATCCCCACTCAACCAACATTTTACGGTGTGACTTACTTTTAGAATTAGGGTCAACGTTTTCAAACCGTGACCTTGACGCCCTCAACTCACTCACACACACAATTAGCCGGATTCTCTTGCGAGTGGCGTCACGGCGTCTTTAACGTCACTGTGAGGAAAGGAGACGTTGCACGGAATCAATTACACTGGTCAACAACAAAAAANCACTTTTTTCTAGCCTGGACTTTTGCAGCTGTCTTAGACTAATTTCAGGGTGCTGATTCCAAATCTGATGACAGATTTGCTCTATCACATCTCATTTTTAAAATAAAATAATTTTATTATGTTTAATTTTTATAATTTATTATTTCCATTCTACGTGACTTTACCGAAAGAACCAAGAAGATGAATCCCTGCAGTCACGAAAGCTTTAAATCGAAATTTAACTTGTTACTTATGATGAGTTGTTGCGAGTCAGTGACTGTTTAGTGTTAAAATATGGTTTGTATTTTTAGGATAGTGTGTTTAGTGATATTCACATTTAAATTTTTTCTTCTGCAGTTTTTATTGAAAATGCAATTTTTGATATCTCAAAACCTGATGTGATAGACAAAAACTGATGCCAGATTTTGAATCAGCAAATTACCTTGAAACCGTTGGAATACCTTATGCCAGAAAAAGTGTGTTGCCAGTGTTATTATTGAGATTATTTTTTCTGCTGTACATGTCCAAGCGGTAGGTCACTTCGTCGAGATATCGTTTGTGGCCAAGTCGCTTTTGAACAATGAGTCGAACAGCTCAGTCGAGGTTTCGATGTAAAGCTTTCGTGACTGCAGGGATTCATATCCTTGGTTCTTTCGGCAAAGTCACGTAGAAGGTAAATAATAAAATAATGAAAATAAAACAATAAAATTCTCACGACGTTTCTATTGCAACACAAGCAATCATCATCAGGTGTCTGGCCGGATGGGGTTGGTCTAGTTCTATTTGTGTGTTGTTTGTTTGATTCGCGAACCTTTCTTGTACTTTGCACTCCCATCCTCTTTTGTCTCTGGTTGTTATTGTAACGTCCCGGCCGAATTATCTGTCAAAAGAACTTGATAGCTCCTCGGATTCCTCCAAGATAAATAAACGCTCTGAGTCTGACCGCGATCCAGTGAATGCACACCACCGCAGTATTAACCTGGCTGGCCGCTGGATTTCGAATCGTGATATAATTTGCGACGGCAAAAAAAAACGGGCCGGGCCGCTGGTGACGATGAGACGACAGGGCGCGCTATCGAGCGCACGACCCTTCGCGACAAATCTGGCAGAGGAAGGGAGCGACGACCAGCCAAGGGCGTTGCCCTCCGGCGACAAGTCCCCGACCTTGAGAGCGGTCAGGCGCGCGTGGACATCAACGATTGTCCAGAGCGAGTCGAAGAATAACGGCGAGCACGGAACACTAAATCCCAACGGCCGTCGTGATGAGAGTCACACAATCTCCTCTGCAATGTTCTTCCCCTAACAGGTGCGTCTGGCAAATTTCCATCACCGCTGCCCTCTCTTTCTCCGCTAACTTTTCTCTCTCTCGCTCTCCTCTCCCCTCTTCCTCCCTCTCTCTTTTGCAACCTCTATGGCCGGCCGAGGCGTGGCTCCGAGGAGAGCACGCTTGAAGGATTGACTGTGGAGGGTAGCGCGCGTAACGATGCGGTCGCGGTGTGGCGCGTGTGCCGGTGTGTTGTTTTACTGTCGTTAGCTCGCATATTGAAAATGACTCCAGCGCAATTGCCGCTGGAGGAATAAAATTGCTTAAAAAGTCAAAAGTCTTTGCTCCCTCTTCTCTTCTCGTCTCCTCTCTCCTATAGAGCAATACCCCGGTTAACGTCGGGGATGCGTTCCCTAAAAGGTTGCGACGACGAATATGGAAACGACGTTAAGTCGAAGCGTTGTGCAGGGCAGGTGGTTGGAAGTGAAGGCTTAGAGGCGACGTAGAGCGAGGAATGAAGGACGACTTTGCTGGCAGCGACGGAAGTGTGGGTGGTGAGTCAACGCAAATAAGGCGGTGGTGTTATTATTTACTCGCCTGGTATACAGGAAGTTGTGGGGTCGAACCCAACCCTGACGATTCCTGTATATTTGGAGTTTGCGTGTCTCTTGTTCTCTCTCTCCTCGTGGTCGCGTAGATTTGTATTCGGGTCCTCCGGTTCTGCCCCACCACATTTAGAATGAACGTGGCGTGTTTCGTGCACGTGGTTGCTGTCAATTTCCCAGTGGTGATAAGCCACTATCATTTGCGGCCAGGTGGCTTCTGAAAAAAAAAGCTGCAATAGCTCAGTGACGCCTTAGCTGGTCAAAGAAAATAAAAAGTGACGACCTATTTGCGAAATGACGACGTGAAAGGGGAGAACGCAAATCGATGTATTATCGTATTTATTTATTACTATTATTCTGGTATTTATTTATTGCTATTTTTATGACTGTGTTTATTTATCCGTGTCTGTCTCTCTCTCTCTCTCAATCTCCTCTCTCTCCACTCTCTTCCTGTTTTTACTCTCTCTCTGTCTGTCTTTTTACTCTCTCTCTTCTCTATTTTCCTCTCTCTCTCTCGCTGTCTGTCTCTCTGCTTCTTTGTCCGTCTCTCTCTCTCTCCTCTCTCTCTTCTTCTTCTAACCGTCTCCTTTCTGTCTCCACAAGGAGCTCCCATCAACCCGAGGCTACACTGTGACACCCCCGACTTGCCAGTCGCAACATCCTCACCCTCCAGGTCAATCCGCTCACCTACCCCCTCCTCGCCTCATCTTCAAGTCTCACTCTAAGCGGGGGGGGGGGGGTGGAGGTCGGACGAGAGAGAGAAGAGAGGGCGAGACTCGGCAAGGAGAGCCCAGAGCTAAAGAGGTTGGAAGGTCATCCCTGTGATCTTGAAGACCGAGCTGAGAGCCGAAACAGCTTCACAAAGTTCGGAGTCGTGCAAAAGTCAGGCTGGCAGGAATGTTAACGAGATGGGTGGTGGTTGAGATTTATTTTATTATGTTTTTACTTTGGTGTTTTTGCTTTAAGCGAGTCGATTGTCTGCTCATTGCTGTGCCCGGGTAAGAATTGTACATCTGTCTTTACGCATGCACGAGCGTGTTCGGCCGTGTGTCTGTCTGTCGATGTGTCTATCCATCGATCTGTCCGTGTGTCTCCCGTGTATCCGTTCGAGTGTCCGTCTGTTCATGTGTCTATCCATCGGTCTATCCGTGTGTCTGTTCACGTGTCCGTCTGTCCATGTGTCAATCCATCGGTCTGTCCGTGTGTCTCCCCGTGTGTCTGTTCACGTGTCCGTCTGTCAAAGTGTCTATACATCAGTTTGTCCGGTTGTCTCCCCGTGTGTCCGTTCGAGTGTCCGTCTGTCCATGTGTCGATCCATCGGTCTGTTTGCGTGTCCGCCCACGTGTCCGTCTGTCCATGTGTCTATTCATCGGTATGTCCACGTGGCTGTCCGCGCGTCCGACTGAGAGACACTCGACATTTATTGTCTCTGCCATGAAAACTGCTCAAGCCCCGAGAGAGAAACCCAATCAATATCAGCACAAAGCTCAGGAAATACCACCGCTCAGATCTGTGACCTTTTCTTGACACGGTTCAGTTTTCTCAGGGACGCACAGCTTAAGGCGCGGATCTGGAACCTCTTTGTCTGACTCAGGGTCCGAATGGGACTTTCAAAACCCATTAGCGGGCAACCACGCATCCACACACGCACACGTCCACAAACAAATCACAACTGCCGCCGTTCGCCACGAAGTGTGACGAAGACGTCACCGCGGCGCTTGTGCCAGGCTAGGTGTACCTTGAGGCCGTCACGTGAAGTGTGGAAGGCTCGCTGTGGACAGGAGGTCACGGGACAGACTCAAGTTGCCATGGGTTGAATGACTGTCAACTCGCTGAGTTTTAATAATAGGGGTTTTCCCCTTTTTTCTGTCAACAAAACTGAAACCTTTTTACAAGGATTCATGTATACATTAACCACAATACTTGCAGTCAAAATGCAAAAAAAAACATTATGATAATATATGCATTGTCCTTGAAACTGATTGGTCCACACCAAGGGACGGCTTTCTTTTGAGCCTCGACCCAATTGGTTCTCGACCAGAGGACGCCAAAAGGCGTACAGCTCAAAGACAATGCACTATCAAGGCGTCCTCTGGTCGAGCACCAATAGGTCGAGGCTCAAAAGAAAGCCGTCCCTTGGTGTGGACCAATCCGTTTCAAGGACAATTAATATATGATCATAATGTGTTTTTTTNGCATTTTGAGTGCAAGTATTGTGGTTAATGCAGACATGAATCCTTGTAAAAAAAAAGGTTTCAGTTTTGTTGTCAGAAAAAAGGGGAAAAACCCTATTATTATATTTTGGTACTGGCAAAGGAGGTCTAATGATGTCGCTGAGTTTTGTCCGCCCAGTGCTCCGCTCGTTGTTGTGATCGTCGCTTCTCTTGAATTACTCGTTGTTGGAAGGCGACTGCCTCCACCTGCCCATTAGCGACCTTCACGAGCCTCCTCCACAGAGGCCGAAACAACTCCACGTCCTCCCGTACTCCATCAGTCCATCTATTCTCTAGCCCGTGCCACTCACCCATTTGACACTCACTCACCCACCCACCGACTTAACCGCACGCTCATACACTCACTCACCAAGTCACTCACCTCTTGACTCATCCACTCGCACACCCATCAGTTCCATCTCTTCTCCAGCCCGTTCTGCCCCGTTGATCCCCCCACTTTCCGACCAAACAGAAGCTGCTTGGCCATGCGGTGGCTGGGTATGGGTAGTGGCCTGACCCAGCCAACGCAGCTTAGCCCGCCGGAGGAGCTCACTGATCATGGGACTCTACTCAGTCAAACATTTCAATGATCTGCGAGCTCCTCACGCAAACCGGTCTGGTTAAAGCCTAGGATGGATCGCAGTCAGGTCAACCTGAACGTTTCAAACCGACACACGTGTCAGAATCGGCACCTTTATTTAACCTGGAGAAATCCGATGAGCTTATGATTCTCCTTTGTTCACAGATGTTCCGTCAAAGGTCCACGTGTCGCAAGCATAGAGAAGTGAGGGATCACCTGCCGCCGAGAAGACTGAGGCTTCGTGTGAAGCGACAGACCAGGCAGCTTCCACACAGCAGCGTCACGCAGCCGATGAAGAGATAATGCCGCCCGACTGACGCTCACTGTCAAACCCGAGCTGATCATAATCCCAACTGCCCTGATACGGGAGATTCTCCACTCTCTCCACAACTGCACCCATCACTCGCGGAGTGCAGCGGGTGAAGCATTTGATGACGTAAAATACCCGGGGCAGGTGCTTTATTTTTTTGCGGATTTGATTTTTGTGGGCTGACTGAGGCCGCGTCTCTTCGTCGCACGCTCCACGTTCAACATCGGAGTCTTCGAACGCTTTCTCAGAGTAAGGGGAGCAATCATACAATGGTCTACGGGCGAAATGCTTCCGAAATAAATGTACTCCAACTTTACTAATTCTGTTTCACTGAGAATGAAAATGATTTCGATTTAAAGCTTTCGTGACTGCAGGGATTAATTTTCTTATATTTTAAAATAAAAGATTTTATTAGGTTTTATTTTTATTATTTTATTATTTCCCTTCTACGTGACTTTACCGAAAGAACTACGAAAATGAAAATGATGCTTACAATTGTTGGTTGGCCCCTAGTTTTCAAGAGATGCC
Source organism: Lethenteron camtschaticum (assembly GCA_018977245.1). Classification (NCBI taxonomy): domain Eukaryota; kingdom Metazoa; phylum Chordata; class Hyperoartia; order Petromyzontiformes; family Petromyzontidae; genus Lethenteron; species Lethenteron camtschaticum. The sequence goes on along the minus strand of MU249602.1, from coordinate 7,423,138 downwards.
ACTGGGTCAGTAGATACGGCCCTTGACTTGGAATGGCGGAGGATAAGTGAGTTATAAAGGGAAGGAATCTCCATTTAAACCAGAAATGACTAAAATACATATTTGACTGGATCTATGAATAAACCAATGACTGGGTTTGGACAGTATTTGCTTTTTGAGCAAAACAATGTATGATGCAATCTGAACCTGGTATTGCATCATACATGATGTGAATTGCATCATGTTATTCCTAGCAGGCATGAGTGATGTAATCATTCCTAGGCTTACATCCCTCTGCTGAACAAATTGCCCTGTATCAGCTCTATAAATCATACAGTGTCGTGCTCTCTATTCGTCAGTGTTTACCGATGATCTGATAATTATCAGATCATCGGCATACATCATCACGTGGTTGACCAATAGGGAGCCACCCCTTAAACGCACGCGGGCATCGACCAGCCTCCCATTTGATCTCAGATGCGGCCATGGAAAACGTTTCGAATCAGGCGGTTTTCAAAGACGATTCTCAATTAATATCGGGCACCAGGTGAGCGTCCGATGACGTACAAACACCCAGCCAGGTGCTTTGTTTTTGTGGCGTTCACGGTAAGACCCTCATTTCGTCGTCGCAACGCTCATCGTTTATCAGCAGAGTCTCAATCACCTTCTCAGAGCAAGGGAGCACTTACCAGATCATCAGCGTGAATAGTAGCGTGGATGACCAATGGGAGCCGTCCCTTTGACTGGACATGGGCATCGATCATCATTCCATTGTGCATGAGATGGACATTCCTCTGACACGGCCATTGAAAGTGTCTCGAATGACGTGGTGGTCAAAGAAGATGTTGGAATTAGTGTCGGGGGTCAGATGACATCCCGATCGCACCGCCAAGGTGAACAGGAAATAACTCTGATCTCGAGGACAACGCAGCTTTAACCCCCAGCCCCTCCCATCGTGAAGGTCCTTAATGGTTGTGAGCAGAGGGTCAGGGACGCCGAAAGCCCCAAGGAAAACCCAGAGCTCTTGTTGCCTCGGTATCAATAAAGCTGAGATGTATGTAACTGTTGACATTTCCTACATCTCTGCTGGCTTCCACGCAGGAGCGCCCCAAACAAAAGGCGAATACAAAGATGCCCCTGAAAAGGCTGCACAGACTGTTGGGGCAAGCGCTGTTAGCAAGCAGCAGCTATGAAGGCCGCAACGGCACACGAGGGGGGGTGGGTGGTCAGCATTATGCCCGGCCGCCTTTGTCTCCCCAGTGCTAATGGTGACACACTGCAGCGGGTGCTAACTTGAGGCCGAGTCGACCCAGCAGAGGCCCAGCACCGCTTCCTAACGAAGACAACAGGCGCACAGAGACAAAGATCCCCGTACAGCCTTGTCAGGCTGTTGGGCCAAGCTGACACGCATGCACACACCAACATCAACAAACTCACGCACTCACAACAACAGAGAGACACACATCCCACGTGTATAAAGCTTCCCAAAGACCGTTGCCGCAACATGCTGTTAGCAAAACGGCATGTCCAGCACCACGCCCGACCGCCTTTGTCTCCCCAGCACTGTTGTTTGCACACGGCACCAGCTGCTCGTTTCAAGGCTGAGTCGACCTAGGGGAGGCCCAGGACAGCGTCAAAAATTCGCCACGGGGTGTCGGTGGGCGTGAGCGGGAATCGAATTTGGGTCGTTGCGCAGCGCGCTCACCACTGTGCCACCGCTCCCGCGCACGCGGCACGGACCCCATCCACCCCCCCCTACGGCGTTCCTCGCCTCGTCCTCTTCCCCAGTCCCTCCTCCCCCCCCGCATCGCCGCCTCTCCACATCAAATGAGTCGGCGTGACGGGTTCTCGCATGCTGGGAGCGTGTGTCTGTCTGTGTGTCTGTGTGAGAGTGTGTGAGAGTGTCTATGTGTGTATGTCTGTGTGTATGTGTAGGTGTGTGTGTCTGTGTCTGTATGTGTGAGTGTGTATGTGAGAGTGTCTGAGTGTGTGTGTGTGTCTGTGTGAGTGTGTGTGCCTGTCTGTGTGTATTGTGAGTGTGTGTGTCTGTGTGTATCTGTATGAGTATGTGTGTGTGTGTGTATGTGTCTGAGTGTGTGTGTGTGTGTATGTGCAAGAGTGTGTGTCTGAGTGTGTGTCTGTGTGTGTTTCTGGGTGAAGGGAGTGGTGGTGCATCAGTTAGCGCGCTGCGCTATGAACCCGACGACCCGAGTTTGATTCCCACTCACGGCCAACACCAGTCACGATTATCTGAACCGGTCCCGGGCCTCCCCTAGGTCGACTCAGCTTCAAATGAGTACCCGGCGTTGTGCTGGCCACCTACCTCCTCGTGTACCGTGCCGACCTTCATAGGCGCTCACTGAGAGCGCTTGCCCTACAGTCTGTTAAGGCTATACGGGGGATCTTTGTATATGTGTCTGTGTGTGTCCACGCTACGAACCCGAGTTCGATGCCCGCTCACGTCCACCAGCATCAGTGACGATTATCTGAATCGGTTGACTCAGCCTCAAATGAGTACCAGGTGCGGTGTGCAGTAAACATCGCCACTGGGGAGACAAAGGCGGTCGAGCGTGGTGCTGGTCACCCTCCCCTTCATAGACAACACTCGCCAGCGGCACTTGCCCCAACAGTCTGTTAAAGGCTCCATGGAGGATGTTTATTTTTTTATTTGTGTGCGACTCACCCATCCCCCAAACCCCCTCCACCCCTCCACCCCACCATCACCAACCTCGCTTACCAAAGCCACCCAGATTAACCCTCCACCCTCTCGGCAAATGTCGACGGGTTCTCTCCAAAAGGTCTACCCCAATCCTCCCTGTGGCTCTCTTCCACGAGAAGGAGGGACCCCCCCCTTTTCTCGCTCGCTCCTCGCAGATTAAGGGAAGTCCGCGACCTTGGCCACGTCTCGCCCTTCAGAGCTGTGGTTTAGAGCGGATTGCGACCGGGCCCAATGGCGCGGTGGCTAGGAGCTGTTAACTACCTCGCTCGTATGCAGGAGGTCGTGGGTCGATCACGACCCNTGACGCTTGCTGTGTATTTGGAGTTTGCGTGTCTCTCTCTCTCTCATCATCATCACGGTGGCGAGCTGTTAACTACCTCGCCTGGTGTGCAGGAAGTCGTGGGTTCGATCACGACCTTGATGCCTGCTGCATATTTAGAGTTTGCGGTGTCTCTATCATCATCACGGTGGCGAGATGTTAACTACCTCGCCTGGTATGCAGGAGGTCGTGGGTTTGATCCCGACCCTGATGCCTGCTGCATATTTAGAGTGTGTTCTCTCTCATCATCATCACGGTGGCTAGGAGATGTTAACTACCTCGCCTCGTATGCAGGGGGTCGTGGGGTTCGATCACGACCCGTGACGCCTGCTGCATATTTAGAGTTTGTGGTGTCTCTCTCTCTCTCTCATCATCATCACGGTGGCTAGGAGATGTTATCTACCTCGCCTCGTATGCAGGGGGTCGTGGGGTTCGATCACGACCCGTGACGCCTGCTGCATATTTAGAGTTTGTGGTGTCTCTCTCTCTCTCATCATCATCACGGTGGCTAGGAGATGTTAACTACCTCGCCTGGTATGCAGGAGGTCGTGGGTTCGATCCCGACCATGACGCCTGCTGCTGTATATTTGGAGTCTGCGTGTCTCTCTCTCTCATCAATCATCACGGTGGCTAGGAGATGTTAACTACCTCGCCTCGTATGCAGGAGGTCGTGGGATTCGATCCCGACCCCTGACGCCTGCTGTATATTTGGAGTTTGCGGTGTCTCTCTCTCATTCATCATCACGGCGGCTAGGAGATGTTAACTACCTCGCCTGGTGTGCAGGAAGTCTTGGGCTCGATCCCGACCTTGACGCCTGCTGCATATTTGGAGTTTGTGGTCTCTCTCTCTCTCATCATCACGGGGCTAGGAGATGTTAACTATCTCGCCTCGTATGCAGGGGGTCGTGGGTTCGATCACGACCCTGACGCCTGCTGCATATTTAGAGTTTGTGGTGTCTCTCTCTCTCTCATCATCATCACGGTGGCTAGGAGATGTTAACTACCTCGCCTGGTATGCAGGAGGTCGTGGGTTCGATCACGACCCGTGACGCCTGCTGCATATTTGGAGTTTTCGGTGTCTATTTCTCTCTCATCATCATCACGGTGGCTAGGAGATGTTAACTACCTCGCCTAGTATGCAGGGGGTCGTGGGTTCGATCACGACCTGACGCCTGCTGTGTATTTTGAGTTGTCCGTGTTCTTTCTCTATCTCTCTCTCTCCCGTGATCGCGTGGATTTTCTCCGGGTCCTCTGGGTTTTCTCCCTCCGCATTTAGAAACCAATGTCACGCGTGTTAATTGTACTTGGCCACTGCTACACATGTCCACGTGATGATTAGTCCTCACAAAAAAAANGGCTAATGACTCAGTGGGCTTTACCTGGTAAGATGAAAAAATATATATAATCTTTGTTTTTTCGAGTACATTTTTAAGTGATGTGTTTACTTTGCCTATACTGAGCACTCCTATCGTGTTTTTGCACCGTTTGTTGTTGTGTAACTTTCTGAACCCGTGCCCCTACTGAGCATCTGTCAAAAGAGCCTCGTATCTAATCGGATTCCTCCTGCAGATTTATACAGAATCAGATTCAACAGACGTACATATAGACACTGCACATAGACGAACACTATCCATGGACTCAACACTGCACCTCCGATTAGCATGGTTGGCTTCATCGTTGGTGTGATCATGAAGCGGATTCCCACGTGTGTTTCCATGAGCGCTACAAATCACAGTTTTCATCATTCGTGCAGTTTTCTTGACAAGGAGAATCGCCCATAATCATACCTCGGTGTTCGAAGTATTCCCTTTTATTCAACAGGTAGGCTTTCGCGACCAATATTATTCATAATCTATATAAGAACGGGAGACACAGCAGAGCCTCACCATTCTGGCGAATTGCCCGATGATGCTGGATGCAACTACCAGCGAAACGTTGTACTCAAATTGTAAATGTTGTGGTTTCACGCTTCAACACACGGTGGGCTGAAGCAGTAACTATTTGTCTTTTGTCAACGGACACTTTTTACTGATTGACCGTGTCAGGTGGTGGAGGTTACGACACATTTATAAATAACGCGATCTAAACCAAAAAACGTTGATATGAATTCCCTTTATTATTACTTTTTACCTATTGCACCGTAATTAAAATGCCGTACAGCAGCAACTACGACATGGCATTCCACTGTTGTGTTGCCCTCCCCCCCCCACAAGACCACCGCCACTTCTCGTCGCGACCCTGCGGCAGAGGTCGCAACCGGGTACCGATACCCGGCTACCCGTACCCGGCCGGGTACGGGTACGGTAGGCCGTGAGTCACTGATGAGTAACCGTTTGTCACTCATTTCGGGTAGGGTACGGGTAGGGAACGGGTACCCGTACCCGGCCGGGTATGGGTACGGGTACCCATTTGCGACCCTGGTGCGGCCGGGTACGGGTAAGGAATCAAANCCCGTTTGCGACCTCTGCCCTGCGGGATGGCGATTAATCCACCTGGAGCCCGATCTGCGCGCATCGCGAGAGGCGAATTCGTCGCTCCATCTCCACTTTCGGCGGTTTCCGTTGCCACCTCGGACGCGTTCCAAGCTTCGTTCCTTGTGGCAGCCACTCCGTTATCATCCCTCCTAACAAAGGCGCTTTTCTAGCCGTGAAGCATCCTACCACGAAACTAATTCTTGTATAAATAAATATAGATTTGAAGTTTTCCTGACTGCAAGGATCCCATACTCTTTGGTTCTTTCGGTAAAGTCACGTAGGTGAAAAAATAACAAAAACTAAAAAAATCAAGTGATGAATTATTTTTTCACCTAGGTGACTTTTTTTTCTTTCACCTACGTGACTTACCGAAAGAACCAAAGAGTATAAATAAATATATATATTTTCCTTCTCAACAACTCGAACAATTTGATACTAAATGCCAGAGGTGTGGACTCGAGTCATGTGACTTGGACTCGAGTCAGACTCGAGTCATGAATTTGATGACTTCAGACTCGACTTGGACTTGCATAACAATGACTTTGTCCCACCTCTGCTAAATGCTGTGGGTTTACCCTCCAGCACGCAACCGGCGTGTGCTCAACTATGAACTCATTGGCACTGTTTTGTTGACGGGACAAACCTCACCAATCGGCTGCGTCGGGTGGTGGCGGTTTAACGACACATTTTTTATGACGCGATCGAACCGGAAGGAAGACACAATTAACTCGATTATGGATAATGTTGGTCGTGAAAGTCTACTACTAATACTACTACTACGCGTTAAACTATCTGTGCTGTATGTTGAGCTTCTTTCGCGCCGTACGTAGCCAACCTTGCTTAATCGGCGGTGCGGGAAACGCACCTTGATCGATTTGTTTTAAGAACCGTCTGTCAATTAATCGTCAATGTATAATATAGGGGGGTTTGTTTTGGTTAGATCGCGTAAGTATAAATGTGTCATTAAACCCGCCACTACCCGATACAGCCAATGAATAAGGTTTGTCACGTAAAACAGAACGTGCCAATTCGTTACGATGATGATGAGGATGGATGATGATGATGGATGACGATGGATGAGGATTGATTTATGATGATGATGATGATGATGGATGATGAATATTGATTTATGATGATGATGAGGATGCATGATTATTGATTTATGATGATGATGATGGATGAGGATTGATTTATAATGAAGAGAATTGATAATGATGATGGATGATGAATATTGATTTATGATGATGATGAGGATGGATGATTATTGATTTATGATGATGAGGATGGATGATTATTGATTTATGATGATGATGGATGAGGATTGATTTATGATTAATAGAATTGATAATCATGATGGATGATGAATATTGATTTATGATGATGGTGAGGATGAGTGATTATTGATTTATGATGATGATGGATCATGATGATGATGAGGATGTATGATGATGACATTAGCCGGCGTGCGTTCTATTCAAGCTTCAATTTCTCGACTGCATTGCGAGGTGCCGAGCGTAGACACCCCCTCCCCAAAAAGGGGCCCCCACAAAACGCCACCAGAGCGGCCAGCAAACAAAGGGCCTCGTCTCAAAATGCGTTGGCGAGATTATGAGAGTGGAGCGCCGCGTTATTCTTCAAGCGAGCACGTTGGCGGTAAGAGATTCGTGAAAATGAGACGAAGGGCGGGGAGGGGGAGGGAGAGGGGGAGGGGGAGGCCAGGCATGTGTGTGGGGAGGGGGGCGCGATAATTAAAACCAAAGAACCACTCGTGCGTGGTTTCTTTTGCTTCAACCAATTAGGGCCCTAATTAAGTTAGGGAACGATTCGCTTCAAGACCTACAGGGGAGCAATCAGCCTGCGTTGAAGCAGCCAGATCAAGCGACCAACTCAGTCTCGGGGAAAGATGTAACTCAAACGTCAAGTCTCCCCCACCGCGCCCCTCCACACAAGACAGATGGTACAACCCCACTTGTGATAAAAGATTCGGGTCATTCTACATTTGAAGTTTTCGTGACTGCAGGGATTCACACTCTTTGCTTCTTTCGGTAAAGCCACGTAGGTGAAAAAAATGAAAGAAAATGGAAAAAAATTACGACGTTTCGGGCGCAACACAAGTGCCCGTCATCAGGTGAGACAACCACAGCAAGAAAACGATTGCTGAAGTGGTTCGGGTCATCCCATGCATGACGGAGAGGGGTTGAGCGATCACAGATACTTTGCTGGTGCTGTCCCTTTGCTTAATGTGAGGTCTAAGAAGAGATCTGAGATCAGATTTGACTGCTTCGCCGCAAGAAGCCCATCTGTCTTCAGCACGAAGCAACGGAGAGAAGCGCTCGGAATATAACCGCGGTGCCTTATGTAACTGATGATGAGCGTTTAAAGCTTTCGTGACTGCAGGGACATCTTCTTGGTTCTGGTAAAGACGTAGAAGGGAATAATAATAACAAAAATAAAACATAATAATAAATAATATATATTTTTTATGTTTTATTTGTATTATTTATTACTTCCCTTCACGTGACTTTACCGAAAGAGAAGATGATGATTTATCTTTATTCATNTGACCGGCATGNTGGTGTGATGGTGCTGACGGTGATGATGATGGTAGTGGCGGTGGTGGTGATGATGATGTTGGTGACGGTGGTGGAGGCGATGGTGATGATGACGGTGGTGGTGATGATGATGGTGGTGGTGGTNATGATGGTGATGGTGACGGTGGTGGTGGTGGTGGTGGTGATGGCGGTGATGACGGTGGTGGTGATGTTGGTGACGATGTTGGTGATGATGATGTTGGTGACGGTGGTGGTGGTGATGATGATGACGGTGGTGGTGATGATGCTGTTGGTGACGGTGATGGTGGTGGGTATAAATATACCACGCGTGTCCCCTTCACGCACACGACCGCTCACGGTGGTGAACATCTGAACCAATCCTGGACCTCCCTCGGTGGACGCATAACGCCGCCGTGCCGGAACAAAGTTCTCCTTCACAGCTCCCTCGCCAACAGCACTTGCCCCATCAGCCAGCTGACGGCTATACGGAGAGCTTTGTCTTTCCGCAATGCCGATGGTGGTTGGTGGCTTGGTGCAATTTCCTATTCAACCTCATGGGCGTGGGCCACAAACAAGCCGCACTTCCTAGCATAGATAATTACCTTGAGAAAGATGCTGCTGATGCTGATGATGCTGGTGATGATGCTGGCGATGCTGGTGATGATAATGAAGCTCCTCGGCGCATGTGAAGTACCCGTCGAGGACGCTTGACAACGGAGTTGAGGCACACGTATATTTATTTAACAAGTTGCCAGTACAGGACAGCACTAGAGGGGTAGCGGCCCCCTCACCCGTATAACTCAGGGAATACCCTAGCTATCCATAGCCTATCCCTGAGTCCTCCACTAAGAGCTAGGGGAGGCTGTCTGGCCCGACACTGGTAATCGGGCTTCGGTACCCGGAGTCCCAGAGCACTGGCTCTGGTTCACGGACCACGCCACTGGCTCGGGCCTGATCCCGTGGGGCCCTGATAAGGGCGGCGATCAGGGGAGTCCAGGGCTCTAGCTACGACGTCTTCCGACTTCTTAGCTTAACTATAACATAACTGACTAAGCCCATATAACGACCCCTTTTATACCCGACCCTCCTTGAGGGGTGGGGCCCCGGGGATCGTAACGCCGAACCAGCCCCCCCAGGGTGTCTGGCTCGGACGTCGCAGAGGGCATCTCCCTGTGCACACACGTAGCCCGCCTACTGTGTTTCTTCCCCATAGGCTGCCATGCATAACGGCCCTCTATCTAACATCCCTACATCACTCCCCCCACATAGCTCGCAGCCGTCCCGGCTGCAACAATTTAAACAACGAATCTTTACCCTTGACCCCCCCCCGTGTGCCCCATTTTTCATTAACAGAACGAGATTTGAACAAACAATACTAACAATGCCCTAAAGGGAGAACAAACCGACGCGCCCCCCCCCCAATAAATACGAAATCCGTAGAGGCAAGGTATGTACATTTCCCGGAACCCTCAGCGCACACACAACACGCACACAAGACACACACACACCACAGCCGTAATACAACAACGCGCCAAGAGCGCCACGCGACCGCGGCGCCCAGTAACCGTAGCACACGAAAGTGTACAAGAAAACGCCAAGAAAAAATAAAAAAAAAGTATTTTCTCATTTTCGTTTCGTTTTCAGTTCTTCTTCGCGTTCCAGTGTTTTATAAGAGTCTGCGCATCTTAGCGCGCGTCCTTGCCGCAGGCCCGTCACAAGGGCCAACCTCAGATGGCGGACCACTCGGTGGCCGCGGTCCCATCCGAGGCGAGTCCGCAATTGGAGCGGCGGGACCCTTGGCATCCCCCGTGAGGGACGTGCGCGAGCCCGTCATTCCGGAGAACCTGGGGCGGGCAACCGGCAAGGCGTCAGGTGAGATCAACAGAGGCGGACCCTCCGGGTCGGTCGACCCCTCACATGCTTGGCCCTGCGCGTGTGGAGCAGAGCCCNGCACCGCAACGAAGGGTTTTAGTCTAGAGGGGTGAACGAACCACCGGCGCCTCCCCACTTGATACGAACGCACTGCGGTCGCAAAACCTCGACCACCTCGACGGGGCCCGCCATGGCCGTACCAGTTTCGAGGAGGTCGCAAGCGGTACCTGGGACAGTGCAGCCATGCCCTGTCCCTGGCTTCCACTGCAGCACGTGCGCGCGCGCGAGCCTGAGGCGCTCGTTCGCCTTTTGGCGCATGCGGGAATTGAGCATGGCAGCGTCCCGCGCCTCAGTTAGCTTGTGAAGGTTAAATTTAACGTGCTCGTCCAATTTTATCTTACCTAGAGGCGCGGGATCTGCAGCTGCGCCCGAACAGGTGGGTCATGTTCGCGACCATACATGAGAAAGAAGGGTGAAAATCCCGTGGCAGCATGGGGGCCAATCGATATGCTGCCAGGACCCCTTGAATTTGCAAGTCCCAATTGGTCTGTGACTCCGAAACCAGGTGCGACAACATAGACGTGATGGTACGATGCAGACGCTCGACCATCCCGTCAGTTTGTGGGTGATAGGGAGAGGTACGAATCTTTTTTGTACCTAGGAGATCACAGACTTGTTTGAGGAGGTTCCCGGAAAAATTTTTACCCTGGTCGGTCAGCAGCCACTCCGGAGCACCTTTGTCCATGACGTAGCCTTGGACAAAGGCGTCCACGATGGCTGCTGCCGACTGATTTGCCAGGGGCCAGGCCATAGGCCAGCGTGTGAAGTATTCGACCCTGTTAGCAAATATCTATTGCCCCTAGGGTGGCGGGAAACGGCCCAGGATATCCAACGCCACGAGTTCGTTCACCTGGAGACTGTGATGGACTGCAACGGCGGGTTCGACTCCCGAGCTGGTGGTTTGCGTTGCGCACACCGGGGGCATGCTGCCAGCAGATCCGTGACATCCCGTGTCATGCCCGGCCAAAAAAATCCAGCTGGAGCGAGGCGAGGGTCTTTTGGGTACCCAGGTGGAGGAGGCGCTCATGAGCAGCCCACACCACCTTACCCCGTAACCCCTCAGGAACTACCAGCCGGTGACGGTGGGATTTACCGTCCAATGCATGAGCAAGCCTGCGTGTATTTCCCAATTGTCGGCATCACCCGTCCCGCACCCCTCTCTCTAGCGCGACGACGCAGCGCGAGGAGGGAGGCGTCCTCCATCTGGAGGCGTCCCCACTCAATCACAGGCAACCCAAGCAGGGAATCCCTTCCCTGTTTCCCGATCTCATCGGGGAGCAATGTGTCAACATCGGCGGCGGCCGCCAGGACTGGAACCGTCATGTCCCAGCTGGCTTGCAACGCCCCGACCCCAGGAGGCATGCGCATTCGGAGGTGGTGGCATGCGCGACAGAGCGTCCGCATTTGTGTGGCGAATGCCCTTACGATAGGTGGTGTCAAAATCGAATTCCTGGAGGACCTCCAGCCATCGGGACAATTGTCCCGATGGCTGTTGAACCTTCAGGGCGTACTGCAGTGCCGCATGATCCGTACGGACAGTGAAATGCTGACCGTACAGATATGGGCGGTACTGTTGGATGAAGAAAACAATTGCCAACAGTTCCCTACGGGTGACACAATATTTTTGCTCCGCTGGAGACAACACCCGACTGCCGTACGCAACCACCCGTTCCACGCCATCAACCACCTGGGAAAGCACGCCTCGATACCTGTGTTGCTCGCGTCGGTGTCGAGCAAAAATGGCCTCGAAAAATCGGGGTAAATCAAAGGAGGAGCCCTCACCAATGCATCCCGAAGGGAGCAGAAAGCTACTTCCTCATCCCGACCCCAGTGGAACCGAACCCCTTTTGATGTCAAAGCATGTAGGGGTTTGGCAATTGTAGCAAAATTAGGGACGAACCGTCGGTAATATGAGGCGAAGCCAATAAAACTCCTCACCTCTCCCACCGAGGTCGGAATTGGCCAGGAGCTGACACACTGCGTTTTGGCGGGATCGGTAGCAATACCGAGCGCCCCACGATGTGCCCCAAATAACGCACTGACTCGCGAAACAAATAGCATTTTTGGGCTTAAATTTCAAATTAGCAGCCCGCATCCTTTGGAAAACCGCCCGCAGCCTCTGGAGATGTTCGTCAAAGGTTCTTCCAAAAACAATCACGTCGTCCAAATAAATCAGGCACGATTCCCATTGCAATCCAGCCAAAACCAATTCCATCAATCGCTGGAAGGTTGCCGGCGCTGAGTGTAAGCCCATCGGCAACCGGTTGAATTGGAACAGGCCGTGCGGTGTACGGAAAGCGGTTTTAGGTTTCGAGTCATCGTCCAGAGGAAGCTGCCAGAATCCGAAAGTAAATCTAGCGTGGAGAAGAATCGCGCTCCGCCAAGGCGTCCAGCGATTCGTCCATCCGTGGGAGCGGGTATGCGTCGGCAACCGAAACCTTATTAAGGCGACGGAAATCTACGCAAAATCGCAACGAGCCATCCTGTTTCTTAACCAGGACAATCGGTGCTCCCCAAGGCTGGTAGAGGGAGAGATAATGTCGGCGGCTAACATGTCATTTACAGCCGATTTGACATGTTCCTTTTCGGCGGGACTCAACCGAAAAGGATTTTGGCGAATAGGCGCGCTGTCACCCGTGTCAATATGGTGACGCAGCAGGTGAGTACAACCCAAATCGTATTTATTCCGACTGAAAACGTCGGAAAATTCCTTTAGCAGCGATCTAAGCCGTTGGCGCTCTAAATTGGACAGGTTCGTCGATCCCGCACAAAGCGCGTCGAGCCACCCTTCATCGCCGTCCGAATGCGGGTGCGTCCGAGCAGCAGTGTCAATGTGGTTCACGGCAGGTTCCTCGCAGGGCACCGGCGTCGCGTGAGCGAGCACAGTCCCTTGGGGAACCACTACTGTCTGCGACCGACATTGAGGACCGCGATGAAGGGATCCTCGTCCCCCTTACGATGGTCTGGGCCGGAATTAAATGAGGCCCGTTAACCCCGGCCCTAGACGGCCCCAGCACAACACCCTGATCCCAACACCCTTAGCGAAGGCCTACGAAGTTTAAGAGGTACCAGCATTTGTGCCCCGGCGGCACACGCACTGTTTTTACGACGAACGCCGGTACCGTCGCAAACGCCGTCCGAGTCGCTACAGGGAAGGCAGGAACGCCATACGTCGCCCCCGACGGAAGCTCAATGCATCCTTGGTCGATCAAAATACGAATTGGCATCCTGCCCAAGAAGTCCGTCCCAGCAGGCACGGAACCGCCAGCGAGGAGGAGACAAAAATCGGCCCGACAATTTGATGTCCCGATAGAAATTTGCGCCCGAATCTGTCCCACGATGCGAGGGAGCCCCGTTAGCGGCATAGAAAGGACATTAACCGGTAGCAGAGGACGGCTCTGCACCGGTAGGATATTGTAAATTAGTTCCGAAATAATTGTCGCCGATGCCCTGTATCGACTATGATGCGTACCTCCACCCATCAATGTAACCGACCACGGCCGACGATCCCGACGCCGCGGCCACCACGCGATGGGCCAACACGGACCACCGCTCGGGCTCGATTTGAGTCCCCGCAGTGATCCGCGCCGGTCCATCGCAGCGCCCACCGGCCCCCGTTCGTTACGGTGCGAGAGTGTGCGACAGGTGGGTGCGTTGGCCAAACATGTGAGGTGCCGCGACTCGCCGGATCATGGTGCTGGAGCTTGGAGGAGGAAGAGGAGGGCCGGCGTCCCGTCGAGGCGTCGTCCCCGCTGTCGAGGAGAACGGCACCCCGAGGCGACATGGCCCGGATGCCGCAGTTGAAGCACCGCGGAGCGCCGATGGAGACGATGGACGGTCGAACCGCCTCGCCCGTCTCGACCCGGCCGCGCCCCGTCGTCTGTTGCCGTCGATGGTCGACGGCATAAAGTTCTTCTGACGGAAGGGTGGCTGCAGCCACCGCACGCCCAGCCGATGCCCTGTTTGCCTTTCGCCGCTGCTGCAGAAGATTGGCGTGGAGGAGTCGCGCAGCCTGGAGGAGGTCATTTCAGCATCCCCTTGTGCGATGACGACGATGTCGAGGTCGTCCGCCAAGAGGAGGATCTTCTCCGCGACCATTGCGTCCACGCCGTCGTCGTCCATGCGGGAAAGGCCGTTTTTGCCAGCGCCAGAAGACTTGTCCGGAAAGCCAGAGGCGACTCTTTTCACCCCGCCTGCGGTCGTAGAACTGCTGACGGCATTCGGCTGAAGGTCCATAGACCCGGCCAGCAGCTGTAGCGCCATTGGTAGTGTAGCCCGCTTTTCTTTTGGCGCCGACGTGAGCGCGGCGAGCGCGTCCCGTCGAGGAGCGCCGGTAGCGCGCAAAGGGCCTCCTCGTCGGACCACCGCGCCATCTCCTGATGGGCAAGGAAGCGTCGCCGGAAGCCGCCCCAGTCACCCTCCGCACCGATGAATTCTTTCAGCGGGGCAGTCTTTGGTGAAGCGCAGCGGTCGATGTAGACTCCCGCAGGTTGATTTCACCTCCCTTTGGCGGTGCCTCGGCGCGACTGGCCGATGGCATCGCCTGTCGCGGCAGCAATGACGCATCCTTCGGCTGTGATGACGCTGCAGCCCGGCGACGGCGATGTCGGAGCCGATGTCTAAGCTGGCCACGCCCGAACAGCCGCGGCGTCCATGGCGGGAAATTCAAAATTTGAAGTCGCTGAAATGGCGGGAAAGTGCTCCGGCCGCCGGTTCTCCTCGCCCTGCGGTGGACCACCAGCCCCAACCGCGTAATGCCTTCCAGTGTGGCGGCAGCGGCATAAAGTAACTCCGCCAACCGTTCGTGAGCCAGTCGTAGTGCATCCGGCTGCGGCCCCTCTCCATGCTGACGTCCCGGTGAGAAGGCGCCAGGCTCCGGCCGCACCCCATCTTGTTGCTCTGTCTCGGGCTCGGCGATTTCCGCGGCGTCCTCCTCTCGTGGTACCCTGGTCCGAGCTGTATGGCGCGTTTCCATTTTTACCACTTCTGACGCCAGATGAAGTACCCGTCGAGGACGCTTGACAACGGAGTTGAGGCACACGTATATTTATTTAACAAGTTGCCAGTACAGGACAGCACTAGAGGGGTAGCGGCCCCCTCACCCGTATAACTCAGGAATACCCTAGCTATCCATAGCCTATCCCCTGAGTCCTCCACTAAGAGCTAGGGAGGCTGTCTGGCCCGACACTGGTAATCGGGCTTCGGTACCCGGAGTCCCAGAGCACTGGCTCTGGTTCACGGGACCACGCCACTGGCTCGGGCCTGATCCGTGGGGCCCTGATAAGGGCGGCGATCAGGGGGAGTCCAGGGCTCTAGCTACGACGTCTTCCGACTTCTTAGCTTAACTATAACATAACTGACTAAGCCATATAACGACCCTTTTATACCCGACCCTCCTTGAGGGTGGGGCCCGGGGATCGTAACGCCGAACCAGCCCCCCCAGGGTGTCTGGCTCGGACGTCGCAGAGGGCATCTCCCTGTGCACACACGTAGCCCGCCTACTGTGTTTCTTCCCCATAGGCTGCCATGCATAACGGCCCTCTATCTAACATCCCTACACATGTATAATAATGATTATTATTAAGATGGTAGAGGGGAGGGGTTGACTTCATGGGTCGTCTTGTTTTTTGTGCCACCGCCATGAATTTCCAAAACACGAAAAGCGCGCTAATTGCGCGCTGGGTATGCGGCAACGCAATTTACATTTCGTATGAGCCACAGAGTTCGAGTTGCTCTCTCTCTCTCTGTCTGCTTGTTTGTTTGTTTGTGATACTACACGTAAAGTATTCCGTTGCAGATATATATATGTGATTATTTATATGGATATTGGACTCGGTGTTTTTTTGTCGTACCAACAATTGCACGACGAGGTGTCTGTCTGTTGTTCGTGTCCGTGGAATGTTTTAATTTTATTTTGTATACAATAAACGTGTCTACAGACAACAAATAAACGCAAAGATCCGCCGTATAGCCTGAAAAGACCGTGGTTGTGGCATGGTCTCTTCAGGCTATACGGACCGGTTCAGATAATCGTCACTGATGTTGGCCGTGAGCGGGAATCAAACTCGGGTCGCCAGGTTTGTAGCGCAGCGCGCTAACCACTACACTACCGCTCCCCATCTATACACACAAAGACACACGCACACACAAAGATACAGATCCCCCGTATAGCCTTAACAGACTGTAGGGGCAAGTGCTGTTAGCGAGCACCTCTGAAGGCCGGCACGGCACACGAAGGGATGGGTGGCCAACACCACGCCCGCCCGCCTTTGTCTCCCCAGTGGCGTTGAGTACACACATGCGCTAATTTGAGGCTAAATCTGAGCATTCTTAATGAATGCGTTTCATCTGAATGTGTTTAATCGTTGATTTTTGGAGTGCAGTGTTCTTCATGTTGTTTGTATCTCTCCGCATCCACACACAAAGATAAAGCCCCCCCCCCCCCGTATAGCCTTACAACACTGTTGGGGCAAGTGCTGTTAGCGAGTCACCACAAGATGAGTGCGCGGTGGTGTCGCGACGTCCGGCCGCCTTTGTCTCCCCAAATTCTGACGTTGTACACATCGCCCCATGTGCCAGTTGGAGGCTGAGTAGACCTAGGGGAGGCCCAGGACCGGTTCAGATAATCGGCACTGGTGTTGGTGGCCGTCAGCGGGAATCTAACTCTGAACTAGCGCAGCGCGCTAACGGCTGCGCCACCGCTCCCTATATATACACACAAAGACAAAGACAAATATCCCCGTATAGCCTTAACAGACTGCAGGGGCAAGTGCTGTTAGCGAGAACCTATGAAGGCCGGCACGCCACACGAGGGGTGGGTGGCCAACACCACGCCCGGCCGCCTTTGTCTCCCTAGTGGCACAATGTTTACACACCGCACCAGGTACTCATTTGAGGCTGAGTCGACCTAGGGAAGGCCCAGGACCGGTTCAGATAATCGTCACTGGTGTTGGCCGTGAGCGGGAATCAAACTCATTCGTAACCGCTACACTACCACTCCCCATCTATACACACAAAGACACGCGCGCACACACACACCTATGTACACACACACACACGCGCACCTAACCCTTATAGCTAATTAGCGTGCACACTCGGCGCTCTTCATTATGTGTGGAACTTCTGTGATGAATACGAGAGCCGAGATTCTTTCCAGCGCGTGACATTTAACGACTGAAATAATTGGCGAACCAATTAAACCCCCACCGCACTACCCCCACCCTACCCCAAGACAACCCCCACCCACCTCTTACAAAATTCGCAACCCCCACAAGCAAAGTTTCAAACACAAGCCGACCTGAATTCCCCTTCCTTTTTGTACTTTGTCAGATTCCATCTCCTGCAACTTAAAAAGACACTTTCAACTAGCGCTGTTTAGCATCCGCCTTTGTTTTACTCTCCTCCTCTTGCAAAACCACGAACCGAGTCACGTGGAGAAAAAAAAAAACTGCTCTTATGCCACATTTATATATCTACGAACAGAGCCGTCCATTGGTGTTACAGCGAATCGAGGCGACCGTCCCGAGCCCCGCGATTTGGGGGGGGGGAGTGACTCATGCAGCCAGCTATGGCTGCAGGGTTTTGGTAGTACATGTTGTTTATGCCGTTTATTGTGAAAATTCTGTCAGTTCCTATGATTGCTTTTTCATTGCTTTCATGGCTTTATTTTGGTGATTTAGAAGGGTGTGTTGGTTTGGCCATGTTTGTTTGTTGTAGTACAGAGTTAGACTGATGGCCTTAATCTAAGTTGTCTTGTGGTTGTTGTTGTTGTTTGACTTGCATCCCACTGGGATTTTTGCACACAGCGTTGGTGTGTAACGGTGCTTTTCTGCAATATTTTGCTGTCTTTTCTTGGATTTTCTGTTTGCACTTAGTCACGTAGTCACTTTAAGATGTTTTTGTTCATGTTTTAGTTTTTTGTTTGTTGCGGTTGCACCCGAATCAAGAGCCGAATGGCTCACAGGGCTATACCTAATACATGAACTGGAACTTGAGTGGGGCACGCTCTTCTACGTCACGGTGTCAGGTAGCGTTGGCCCTGTTCACGAATCTCTAGCAGCGGACGTAACGTGTCTCCCTTTTATGTTTTAACCCGTCTTGAACTGAGGCTATCAGCCAGAACGCCCCCTGGACGTGCCTGATCGCCCATCCCTCCATTACCTCCAAGCCGCCAGCCAGCCAGCAAAAACTTTGTTTCGTCTAATATCGTACGACTAACGAAGGCACTCGCGAATCCAGAAATCGCTGATTGGATACCATTGATTCTAGATTTGAAGCTTTCGTGACTGCAAGGATTCATATTCTTAGATTTTTTTACTTGATACAGATGTCGTGCTGTGACGGTTCCACCTGAAGACGGAAGCTTGTGTTGCCTCCGAAACGTCGTGATTTTATTTATATTTTATTTTTATTTTACTTTTATTAATTTAACTTTTTTACCTACGTGACTTTACCGAAAAAAAACCTAAGAATATGGATACCATTGCATCAATGGAGCTCTCCAATCCACGTGTTCCTAGTTTTTGTCTAGCAGTGTCCATCCCCAGCATGGGTCTCTCATTATCTCTCTCGCTCTCTCTCTCCGCCCTTTCCTTGCGAGCTTTTCAGTTTTTGCCCCGCTTTGTTTGTGTGGTGAGTGACCACGTGTGGCCACGTGTGTGTGATTGCCAAGTTCATAGCTAATAAGTTGGTGACGCTGATGCTGCTGCTGCTACCACTGCTGCTGCTGATGCTGCTGCCGCTACTACTGCTGATGTTACTACTGCGACTACTGCTGCTATTCATACTACTGCTGCGAACTACTGCTGCTACTACTGCTGCTGTTGCTGCTACTGATACCACTGCTGTTACTGCTACTACTGCTGCGACCTACTGCTGCTACTACTGCTGCTACTGATACTACTGACACTACTGCTGCTACTTCTTCTACTGCTGCTACTACTGCTGCTACTACTACTGCTGCTACTACTGCTGCTACTACTACTGCTGCTACTACTGCTGCTGCTGCTACTGCTGCTACTGCTGTTACTGCTACTACTGCTACTGCTGCTACTGCTACTACTACTACTGCTGCTACTGCTGTTACTGCTACTACTGCTGCTTGCTGCTGTTACTGCTACTACTGCTGCTACTGCTGCCGGCGTTGCTGCTGCTGCGTTGGCAGTGGTGCCAGAAGCAACGGCGAACAATCTCAACAATGCGAACGCGTCCGCCAATGGCATCACTGAGACCGTCAATTAACATACAAGGGAGTTCATAAGCCCCGCGCGTCCAAACTTTTGACCCACCGTGTAGATTTGCGTGGCCAGAGCCACTCTCAGCTCATCTTCCTATCTTGCTATAACCTCATATCTTATCTCAATATATAAAAAAGGCAAAGTTGTGATTACGTGTGTCTCTTCAAAATGTTTAGCGTACTTCCTGACATGCAACAAACTTGAAATTTGCCATGTGGGTACTTCCCAGACTGTACACCATGCACAAATTATGAAAATACACTTTTGTGTTTTTTTTGGAGGGGGGGAGCTCAATAATGCATTTTTTTTTTGCACGGCAAGTGAGCTGTGATGTCACATCTGTCACGTGACCCGCGCGTGTGGAAGCGTAACGCGTTGTAGTGTAGCGGGTAGCGCGCTGCGCTACGAACCGGGCGACCCGAGTTCGATTCCCGCTCACGGCCAACACCAGTGACGATTATCTGAACCGGTCCCGGGCTTCCCCTAGGTCGACTCAGCCTCAAATGAGTACCTGGTGCGGTGTGCAAACATTGCCACTAGGGAGACAAAGGCGGTCGGGCGTGGTGCTGGCCACCCACCCCCTCGTGTACCGTTGCGGCCTTTATAGGTGCTCGCTAACAGAACTTGCCCCTACAGTCTGTTAAGGCTACACGGGGGATCTTTGATCTTTTTGTTTTCAGAGCAGACCCGCTTAGTGAACTCCTCGCGGAATCTCTGCGGCTTCGTGCTAGTGTAGTCATAATAATAATAATAACCTATATTTTATTTAAAAAAGCGCCTTTCATATCGAAATATTTCAAAGCGCTGTACCTAAAATTTCACTCGTTAGTATAGATACAATTTAAGCTAAATAGCTGATGATGGTGATAACGACATCTCGAATAATCACTGCAGGTTCAGCTTTCAGCCAAGCGTCATGAGCAAGGACCATTTTCTTCTTCTTGGTTATTTCGGTAAAGTCACGTAGAAGGGAAGTAATAAAATAATAAAAAATAATAAAAATAAAACATAATAAAATTATTCTCACGACGTTTCGGCCACAACGCAAGCAGCCGTCCTCAGGTGAAAACCAGGTCCGTCGAGGCGACAGAGTCTGAATGAAACAGCACACGAGCTTGGAGCATATATATAAGCTGGGCGCATTGACAAAGGAATTTGCATATCAATAGGAATTTAGCATATTTATGGGAAATGCAGGAATGTGATTAGTACTGCATATGCATGTGCATTATGCAGGATTAACAGCATCAAAGGGAGCTGCAGTTGCTGCTGCTGCTGCAGTTGCTGCTGCTGCTGCTGCTGCAGTTTCTGCAGTTTCTGCTGCTGCTGCAGTTGCTGCTGCTGCAGTTGCTGCTGCTGCTGTAGTTGCTGCTGCTACTGCAGTTGCTGCCTTATCCATTTAATATAGGACCATTGCCTGAAACGTCGCGGATTACATTTGTGTGTTTTCTTCTCGGGTGTTGCCCGTCGAAAAGAGTTAACCAAGTAAAGTTGACACATTTAAGAAACTTTAATGCAGAGGTGTTGGGGGAGGCGGGAGAAACGTGAATAAAATATTAAACCACGCGACTGGTACTTTTTATTAATAAAAAAAATATCGTTATCTGTTAATATTTCATTGTGAAATCATAGTTCAAATAGCAAGCGTGGTGTGCATTAGACCGACTGACAATCGGGGCTTAGATCTTATCCACAGTATTTTCCCTTGGATGTTCTGATAAACTCAAGTGGGTTTGTATTATTCGTGTATTCACCGTCCGCGCACTTAGGAGCGCTTTTGTGTCAAGATGTTAACTACCTCGCCCGGTATATAGGAGGTTGTGGGTTCGAAAACAACCCTGACGCCTGCTGTATATTTCTTTTGGAGTATTTGGCTGCTATAAATGTCCACGTAATGATGATAAGCCACTTCGTTGAGTTATCATTTGTGGCCAGGTGACTTCTGAAAAAGAGTTATATCAATAAAATGAAAATAGTCGTTATAATATTGACATAGACTACATGCGAAGCTTTCGTGACTGCAGGAATTACTCTTTGGTTCTTTCGGTAACGTCACGTAGAGAAAAAAATTAGAATTTTATTAAAAAATTACAATTTTATTTTCTACGTGAAGATTTAATTAAAATTGTATTTTCTACTTGAAAAGAAAATTAAAATTTTAATTTCTACGTGACTTTACCGAAAGAACCAAAGAAAATGTATATATTTTAACACCGGCATTAACATGACTGTTCATACCTCTTTCCCTCATTCCTTTTTGCGGATAACATTTAAAAATTTGAATAAAATTGACTGAATTGAGACTAAACATAATTTATGAATGTCCACTTGCAACATTACGCCTTAGAGGATTTGTCTGCTCTGAATTTCCACGTGATGAGCCCACTCCTTTGAGCTATCATTTTTTTTATGTATGCCGAAGGAGGAATCCGATGAGCTATGAAGCTCTTCATCGCTGATGTCCGGTCAGGGTGAGGGCCCAGCGGGTTACATCAACAATACACAAAACAAAAGACGTTATGAGTGCAGCATAGAGACGCAGGTAAAGTAAGTCGCTAAAATAAAAATAGCTCAATATACATAAAGAATTAATCAAGTACAAATGCCACGAGTATAGACATCGCCGCCGATTTGTCAACTGCTTGAAGAATTCATACGGCGCGTCCACCCAGGCTCCTAGCGCCACACGCACAGCTGCGGTGGCAGTGGATTCCGTGCCAGGCTAGGTGCACTCAGGTACAGTACAGTAACAGTGCAGATGCGTTATATGTGGCTGGATGGATAATTATTGATTGCGAACCGAGACCGTGAGCGATGAATAAGTGCTTGGTGAGACTTTCATCCAGTAGTGGATAGAAAATGGGTGATGGTAATTACTCCAACCGCCCCAACAATTGTCCAGTCCCAGCACCAACCACCACATCCACCACAACCTCCACCACAACCGCCACCACCACTACCACGGCGCTCCATTATCCATAGACATCAACCACACTCCTCAATAATCACCAACAACACGACAGCTCCCTAGTCTGTTCGTAGCGATCTAGGTGACATCTCCACGTTAGAGATGCCAAACATCACCAAAAAACTAAACAAAACAAACATCATTTTACCAGGTAAGGCCCACTGAGCCATGCAGCTTTTTGTTTAGAAGCAACCTGGGCACAAATGATAGCCCAATGAAGTGGCTTTTCACGTGGATATTAAAAGCAGCCAAATACTCTAAACGCGTGTTGATGCTAAATGTGGAGGGAAACACCAGGGGACCCGGAGAAAAATGCACGCGACCACAGAGAGAAAGAGACATGCAAACTCCAAATGTACAGCAGGCGTCAGGGTCGGGACCCAACCACGAACTCCTCCATATCAGGCGAGATAGTTAACATCTCGATACAGCGGCGCCTACAGGAGGTACCCCTTCTACACTCTTACCCTCAGACCCCACCGGAACGCGTTCTGAATGATGATGATGATGATCATCATCAGCATCATCAGCAGCAGCAGCATCGTCAATAGCAACAGCAGCAGCAGCATAATCATCACAATATCAACGAGCCCTCTATCATCATCATCACCATATTCAGCACCACGGACAGCAGCTGAATCGTTACGAATCTCAAATCACCGCCCACGGACGAGGGAGTGTGAGCGAGTGAGTGGCGGTTCGATTATTTACCCCGATTCTGGGTCGTGTTTCGGATTACATTAGAAACTATTGTATATACTACACGAATTAAAAAAAAAACGATGCTATGCAACGGAAAATAATAGGCGGCTGTCATTTGACTGCTTATTTCACAACGGCCCTGGAATCGTAATAATAAAATGTCAAGATGATATGTGGAGCGAGGGTTACCCCCCCTCCCCCGCCCGCTCGTTATATTCTTTAGGATTTAAAAAAGATTCCGCTGAATAGAATTACATTAATAGGAGCTCGACTTGAAATGTTTAGAGCAATTTTTTGTTCACCGCATCAGTCTCCGGCCTTCGTCAACACCACTTCTGCGGTGTCGCTGTCCATTGGACGCTTGCCAGACGCCTTCTTCGGCCGCTTGAACTCAATTCAATCTTCATTTGTTACGCTGAACGTCTCGTGTAGTCGGCTACTCGGCGAGAGCCTCGGTGGCAACGATTCGCAGCAGCAACCACTTACAACGGAGTTATCGTTTGGGGGGTGGAAATTAGCCCAGCCAGCAGCCAGCCAGGAAACTCGAGGCGTAGATCTATTTCATTTTTTGATCGGACGTTTGTTTTGTGTTGTTGTTGTGGCGGTGGTGGTGGTGGTGGTGCTTCACGTTGTGTTGAATCAGAAACGGAATTGCAAACTTGCCAAAGCTCGGGACAGGATTGAGTTGGATGGGAGTTGTGGAGTTGTAGAGGTGTGGGGGGCTGGGGTGGGGGGGATAGTGGAGGCTACCCGAGATCGATTCTCGCTCGCAGTCACCACCAGTGACGATTGTCTGAACCAGTTCCTGGGCCTCCCCTAGGTCGACTCAGCCTCAAATTAGTGATATGATGAGGTGAGTAAACATCTCCACTGCGGAGACAAAGGCGGCTCGGCGTGGTGCTGGCCAGCCACTCCCTGGTGTGCCGTGCCGGCCTTCATAGGTGCTGCTCGCTCACAGCACTTGCCCAATTGTATGTTGAGGTTATACGGGGAGACTTTGTCTTTGTGGAGGGCAGTGGGTGGGAGTGGGCGAGTCGAGGGAGAACGGTCCAGAAAATCAAGCTTTCTAAATCGGGCGCTACATTAATAAAACAAAGCATTCTATATTTTTCCCCTGGTTAATTTCAATAAAATACAATCTTCTGGGTCTCAAGGAGAGGGAGAGAGGGAGAGAGAGTGGGAGAGAGAGTGGCAGAGAGGGAGAGAGGGGGAGAGAGGGGAGGTACAAAAGCCCCAATGCCCCCCCCCCCCACTCTTCCTTCCACCTGAACCCCTCACTGCGGAATGCATCGGCCTCCAGCTGTTAGCGATAATTCGTGCTGGGAGATGTTAGTGGTGGTGGTGGTTGTGGTGGTGCTGTTAGTGGTGGTGGAGCTGCTGCTGGTTGTGGTGCTGGTAGTGGTGATGGTGGTGTTGCTGGTGGTACTGGTGGTGGTGGTGCTGGTGGTGCTGGTGTGCTGGTGGTGCTGGTAGTGGTGGTGGAGCTGCTGCTGGTTGTGGTGCTGGTAGTGGTGATGGTGGTGTTGCTGGTGGTACTGGTGGTGGTGGTGCTGGTGGTGCTGGTGTGCTGGTAGTGGTGGTGCTGGTAGTGGTGGTGGAGNTGCTGCTGGTTGTGGTGCTGGTAGTGGTGGTGTTGCTGGTTGTGCTGGTGGAGGTGGTGCTGGGTGCTGGTGCTGGTGGTGGTGGTGGTGGTGTGCTGGTGCTGGTAGTGGTTTGCTGGTGGTGGTGCTGGTGGTGTGCTGTTAGTGGTGGTGGTGGTGTGTTGGTGGTGGTGCTGGTAGTGGTGGTGCTGCTGTGCTGGTAGTGGTGGTGCTGGTAGTGGTGATGCCGGTGGTGCTGGTGGTGGTGCTGGTGGTGCTGGTGGTGGTTGTGGTGCTGGTGGTGTGCTGCTGGTGCTGGTGGTGCTGGTAGTGGTGCTGGTAGTGGTGGTGCTGGTGTGCTGGTGCTGGTGTGTGCTGGTTGTGGTGCTGGTGGTGCTGGTAGTGTGTGGTGCTGGTGGTGGTGGTGCTGATGGTGATGGTAGTGCTGGTGGTGGTAGTGCTGCTGTGCTGGTGGTGCTGGTAGTGGTGGTGCTGGTGTGGTGCTGGTGTGGTGCTGGTGGTGCTGGTGTGGTGCTGGTGGTGNTGCTGGTTGTGGTGCTGGTGGTGGTGGTAGTGGTGCTGGTGGTGGTGGTGGTAGTGCTGGTGCTGGTGTGCTGGTAGTGGTGGTGGTGCTGGTAGTGGTGGTGATGCTGGGGTGGTGGTGGTGCTGGTGGTGCTGGTAGTGGTAGTGGTGGTGCTGGTCGTGGTGGTGATGCTGGGATGGTGGTGTGGTGGTGGTCTGGTGGTGATCTGGTGTGGTGGTGGTGTGTGGTGCTGGTGGTGGTCTGGTGGTTAGCTGCTGGTGCTGGGGTGCTGGTAGTGGTGCTGGTGGTGGTGCTGCTGGTGCTGGTGGTGCTGGTATGGTGCTGGTGCTGGTGGTAGTGCTCTGGTCTAGTAGTGGTGCTGGTAGTGGTGGTGATGCTGGGGGTGAGTTATCCCCTCTGACACATTTCGCCGGCCACCCTCCATTCGCGGGCCCCTCCGCCACCTCCTTAAAAGCTTTCCCCGCCTGTCACCCCACTCGCGTCCCGCGGGTCCCCGCGCGCACACGCTTCTGCGCGTGCTCAGGGTTCGAGTGAAGGCAATGCCACGGGACTGGGGGAGGGAGGGGGGGGGGCTGAACCCCTCCCAAGACGCCCCCTCCCCCACCCTCGCTCCCTCCCTCCTCCCCTAGGGGAGGGTGGTGGTGGGGTAACTCAATACCCCCCCCTCCCCATCGACAAATCCCTGTGGACAGAGAGCGGTAGAAAGCGAATGACTAATTTTAATGGACCTTGCACGCTGAGCAAGGGGTTAAGCCCTGCCTGGATAGTGCTTCGTGCGCGTCGACCGCCACACCGTGCATAACCGCTTGCTATAGGTTGCTTCGGGGCTACTGAGTGGGCAACAGAGGCGGGGGGGTGTGGGGGTGGCTTGCATGCGCCCACACCACCCACCCCCCCATTGTCCGACTTCCTTCAGCAGCCCACGCAGGACCGACATGGTGGAGCACGGTCATTAAAATAACAAAGAAAAGACTTGGATCACCCGCTTAGCCTAAGCGGGCTCTAGGGCGAGTGCTGTTAGTAAGCACTTATGAAGGTCGCCACGACACGCGAGGGGGGGGGGGGGGCAATCGCCACGCTCGGCCGACTTCGCCTCCTGCGTGGCGATGTTCACACACACCACCAAGTACTCATTTGAGGCTGAGCCGACCTAGGGGGCGCGGCCGGGACCAGCTCAGATATTCGTCACCGGCGTTGGCCGTGAGCGGGAATCGAACTCGGGTGGCCGGGTTCGCAGCTAACCGCTGCACCACCGCCACCCTGTACACGTAACGGCCAACCCGTGTATGATCCAGACACTCACAATCACTCTCTCCTCCACTACCCCCCCCCCCACGTCCCACAGTAATCCGCCCCCTCCCTCTCGTCCTCCCTGCCCCCCCCCCTCCCATTTCCCCCGGAATATTCAGATATCTCATTGCGCGCGGTAATCATGATGGCTACAATTAAGATGCTAATGATACATCTGAACAATGGCAGCCCTTAATTAGACATCGCATCGAGCGAAACAGATGGGAAATCTGGACGCGAGCCTCTATAACCACCACCCTCCTACCCCCCCCTTCACCCCCCCTTGCATCTTCATTATCCCATTGCCGCCACCACCAATAACTCTAACAGCAGAGTTTGCCACTGAGTTGCAACGTCACTGGCTACGTTCGGTGCCAGGCTAGGTACACTTTGAGGTTAGAGTGAAGTGGAGGATTGGGGGGGCATGACGGGAGTTTTGTAGTGACATCACGAACATAACCATCATGACTTGTGTGGAGGAGCTGTAGCCGAGGGGATAGGGACACGTGGTAGGCTGTGGTGTAGCTGTGTGGAGGACCTGTAGCCGAGGGGTAGGGACACGTGGTAGCTGTAGTGGAGCTGTGTGGAGGAGCTGTTGCCGAGGGGATAGGGACACGTGGTATGCTGTAGTTGAGCTGTATGGAGGAGCTGTAGCCGAGGGGATAGGGACACGTGGTATGCTGTGGTGTAGCTGTGTGGAGGAGCTGTAGCCAAGGGATAGGGACACGTGGTCGGCTGAGCGTTATCTTGCCAATTATTTCAGCCTGTAGCCAGATCACGCGTTAATCCGACGGCTGCCAACAAATCTCGAAAGCTCAGTGGGGTGTGAAAAACAACGGACTACCGCGTCAGTAATTCGGAGGTACAGGAGAAGTCATTCCCAACCTCAGCCCAGCGTGGACTGGCTGAATACCACGCCACGGCGGCTAGGAGATGTTAACTACCTCGCCTGGTATACAGCAGGTTCATGCAGTTTGCGTGTCTCTCTCCCGTGATTGCGTGGAATTTTCTCCGCGTCCTCCAGTTTATTTTTACCCTAAGTTTAGAATCTACATCACAGCGTTTCGAGTGTTTGGCTGCTATACATTTCCACACGATGATAAGCCAATTCGTGGCGCTAACATTTGTGATAGCAAGGTCGCTTCTGAAAAAGAGTTATTGCGTAGCTCAGTGGGGCCTTACCGAGTAAAATAAAATTTAAAAAATTATTTAGTTTTATCTTCTTGGTTCTTTCGGTAAAGTGACTTTACCGAAAGAACCAAGAAGATGAATCCCTGCAGTCACGAAAGCTTTAAATCCTAGTTTAGTTTTAGTTTAATCTGTGACAACTCACTACTGCCCGCAGTGCCGGATTAAGCTAGCGCGAGGCCTGTAGCATGTCAGAAATGGGCCCTAAATAAAAAAAAAAAAATAAAACACGAATTGTTAACTCGCATAGTAAAGTAATTGTATTCGTTCATTTGAAATACAACCAAATAATACGACAGATCGCTAACCTTAAACACCCAGTCGTTAGTAAAAGTTGAAGGCGGTATAGTACTATAGTAATAGAGCAAGTGCAGAGTCACTGAACCGGAATTGATAGCTTGAAAGCATTTAGCGCGGGGCACTTGAATGTGCGGGGCCCGTAGCTACTACATATGTAGCGACTACATATATAGCTGCTACATGTGTAGTGAGTTCTCAGGGAGACAGACGACGTAGTTGAGGCACACTCTTTTATTTAACAAAAGGCGGTAACAACACTTGAAGGGGTAACGGCCCCTTCACCCGTACTCAATGGGAAACACCCCTAGCACTATCCCCTGACTGTCCTATTCCCAGTCCTCCACTACGAGTGCTAGGGGAGGCTATCTGATCTGGCCCTGGTCAAGCACGGATCCCGGCACCCAGCTAACCAGGCCGTGCTCTAACAAGAGCAGCAGTCCTGGAGCTCTTGGGCCCACGCCACTGGCTTGCCCTGCTCGGCCCTGACAAGGACAGCGAGCCAGGGGAGTCCCAGGGCCTATTCTGCCGGTCTTCAGTCTTCACTGGTAAAGATTATAACACATTGGCCCCGATGCCTCTGGCTCCCCGCCTTTTATAGGAATCCTCTCCGAGGGGTGGGGCTATGGGGGATCACAGCGCCCCATGGCTCCCCAGGGTTAACCGATGCGGACGTGGATGTAGACACCCGTGTGTGGGTGCAGACACCCTTGGGTTTCTGTCCGCCTTTCTCCCTGTAACAACTCCTACACATGTGTAGTAGCTACTATATATGTCGCTACTTTTGCAACTAGGGTAATCCGACACTGGCTGTCCGTCAACAAGAAGTATGAGACCCTGCAGACAGCCACACGGCAGGATAAGGAGATGCGGGCATGTGCTTGGACATGAGCGACCACAATCCGTGTTAGAGGCTACCGCTGTGGTTATTCTACTACGTTGTACTGTACTGCACCTACTTCTACAGTCCCACGCCTGCCAATGCCCACGCTTCCACCTACCTGCGCTGAAACAGCGTGGTGAAGTGTGGTGGTGGTAGACTGACATTAGTCCCGTTGCGTGTACAACAGATCGACGTTTCGGGTGACGAGCCATGGTGGTGTTTTTTTTTCCATAGCAAAAAATTGAATGCTTATAGCACTCCCAGAATGCTCTAATGCCCCCCATTTCCGGCTCCCCCTTTCACGTCGTTTCGCAAATACGTCGTCACGTGACGATTAGCACCTGCACCCGATCTGCGTCGCCTCACCCCCCCTCTCTCGTCGCAGACATAATCGCCCCATCCTGCCAGCACCACCACCACCACCACCCTACTCTGCCCTGCCAATTCCCGAAATTGCACCACACGCATTGACACACTTTCAGAGCAATTGCTGTTAGCGAGCAATTATAGAAGCCGGCATGGCACACGGAGGGGGTGGGTGGTCAGCACCACGCTCGGCTGCCTTTGTCTCCCAGTGGCGATGTTTACACACCGCACCAGGTACTCATTTGGGGCTGAGTCGACCTAGGAGAGGAGGCTCAGAACTGGTTCCGTTAATCATTGCTTGGTGTTGGCCGAGAGTTTGAATCGCGCGCTAATCGCTACACCACCGCTCCCCACTACACACACACANCCACACCCAGGGTCACATCACTCCCATGAGCAGCTCGGGTTTATGGAGGTCATTATCCAGCAGTGGATTGACGCCACGGGTGTATAGAGCTGCTATGTGGGTCGCATCGCTGTAGGGAAATGGCTTTAAAAGCACACACACACACAGAGAGCAACGACCAGAAAGCATTTCGCTTCCTCGCCTCGATCCCTTCCCTTCTTGTGACAGGCGGGAGGTGGATGTGGGTGAGGGTGGGTGGGTGGGTGAGGAGGTGGGTGGGGTGTGGAGGGAGGGGGGTGCTGAGGGAGGGGGCGGGTCAGAGTGGGCAGGATGGAGGTGGAACGGAGGGATGATGCCGTGGGTGCATTTGTGTGCGTGCACCGGTGACGGTCATCTGAACCGGTCCTGGGCCTCCCCTAAGTCGGCTCAGCCTCAAATGAGTACCTGCTGCCGTGTGTAAACATCAGCCCTGGGGAGACAAAGGCGGCCGGGCATGGTGCTGCCGACCCCCACCCTCGTATACCGTGCCGGCTTTCAAAGTTGCTCGCTAACAGCACTTGCCCCGACTGTTTGCCGAAGGCTACAAGGGGGGGGGGGTCTTTGTTTTGTTGTTGTGTGTGCGTGGTGCGGTGCCGTATGTCTCGCTAGTCAACTCTCACCTCCTCTCTAGTGCCAGGCGGCAGCGCTCCGTGTCTCCGCCTGGTGTTGTGAACAATGCCATAGGGTGGGGGAAGGTTGATGCTAATGGTCTCTTTTGCCACATGGCGCTCACCACCACAGCAGTTGCCAACGAGGGGCGGGGGGGGGCTTCTGGATGGGCGCGAGGGGCTGGCAACCCCCTCTACCTTCAACTCATTTACCAGCTGAAGAAAAAAAACACAGAGTATAAAACACCAAACTATGCTTGTTCGGTGTGTGGGGTGGAGGGGGCAGGAGCCTCTGATATGCCCTGCCAAGTCCCAATTGGCCCAGCCAGGAGACTGAACCCTCATCTCACAGGGGTTCCTCTAAAAACGCGATAAGACCACTGTGGCGTGTGGTCACGTGGAGGAGAGGCTGCCGTTCATGTTGTCGGGAGCTAGATGGGTACTGCCTGGAGCTATTGCGGAATACAGGAGGTCCGGTGGTCGGCTTCTGGCTGCAGTCACTACCAGGGTTAGAAAGTCCTCAAAGTCGTGGCAGGAAACTGCCGAACAACGCGGAGTGGCTGTTTGTATGAGCGATAGCATGGAGGGGGTGTGTGAGCAGGGAGGTGAGCTGTGAGTGCCGAGCCATTGAGGGCGAGGAATGTGGTGGGAGCTCATGCCCCCACCGCGTATGACATCAGCGGAGGGATGCAGGCAAAGCTGACGAGTCAGATGCATTGCCTGATTAAGCTAGTGCTGTGATGTTATAAAGGGCCCTAATTAAAAAAAAACATGAAATTTTAATATAAATATGTTTTACTTGCATCTGTTTTATTTACTATACAATTCGCTAACCTTAAACACCCAGTCGTGCATAACAGTTGAAGGCGTATAGTACTATAGTAATAGAGCAAGTCCAGAATCACTGAACCGGAATTGACAGCTTGAAAGCATTTAGCGCGGGGCCCTTGAAAGTGCGGGGCCCGTAGCTACTACACGTATAGCTACTTTTACAACTAGGATAATCCGGCACTGCTCAGATGCCTTCTCTGAACCCCTGTCCCGGGTGCTGGCTAAAGTGGCCCCTTGGGATACCTCGCTGAGTGAATGTAATGCCCGAGTGCGTGATGATGCATGCAACTGGGCCAGGGCGATGGGAAGACAATGGCCAGATCAGCTCAATTGCAACGGCCGGACGCAGCTGGACGTCTGTTCTTGCCCATGGGCTTGTAATCACCAACAATGCTGTTCTGCCATCGGTGCATCCACACAATTGCATAGACGCACGCCGGGTCCGAGCAAATACATCGTGCGAGATTATATCGTGACGGAAACAGCGAACGTGGGTTCCACGTCATTGATGCCAGGACTTACTGTGGCAGCTGATGTGCCCAATGGATCGTCAGCCGGTCATCTGTAAGGTACTCCTGCCGTTCTGCCCGCCACTGCAGTGGTGCGCATTCTCCGAGGACCCCGTGGAATCTTCGTGAGGCTTTGCGGCGCTGTGACAAGCTGAGCGGTGGTCGTGGCTTGGCCGAGAAGATTGTGTAATCAAAAAAAAGACTACTCTTAGGTTTTTCGGTAAAGTCACGTAGGTAAAAAATAAAAAAATAAAAAATAAATTGATAAAAGTAAAATATTTTACTTTTATTAATTTTAATTACATTTTTTAATAAAAGTAAAATTTTACTTTTATTAACTTCTTTTTACTTTTTACCTACGTGACTTTACCGAAAAAACCTAAGAGTATGAATACCTTGCAGTCACGAAAGCTCAAATCTAGAACAAAAAAATACTCTTCAATTCTATCTTGGGCGAAGGGGGGTCAGACGACAACTCATCAGGTCAGATATAGCATGATGGGGCAACGTCCGGTTGTCCCGGCTGGGATCTGCAGTGCCTCAAACGTTAGAGGAAGTAGCCGACCCCCCTGTGAGTGGCTGGCCGATGTGCAATCGGTTTGAGGAAGTGTGCAAAGAGTAATGCCAGAAAATAAAACAAAAAACTATAAAAAAAAATTTTATTTTTCCAGGTAAGGACCACTGAGCTACACATCTCTTTTTTTTTTAAAGAAGACCTGGCCACAAACGATAGCACAACGAAGGGGCTTAACAGCACGCGAAAATATATAGCAGCCAAATGCTCTAAACGCAAGTTGATTCTAAATATGGAGGGAAAAACTGGTGGACCCGGAGAAGAATCCACGCGACCACGGGGAGAGCACGCAAACTCCAAATACGTCAGGGTCGGGATCGAACCCATATCGTTTTGTATACCAGGCGGGGTAATTAACATCTCGACAGATTTCGATTTAAAGCTTTCGTGACTGCAGGGATTCATCTTATTGGTTCTTTCGGTAAAGTCACGTAGAAGGGAAGTAATAAAATAATAAAAATAAAACATCATAAAATAATTCTCACGACGTTTCGGCCACAACGCAAGCAGCCGTCCTCAGGTGAAGACCAGGTCTGTCGGGGAGACAGCGTCTGAATGAAACACCACCACGCTTGGAGCGTCTGAGACCAAGGACGAAGTTGCGGAGCATGGGACAACTCACACGGTGCCTCCCGCCCACCCCCTCGTGATGGATGGACAGTTAAAAAAACAACAGAGGCAAGACTCTCTCTGCCTGTCCTCGGAGACGTTCATGGACAGGGCAACCCCGTGCGTCGGATGCGGGACCCGGGACAAATGACGGCCGACGCCTTCGAACCAAACCGGACGTAGTGAACTCTTTGTCTTTTGTCAACGTGACACTTTTTAAATCCTTTATATTAAGTTCGCGTGCTTGCTTGCTTAGGACCGTGCAAATTTTTCGGTCGTTTTTTAACCCACTTCCCGTGATCCAATCGAGCTGACATTTTCCACACAGACTCGTTGTGCCAGACAATTAATGTTCGTGAAAAAAAATTCCCAAAATTTTACACTTTTTAGGCAAAAAAAATTTTATTTTACAAATATTCAAATAGAACGCATTCATGGCTTTGGCTGAACGTCAGAGTGCAAGAGCCCAGAGCGTAACCCCTCCACAGGCCGTGGCGGAGTAGCGCAGTTGGTAGCGCCCTCGCTTCCCATGCCAGAGGTCGCGGGATCGATCCCCGCGTCCTCCACAGGCGAATATATTTTAAATCCTTTATATGAAGTTCGCCGCCACGCATATAAAGGATTTATAGTGAAAAACTTTGTTTTTACGGGTTTACTTGTTTACTGATTGGCCGTGTCGGGTGGTGGAGGGTTACGACACATTTATAAATAACGCGATCTAAACTCAAAAACGTTGATTATGAGTATTACGCCTGATCACACCGGTGACGCCCCCCCCCCAAAACGCGGGGCCCGGGACGGTCACCCCGATTCGCCGTACCCCTCTGGACAGCTGTGCTTGTGGTAACTCCAGCGGTCTTTGTCGGTGGGGAGGGGAGGGGAGGGGGCACTGTGACATGGACATTATAACCCGCCGGGGCAAGTCCATGCTAAGTCGAGACATCGGTCGGCTTTGAATATGTCAATCTGTGCATGGTAACCCCTTTGACGAGGGGTTAATTAATCTGCGTGACCCTGCAGCCTGGTTAAGTAAAGGTAAGCGAACCGGGCCGAGACGAGTGTGTGACTGTGAATGCGCGCGCTCGCATTAGCGCGTGTGCACGCTTTTCCCTTGCCGAGGGGACTTTCAAATACGCCAACCAAGATCCCACCACCACCACCACCGCCACCGCCTCTCACAGACTGGTGGGGCAAGTGCTGTCAGCACCACGCCCGGCATAATTTTGTCACCCTAGTTCCGGTGTTCACTCATCGCGCCGTGTTCTGATTTAAGGCTGAGTCGACGTAGGTGAGGCCCAGGACCGGTTCAGGTAAGCGTCAGGGCTGTTTGCACCAGAGCAGGAATCGAACTCGGGTCGCAAGGGTTTCGTACGGCGCCACATCGCGCTCACCGCTACGCCAACGTCACCACGGCGCCCGTGTCAGGCTAGGTGCACTTTGAGGCTACCACGTGAAGTGTCGAATGCTCGCTGAGGAGGTCTCGGTACAGAACCTGCAGGTGCCATGGGTTGGTTGACTGAGATGACCGGTAGATACCCCGACTGTGCCAACAACTTGCTGCCACTTTATCCGCCCGGCGCTCCGCTCGTTGTTGTGAGCGTCGCTCCTCTTGCCCTCCGTTGTTGCTGGAGGGCGACTGCCTCCAACTTCCCAGTGGCAGCATCCTTTATGAGCCTCCTCCATCGTGTGTGGTGCAGGCTGTATGTGTGTGCGGGTCGTGTCGGAGTGAGTTTGGGATGTGTCTGTAGATGGATCGGTGAGGGCGAGGGGCTTGGTAACTGCTCCGCCGGGAACTTGTTGTACCAGCACCACGGTGCAAACACCAACAGATGCCCGTGCCATCGCTCCCCACAACAAAGACAAAGATCCCCCGTATAACCTTAACAGACTGTTGGGGCAAGTGCTGTTAGCGAGCACCGAATAAGGCCGCAACGGCACACGAGGGAGTGGGTGGCCAGCACGCGCCCCAGCCGCCTTTGTCTCCCCAGTGGCGATGATTTTACAAACCCGACCACTTTCTCATTTGAGGCTGAGTCGACCTAGGAGAGGCACAGGACCGGTTCAGATAATCTTCACTGGTGCTGGCCGTGAGCGGCAATCGAACTCAGACCGCCGGAGTTATAGCACAGCGCGCTAACCACTACACAACCGCTCCCCACGCACACATCAACACACAGCATGGGTGGAAAAAACACGATTTTTCCAGCGGCAGGCATCGGGTTTTTTCTTTAATACAATTAAACCCGATTTCGGGAATTAAAACCTGGTTTAATGAACACGAAACTCTGATCCAAGGCTTAGGCTGCTTCCTCGTCGGTGCTGCTATCGTACTCGGGGGCCGTCGGGCACGGGGTAGTCGTAGAATGCGGCGGGCAGGTTGGTCGTGATGAACACGAGCTTCTCCTCCACAATCGTGGGCGCCAGTGAGTTCCTGAGCTTGGAATGGATGAAGCCCATCGTTGAGAAGTTCCGCTCGGATGCCGCAATTAGAACCTATTAAACCGGATTTCTCCCAATTTCAGATGATCGGGTTTAATATAAAAAGACAATTAAACCCGATTGTAAAAAACCCGACTGTGCCACCCTTGACACACAGACCCTCAGTCCCCTCTCTCCACTGCAAGAGGGCATATTGCGGTGGAGACACGCGTGAATGAGAAACGCAGAGGTGTTGCCAGGTATAAAATATCCTCCGATTAAGTCACTTCCTGTTACGGATCGATACGAAGATTTGTGGTACCGCTCTAAAGTGGAGGGCATCCTATTTGATGCTGGTCGGATCGAATTAAGTCGCCGGCCGTGGTTTGACGACTCAAGTTCAAGTTCATTTATTACGTATAGCCCTGTGAGCCATTCGGCTCTTGAATCGGGTGCAACCGCAACAAACACAAAACTAAAACATGAACAAAAAAACATCTTAAAGTGAATATGTGACTGAGTGCAAACAGAAAATCCAAGAAAAGACAGCAAAATATTGCAGAAAAAAATCACCGTACAACAACGCTGTGTGCAAAAATCCCAGTGGGATGCAAGTCAAACAACCAACAACAACCACAAGACAACTTAGATTACGGCCATCAGTCTAACTCTGTGTTATAAGTATTAAACTATTTTTTTTAAACAACGAATAAACTCTTTTTGAGAATCGAAATGTCTACCACAAATGATAGCTCTCAACGAAGTGGGCTTATTTTCATCATCATTGTCAGGTGGACATTTAGAACAGCTAGATTATCTAAACGCGTGATGTTTATTCGAAATGCGTAGGGGGAAAAACCGGGAGACCCGGAGAAAAATCCACGCGACCACGTGGAAAGAGACACCGCAAACTTCAAATATACAGCAGGCGTCAGGGTTGGGATCGAGTTCACGACCTCCTGTATACCAGGTAAGGTAGTTAACATCTACAGCCACCGTGATGATGATGATGAGAGAGACGCAAACTCCAAATATACAGCAGGCGTCAGGGTCGGTGTCGAAGCCACAACCTCCTGTAGACCAGGTAAGGTAGTTAACATCTACAGCCACCGTGATGATGATGATGATGAGAGAGACGCAAACTCCAAATATACAGCAGGCGTCAGGGTCGGTGTCGAAGCCACGACCTCCTGTAGACCAGGTAAGGTAAGTAACATCTACAGCCACCGCAGGAGCACGCCTCCAAGATGAGAATGAATGATGATTCTCTTCATGGAGTCTGAAAAGATGGCAAACGGCGCCATGGAGAAGGGGCTTGACTGTTAACGATGGCACCTCACCTTGGAGCCACTCTCATCGCCATCGGTATGCGTAATCGTATCCACCCCCCCCCCCTACATTCCAGAACAACCTGGCTAAGTTGGGCACACTGACCTCCAACCTACGGCGTGTGCCGTTGGGCTGAAAAATCCTGCCTTGAGGCATGTCTTGTCTTTTAGAAGGCAGGGGTCTACATGCTGGTGCCCAATTGGCAGCTTAGGGAGGGCTCATCTACGGCCATAAAAGGAGGAAGGGCCCACAGGCTGTTTTACTGCAGAGACGTACTAAAATGAAATCTTTGCAAAGCAGAGGGGCATGTTAAAAATCACTGCCCGAAGACGGCAAATTCCCAATCCAACAGCGAGGGGACTGTAGAAAAGGGTGATAGAGAAACACCAACGAACGACTCAGGAGAGAGCCCTTCACCATGACGCTCACGCGAGATGGCAGTAGACCCGCTCCAACTCAAGCTACCGCCATGGAGACTGAGGCTCAGCCAGCCACCCAGCTCGTCATTGGCAACCAGACCTCTGAAGAGAAATTTTACGGAGATTCAGCTTCATTATCTGCAGAGTCAAGTGGGGATGAAGTCGGTCCATTCATAGATCTCCCAGAGTTGGAGTCGGACATCGCACCGACGCCTGGGGGAGATGCGGAGAACACTGGTGGCAAAGACAAGAGCGGTCTTCGCCATCCCAGAAGGCCCTAGAGGTGGGACACGCACAGGGAAAAAGCCCCGTGCAGGAACCAAGCTCAAGCGCAGGACACCTGCAGAAAATCTGAAGCTTGAAACAGAAGCGGAGGAAAATGCAAGCTATGAAGTGGCAAAGAAAACAAGTGAAGAGGTCGAACTTCAGACCTCGACGATGCACCCAGTGAGACGGGCAATGGCTCCCAGGAAACGCGAGCAGCCAAGAGCATGGAGGAGCCCAAACAGGACCCAACTGACCAAATTGCGGTGGGTGACCAAGACGAGGACAAGGAAGGCGTCTATGGAGGGGCAAGCGGCATCACCAAATAAAGCACCAACAGAGAATACCACTACGACTGAGAATCTTTAAAGCCTCGGGCTGAGAAGGGAAGCTCTGAAGAGGAGGTGGAAGAAAACCTCAACACAGAGAGTGGGTGAGCCCGACATCTGCTGAGCTGACTGAAGTGGCACCAATATTCTCACAGTCGGAGCTATACAACTTGTTAGATTAAGTGCATGGCTCGAAATAAAAAAGTGACTGCAGCTCTTTCAAGGTGGAAAATGTGGAGGCAATTATAGCCTCCCTACTCCATATTGAGCAGAACTTCAAGAGACAGGGAAAGTCATCACGTGGAAAGAAAGTAAAATGATCAGGTACTTCATGAGCCAAATAACTACGTGGATACAACTCCACTGACACATAATGCTGCGGATAGCCGCAATTAATATAAATGGGTGTAGAGGTGCACTCAAGAGACACTTTGTGCTGTCTCTCGCAAAAAAAACACAAAGCCTCGGGACTCTTTGTGCAGGAGACGCATCTTAAAACCAGCGAGGAAATGGAACAGGAAACAGAATGGAAAGGCGATTTGTTTTCAGTCACCATTCTCATTATTCTCCAGGGGTGGCAACGTTATTTGCACCAGGGTTTACACCCACCATAGTTAACCAACTTGAGGTAGTACNGGGAGGAGTCTTCAACGTAACAATCGAGCTTAAGACATTCTGTCCACCCATTAACATGTATACACCATAAATAAAGCAAAAAAATTACTTTTCAATGCGTTACAGAACTATCTTAAAAACATGTCAAATGACAGTGTCTGATTTTGGGAGGAAATGTCAACTGTACTCTGGATGTCCTCGATTTCGCACTGGCACTGATCAGTGCAAAAGTGGTGTCCTGAACACCTTGTGGTGGCATGTGCTCGGCACGTACATTCTCGTAGACGTGTGCCAGCAGCAACATCCAACGCAGTAAGGTTTCACCTTCATGAAAACCCGAGCTGACAGGACACTGTCGCAGTCGAGGTTTTGACAATTTTTACATCTCAAAAATTTAAAATAGTGCAGTGTCATCCAGTATTCAGGCTGCACCACTGGCTGATCATCACCTTATACTACTTTTAAATGAAAATACGAGGAGCCCCTGGGAATCGGATACTGGCATTTCAATAATGCCCTTTTGCAAGACACAACCTTCACTAATCGGTTTGGGGTATTCTGAGTGGAGTGGCAGGGAAAGAAAGATCGGTTTAATAACCTAGCACAATGGTGGGACATGGGAAAGTACACATAAAAAAAAACTGTGTATGCCTGGAGAAACACAAAAACATTTACCAAGAAATGTGTGAGCTGGAGAACAGGGTCCATAATTTGGAGCCAAGACAGAATATGAGGGACAATCCAGGCCTTCTACAGCAATAATTGGAACCCTAGAATATCTAAAAGGGTTGCAGAAAGAAAAAGCAAAAGGGGTATTTATACGCTCTCGTTTTAAAAATACCCTTGATATGCACTCTAGCTCGACACTTTCTTCTCATTAGGAAGCAGAATGGTAGACGCAAAGCTATGGATAATGTATTTGATGACAAGGGGTCCTTGTCTCAAACAATAATCAAATAGCTTCAACAGTAGCACAGTACTCTATACATCTCTTTTCTCAGAGCATATCCACAGTGGCCCAAAATAAATCTGGAAGGACCTGCCTACTTTGGGTGAAGAAGAGGTCAAACAAAGTGACCTGGACATGGCAGTGAGTGCCCTGGCCAGGAACAAATCCCAGGGATTGATGGGCCGACAAGGGAGTTTTATTGCCATTTTTGGCACTCCATACGGAATGATTAAAAAGCTGTTCTAGATGAAGCAGTGGAGACCAAAGTGATGCCTCAGCCGGGAAGAGGGCCGTGCTTACACAAAAAAAGGATGCCATCAGACACCTGAAAAATTGGCGTTCAGTCTCAGTTCTGAGCAAGACTATAAGATTCTCGTAAAAGCTGCGTTTGCAAGGCTTAAGAGGGTGTTGGCTCGGGTTATTGGCAACGACCAGGCATACACTATTCCAGGGAGAGCCATCCATGATGGGATTTTCCTCGTCAGAGATTTGATCACTTGTCGGAGCTTTTGTACTTTCCACTCCNCCTGATCAAGAGAACGCCTTTGACAGGGTTGATCACCAGTATCAACTTGGCACTCGAAAAGCTTTTGGTTTTGGGACTTGCTTCGTAGGATTAATGAGGTTGCTCTACAACATGGCCCAGTATGAGAGTGACTCTCACAGCGTATGTCTATGACATTCTCCTGTTTTTACAAAGCTTTGACGACATCGAACGGCTGCACGAGTGCCAAGAGGTTTACTCCCATGCGTCCTTCTCCAGGATGAACTTTGGAGAAGTGCAGTGGGCCATTTGTGTGGAAGTGGGATGAAGGCCAGTTCCCTGAGTTTGCCAAAACAATTAGGGTGGAGTAAAGAGTGTCTTCACCATCTCGGCGTGCTCCTGGGAGCTTGAGATAAAACGTTGCAAGAAAAAAATGGGATTTCTTGGAAGAGAATGTGAGGAACGACTGGAGACTTGGGAGCGCCTGTGCAAATCTCTCACGTTCGGAGAGTAATCCCTGTTAGTAAGCCAGTTGATTGCATCCACCTTGATAATTGTTTTTTTACCCTTCTATCTGGCAACAAAACTGACACCTTTTTACAAGGAGTCATGTTTGCATAGACCACAATACCTGCAACCATAATGCAAACAAAAACATAACTCTGATAATATATGCAATGTCCTTGAAGTTGGCAGATAGAAGGGTAAAAAACCAATTATCATATTTTTTACTGGCAAATGAGGTTCCAATGGTGTAAATG
The DNA here is from genome assembly GCA_018977245.1 of Lethenteron camtschaticum. NCBI lineage: Eukaryota > Metazoa > Chordata > Hyperoartia > Petromyzontiformes > Petromyzontidae > Lethenteron > Lethenteron camtschaticum. Next base: position 7,383,024 of record MU249602.1, on the reverse strand, counting down.
CTTACCCAAGCTCTCATACTCTGATGGTGCATTGTCTTTGAGTTGTGCGCCTTTTGGCGTCATCTGGTCCAACCCACGTGAGACTAGGCACTAAGGAAAGCTGTCTCGGGTGTGGACCAATCAACTTCAAGGTCAGTGCATATATTATCAGATTAATGTTTTTTGTTTGCATTATGGCTGCAGGTATTATGGTCTATGCAAACATGACTCCTTGTAAAAAGGTGTCAGTTTTGTTGCCAGATAGACGGGTAAAAAACCAATTATCATAATTTTTTACTGCCAAATGAGGTTCCAATGGTGCATCCACCTTGTGGCACTGATTTTTTTTTCTCACTCCACCCGCACAGCTGATAGCCAAACTTCAGAGACTGATAGCTGCCTTCTTCTGGTCACAGAGGAAGCACCGTGTGGCTGCTGGCATCTTGGCCTTGCCACAGTGGGAGGGCGGGCAAGGTCTGGTGTGTGTACGGAGCCAACTCTCTACCTTACCCATACAAGCCGTACAGACGTTTCTCTACACAGCCCCATCACCCATGTGGTGTTCCACAGGATATTTTTTATCATAAATAACCTGGGGGCTTTCAGTGCAGCAAACAGCTTTTCTGTATGGACATTAAAGGTATTCCACTCACGCAGATTCCCCACTTCTAGAGGAGTGTCCTACATACCTGGGGTTTCCTTGAATGAATAAACCCCGGTCAGCATCAGAATTCGCTCGCGAGCCACTGTTATGGTACCCCAACATGACACTACCCTCTCTTGTGGGCCCTGCCATAGAGATACGAATGGTAGACGCACGTCTCACGAGGGTGGGAGATTTGGTGAGATCAGGCACGGAGGGGCAGTGGCTTCTCCCGACCGAGATAGCTGTAATGGCCGGAATGCACTCAGTGAGACTCGCTGCAAAGCTTGTGGATAAAGTGTGAAGGTCTTTCTCAGCAGCAGTGGGGAGCACGCCTGCTGTGAGTGCTGGTGACCAGTCAGCTAGCGGTGGCCCAGTGCCACCAAAACTGAGTGTCGTCCCAGCAAGGAAGCACACTCACCTCTCTTCTTCACAGAAGCACAGGGGGCACACCTCAGGGAATGACCAGGAGGGGTGCTTCTCAGATGTAGATCGGAGGAGGCTGTACACCCAAATGTTCAAATTCCACCATCAGCAAATAATAACGTCGCGCAAAGGCTACGCTTGGAGGGAGACGATGCCTTGAAAATTTCGTTACAGTTCCTATGATTGCTTTTTCATTGCTTTCATGGCTTTATTTTGGTGATTTTGAAAAGTGTATTGGTTTAGTTATGTTTGTTTGTTGTAGTACAGAGTTAGACTAATGACCTTAATCTAAGTTGTCTTGTGGTTGTTGTTGTTGTTGTTTTACTTGCATCCCACTGGGATTCTTGCACACAGCGTTGGTGTACGGTGTTTTTTCATGCAATATTTAGCTGTCTTTTCTTGGATTTTCTGTTTGCACTTAGTCACATATTCACTTTAAGATCTTTTTTGTTCATGTTTTAGTTTTTTTTTGTTGCGGTTGCACCCGATTCAAGAGCCGAATGGCTCACAGGGCTATACCTAATACATGAACTTGCAGTGATCGCTTGAGGCCTCATTGGGAGCTGTTTTACTCAAATCATCGTACAAACGCCACGGTGATCTGAGCTGGAGCAATGTCCATGCGACTGTGACCACGAACACATTTATGGCACTTTTCACAGAGACAAATCCAGAATGCATATTCTGTGGTGAGCTCGAAACAGTGGGGCATCAATACGTACACCGCAAAAGCCTCGACTCACTCTACAAGCTGCTACGAAATATCCTACTGAAATTTAATCTTAATTTCTCTCCCATGAAACTTATTCTTCGCTATAAGGGAAACGAGATATAGAGGAGTTGACGAACATCATCATGAACAATGCCAAACTGGCTATCTATAGGGTCAGAAAATGTGCAATTGAAGGGAGCGGCTTATCCAGCCACTGTCGCATCTTCAAGACCCTGCCTGGTTTCTGCCAGAATTTGGCTGGAATTTCGGTACGCTCAGTTGACAGGGGGTGTCGCATATTTCTTGACACGTTGGACGGCCGAGGGTGCTTTGTCTAACGTGACGAATGCAGGGGATCTGGTAATGGGTTTTTGAAGGTTAATGTTCCTTGTTGGTGTCTATGAAAACAGTAGCACGCAATGGGATTCATGTTACACCGGGAAACCTGTGTGATATCTTTGATTTAAAAAGAGGCACAAAAACAAACAAACAAACAAAAAAGGAGGGAGGGAGGGATTTCATGGGAAGATGGAGGGACGCAAGCAAATGAGAGATAGGGAACGAGAGAGGATAGGGGAGATAATGAAATGATGTTGGTAGACCCAGGGAGAGAGAGATGGAGTGTACGGGCAGAAGGGTAGAAGCGACTGATTGCGTTCTGACAAAGGTGAGCAGGTGGGAGCGAGTTGGGAGAATGAGGGACAGAGGGAGGGAGATGAAGAGGAGAGATGAGACCTCCAGAGGGAGGGAGGGAGGGAAGGATGGGAGGGGTGGGTGCGGTGGGTGGGGCGTCTGGAGTTGAACCCGTGACCTCCGTTCTTCCCGGCTGCCTAACGCGCGCAGAAGGGAGCAATTTTCCCCTCTTAAAAAAAACGGTAAATTAATAAATAAAACACACTTGAGGTGGCAGTAAAAACCACGCACACGCACACACAAGCACAAACGCACGCACGCGTATATATAAACCAAATCCATTTATGCTTTTTCACACAACAACCTTGCCTCGCATGCAACACCTCCCCTGGAATAACGTTGACCCGCTCCCTACACTTACCCTGTCCACAAATCAACTCGGCATTGAGTCGTTCAGACCTGCACTATGCTGAGCGCGGAATTAGACCCGAGACCCGTAAGCGCATTTGTATGTACGCATGTACAACACTGAAGTAACTGCTTTTAACATATATACGTCAAATGTATTCTGAGCAAAAGGCCCTAGATACACACAAGGGTTGCTGTGAATACATGCATCCGAAAAACATTCCAAAACGTCATGGCGGACAGCAATAAACAGCACTAAATTGATATACATGATGGTCCAAAAGTCAGGATACGTAGGATTATTGGGGTTATTTAATTTATTTTTAACACAACGTTCTGACTGACTTCCGTACGCATGTATTTTCTTTATTGCACCATTTAATTATCTTGTGGGACTTTGATTTAGGATTCATTTTGAAAATGCAGGCATACATTCATTGAACGTTCATCAATTACGTTCAGTCTCGATTAAGTAATTTTTTTTTGCCATTTGAATAGATAATAATAATCATTCTTACTGATAAAATATTCATGTAAAGAACAAACAATTAACGTGTTTAAATGACAGTGTTTAATAGCGGTAAATATAAGTATAACCCGTAAAAACAAATTTTTCACTATAAATCCTTTATATGCGTGGCAGCGAACTTAATATAAAGGATTTAAAAATATATTCGCCTGTGGAGGACGCGGGGATCGATCCCGCGACCTTTGGCATGGGAAGCGAGGGTGCTACCAACTGCGCTACTCCGCCACGGCCTGTGGAGGGGTTACGCTCTGGGCTCTTATACTGTGACGTTCAGCCAAAGCCAAGAATGAGTTCTTTTGAATATATGTAAAATATTTTTTTTTGCCTAAAAAGTGTAAATTTTGGGAAATTTTTTTTCACGAACATTAATTGTCTCGCACAACGAGTCTGTGTGGAAAATGTCAGCTCGATTGGATCACGGGAAGTGGGTTAAAAAACGACCGAAAGATTTGCACGGTCGTAAGCAAGCAAGCACGCAAGCATGCGAACTTAATATAAAGGATTTAATAAGTACTAACTATTTAAAATTTCACAAGGTATATGGCTCACTGAGCTATGAAGCTCATATTCAGAAGCCACAAAGGATAACTCAACGAAGTCGCTTACAGGTGGAAATGTAGGGCAGCCAAACACTCTAACGTTCTAAATGTGGAGTGAAAACTCGGAAGACCTGGAGAAAGATCCACGTCAATTGTGGGGGGAGAGAGAGAGACATTGCAAACTACAAATATACAACAGCAGTGGCGGCTCCTGCAAAATCTCTCAGGGGGGGCAAATGTCTGGATGATTGATAAGGATAAGGTCCACCCATGCAATGGATAAATTAACAGCTTAAGCATGTAAAGGCAACTTCACTTCTTTAATATTAATGAAAAATAAAGTGACTCTTACAATACATCTTGTTTGTTTCTATACTCACTATTATTACAATCCACTCAAGTTTATTTTATTAAAGATTCCACGAGGTGGCCACAAATTAAATTGTTGGATGAAACGTGCTTACGTATGATGACGTAAGCACGTATGATGACGTAAGCACGTTAGGGCGAGCTCTCCCGGAAGCCATAGAGAATGCATTGGAGCGCCCCCGGTCGAAAAAAAACATCTTTCAATGTAAGTCTATGGGAACACTCGAGGCGATTCTCAGCCGGAGTGAAATCGCCCAAAAGGAGGCGGTACTCCACAGAACGTGACATGACGCTGATTGGACTATATCCAGAGGCACAGTGACGGCTAGCGTGACTCTGTGGTTGAATGACATTGGTGGTGCGTCGCCCAATTGCCCTAATGAAGAAACCGCCCCTGTACAACAGCACCCTACTACGTCACAGAGGAGCAGGGTACTACGTCACAGAGCCGTGGTGTTGTGTGGGCAATGCAACCTCGTGACTGCACCGAAGACAACGCACGGGTGAGTGTGAATCTACGAAAAATAAGAATAAGTTTTACCCGTTTTGGCAGTAAAACAGGTGGATAAGATATTCAAACGCCAAATAGAAACCTCTTTGCAAGGAATCAGGTCTGCATTAATCACAAACGGTACTTGTGGTGAGCATGCAAACAAACCATGCTCCGGTAATAGTGCATTGTCTTCTTGGTTCTTTCTGTAAAGTCACGTAGAATGGAAATAAAAAAGACAGCGTCGACGCTGTCTTTCCGACAGACCTGTTCTTCACCTGAGGATGGCTGCTTGCGTTGTGGCCGAAACGTCGTGAGAATATTTTATTATGTTTATTTTTATTATTTTATTATTTCCCTTCTACGTGACTTTACCGAAAGAACCAAGAAGATGAATCCTGCAGTCACGAAAGCTTTAAATTGAAATGTGCATTGTCGTTGAAACGGATTGCCCTACGTCAGAGCATATATTGTCAGAGTGCTTTTTTTGCATGTTCGCCACGAGTACGTGTGGTTAATGCAAACTTAATTTGTTTGAACATCTTGACACCTGTTTTCTTGCCAGAAAGGGTCAAACCTTCTTATTTGTCTACTTTGATACTGGCAAAAAGGTCCACAGAGTGTGAATATAAATTTCGATTTAAAGCTTTCGTGATGCAGGGATTCATTTTTGGTTCTTTCGGTAAAGTCACGTAGAAGGGAAGTAATAAAATAATAAAAATAAAACATAATAAAATATTCTCACGACGTTCGGCTACAACGCAAGCAGCCGTCTTCAGGTAATGTAGCCGAAACGTCGTGAGAATAATTTTATTATGTTTTATTTTTATTATTTTATTACTTCCCTTCTACGTGACTTTACCGAAAGAACCAAGAAGTGTGAATATAGTTTACAGTACGGTATGCTATTTCTAGTAATTGTCAGTTTTAAATACCGTACAGTATACAACATAATATGATTTGTTTGCAATATGAATTGTAAGTTATGAGGGTTTATAGCACGACATAGTGACTTGCCGAGGCCTGGGAATGCATCCTCACAGCACCAATGTTTCTAAGTTACTCGATTTGCAAACTTTTCCAGAGGCGCGAGCTCGAAGCATCGACTCCGTACACCGAGCTATCGCTGTAACTATCCGCTAACTACAGTAAACTCTCGATTATCCACATGCGGTTTCATTTTGCGGATTAACCGCACTGAAATTTTGACAAATTAATAACTCTTGGCTTTTCCCTTAAGGCCAATTAATATAAAAACAGTCGCACAATGTTATTCTGGGAAATGTTTATTGCAAATCACGTGCTTAATCCAAACAAAAATGTGCTCGGTTAATCCTAAATCCACGCAATCACCTCTACAGTACAGTAGTTGCCATATATTTACAACAGTGGGCGGAGTTTGATTTATGTTGATGGGCGTGGCTCTGCCGTCCACTTAGTGGGGCCGAGTCTTCTGCGCGGAGCAGGAAAGTGTTATCACTTCGCACGCGCATCAATGGTAATTTATGCTACATCAATGCTTTTTTGCACAGAGATCCGCGGAAAACGGTTACATTTTTAAATCCTTTATATTAAGTTCACTTGCTTGCGCTTACAACCGTGCAAATATTTCGGTCGTTTTTTACCCACTTCCCGTGATCCAATCGAGCTGACATTTTCCACACAGACTCGTTGTGCGTGACAATTAATGTTCGTGAAAAACATTTTCCAAAATTTTACACTTTTTAGGACAAAAATATTATATTTAATTACCAATTGCTGAATGGTGCAATGCAATCATCTGACCCATAGGTGGCAGCCATCTCAAGCCAGAGGACGAGAGGACTCTAGCCGCCACGCATATAAAGGATTTATAGTGAAAAACTTTGTTTTTACGGGTTATACTTATTTAATTATCCGCTATTTTGATTCATCCGGGGCTGTTCTCCCCGTCATTAGTGCGGATAATCGAGAGTCTACTGTACATGCATGTCTCGGGTCCGCATAAGTCCAGGAGTGGAGCAGGATGGATATTAAAACGCCAACTTGGTATCACGTGGCCTGTTGCCCTCTTCCAAAGATTTATCCGCGTGCCAAGCCCGGCGTGATTTGTAGGGTAAACCGACAGCCCTGGCAGGTAATATATTTTCCCGAGTTAAGATTATAAGGTGTGTGACTTTTATATTTATATATAAACAATATATATATACAATATATATTTGTCCACTTTTATTTATTTACAACTCAAAGGGACGATTCGTATCGGCGCGGAATGCGTGGTTTAGGGTCTCACACAGAGAGGCCATTCCGTTGCTGCCCCCCCCCCACTCCAATGCCACCCGTTCCCCTAGGGTTGGGAGGGGGGGGCAGGTTGGGAGTGGGAGCCGCGGTGTCTATGAGATGTTAACTACATCGCCTGGTATACACGTGGGTTCGATTCTCGACCCTGACCGGCAGCCTGCTGTATATTTGGAGTTTGCGGTGTCTCTCGCTCTCCCTGTGGTCGCGTGGATTTTTCTCCGGGTCCTCCACAATTAGAATCGGCATCAAGCATGAAGAGTATTTGGCTGCTATCAATTAGCACGTGATGATTAGACGTGTTTTAGCGGATCTTTGTGCCCAGGTCGCTTCACAAAAATAATCTATATAGCTCAGTGGGCCTTACCTGGTAAAATAAATGAATACAATGTTGAATTATTTAGATGACAGAGCGACACAGTCCATAAAAAAATTCTCAAAATAATTATCGGCGATGATCAAGCAACTTAATCCACTGCTGGATGAAAGCATTCCCCACCTCGTGCCTGACGTGCGTGCAAGTTGTTTCGCCATTAATTCTAGATTTGAAGCTCTCACTTGATACAGCTATCGTGCTGTGACGGTTCCACCTGAAGACGGAAGCTTGTGTTGCCTCCGAAACGTCGTGATTTTTATTTTATTTTTATTTTATTTTACTTTTGTTAATTTTAATTTTCTACCTACGCGACTTTACCGAAAAAACCTAAGAATTTGTTTAGCTATACTTCACCAGCCTGGACAATGTGGGTTGGTGAAGGGAGGTGTTTATTTTTCCCCCTCTCCACATTTAGAATCCACATCACGCGTTCAGAGTATTTGGCTGCTACGAATGTTCACACGACGGTAAGCCCAACTTCCTTGAGCTATCATCTGTGGCCAGGTCGCTTCTGACAAAAAGAAAACCGATACAGCTCAGTGGGCCTTACACGGTAAATTAAAAAACATGTTTATAGTTTTACAATTGCCCACGTCTGATTCACGTGACGCTTTCATTAATTTATCAGGCCGAGTCTGTTGGCGGAGGGTGTACGACACAGAATTTATTTCGCTAGACCTGACCCAAAAAATAACCAAATTATGAATCACAATCATCCCTTTCCTCTTCCTCCTCCTCTTTGATGAAGGAAACGCGTTCTCTCCCTACTGATGAGACCGTTGAGCGTGTATGGAGAGAGAGAGAGAGAAAGAGGGTGAGAGGGAGGGAGGATATTCCCGGGGGAAATTAATTACGAAGACAAATGACACGGCTAAAAAGAAAGCGCAGGAGAGAGAGCAGAGAGAGTAGGAGAGAGAGAAAGAGAGACGGGCGTAGCAATTACACGTGTGTTTACCCAAATTCATTTATGACAATCTCCCCCACACACACACACACCCACGCTCCCACTCTCTCTCGCTCTCTCTCTCTGTCTCTCACACACACAATTTGTGGGAGAGTGAGAGCGAGAGAGGGATGAGCGTATGGAGAGCGCAGGACTCACTCGCTCTGTGTGAGCAGCGCTTGACATGTGTTAGTGGCTCCTACACGGAGCGCGGAAAAGCGCTCAGATATTCTCAAGCGCCGAGGTGGAATTTGGGGGTTTGGGGGGTCGATGGGTGGGTGGGGAGAGGGCGAGTACCCCACCCCCTCGTCCCTCCACCACAACCCCCGAAACCACACTCGTGTAATGAATGTGCGGTTGTTTAATTGGGTAAAGAGTATTCTTAGGTTTTTTCGGTAAAGTCACGTAGGTAAAAAANTAAAATTGATGAAGGTAAAATTAAAATAAAATAAAAATAAAATCACGACGTTTCGGAGGCAACACAAGCTTCCGTCTTCAGGTGGGACCGTCACAGCACGATAGCTGTATCAAGTGAGAGAAATTCAAAGAAACAGTCTCGGCATCTCTTTAGGAAGGCCAGCGTCTCGAGAAGCTGTGACTTCTTGTCTCGTTGTCTGTTAAAAACTCTAACAGATAGGTGGAATTCCTCCCCGTAGAGGGCATTAATTCTAGATTTGAAGCTTTCGTGACTGCAAGGATTCATATCCTTGCAGTCACGATGGTGAAGTATGGCTAAACAAATTCTTAGGTTTTTTNCGGTAAAGTCACGTAGGTAAAAAATTAAAATTAATAAAAGTAAAATAAAAAATAAAATAAAAAAATTAAAATCACGACGTTTCGTTTCGGGTAAAGAGTGTTCAGTTGTGGTGCGGTGCGTGTCGGAGTGGGGGTGACGGTGTCTGGGTGTGTGTAGTGGGCGACCTGGGGAGACAAAGGCGGCCGGGCCGTGTTTGCTGGCCACTCACCCCCTCGTGTGCCGTGCCGGCCTTCATAGGCGCTGCTCGCTGACTGGTAATTCCCAGTCACCGTGTTCAGTCGCGACGTGGCAGACGCGGGGCATTGCTACGAGGACCGCTGCTTCGCCGACCTTGTCAATGCACTGCGAGACAAGGGGGCTCTGGGTTACTCTCCGTGGTGTTGTCGAGGGGCCCCGTGCCCCTCTGCTCACAACCATTAAGGACATTCACGATGGTCGGCAGGCCCTGGTAAAGCTGTGTTAGCCTCCAGATGAGAATTATTTCCTGTTCATCGTGAGATCGGGGTGTCATCTGGAACCGTCTTTGACCGCCACGTAATTCGAGATGCTTGCCACGTGCATTTGAGATAAAAATGTGAGGCTGATCGATGCCCGGGCGCGTTCAGAGATGGCTCCCTTATTGGTCAACCACGTGGCGATGTGTGCCGATGATCTGCTAATTTCTCCGAGAAGGAATTGGAACTTGGGGATGGTATTACCGTCATCCCCAACAATACAAAGCGCCTCCGATTCGCATGTTTGGCCAAGTGCGAAAGAATGTCAACATGAGAAACATGTATGCATACCTGCCTAGGTTTTTTAGGTCATCGAATGCTCCGCCTACTCCACTCCCAGCTCGAGTGATTGGTTCAATTGTGGAGAGAGTCATGTTTGCATAGACCACAATACCTGCAGTCATAATGCAAAGAAATAACATAACTCTGATAATGTATGCACTGTCCTTGAAGTTGATTGGTCCACACCCGAGACAGCTTTCCTTAGAGCCTAGTCTCACATGGTGTTGGACCAGATGACACCAAAAGGCGCACAACTCAAAGACAATGCACCATCAGAGTATGCGAGCTCGGGATAAGAATTTACACCATTGGAACCTCATTTGCCAGTAAAAAATATGATAATTGTTTTTTTTNACCCTTCTATCTGGCAACAAAAAAAAAGTGTCAGTTTTGTTGCCAGATAGAAGGGTAAAAAAAACAATTATCAAACGTGGAGCAGTTTGAAAGAATCTTCTGCGCCGACTTCAAACGTTCCGGCTGGCCTGCCTACAGGCCATCCCCATCCTGGCTTCTTGCACGACTGCATTGTGTGAGAAGCTCACCCTTGAAAGATCTGGACTCGGTCCCATCGGCGAGTTCCTCCGGCAGGCAATGGCTGCATTGGCCGAGTCACAGGCACTTGGAGGCAGGAGGAGCGGCGCTCACAACAACGAGCAGAGCGCCGGGCGGATAAAACGCAGCACGTTGGCTCCTGTCACTCATCTCAGCCAGGCCACCCGAGTTCGATTCCCGCGCATGGCGAATGTTCCCATTGACTCAGCTTTAAGATGAGCACCTTATGAGCGGTGGTTAACATCAGCATTGGGGAGACAAAGGCGGCCGGGCGTGGTGTGCCGTGCCGGGTACTCGCTAACAGCACTTGCCCCAGTTCATATAAATACAAAGACGCGCGTACACCCTACAAAGACTATCCCTTAACGCTGTCGGGGCAAGTGCTGTTAGTAGCACCTATGAGGGCCGCTACCGAGGTACAACCACGCCCGGCCGCCTTTGTTTCCCAAGTGGCGATGTTTACACATCACACACGGTACTCATTTGAGGCTGAGTCGACCTGGGACCAGGACCGGTCAGAAATCGTACTTGGGAGGCTGGAATCGATCCCCGGTCGCCAGGTCGTAGCGCAGCGCGCTAAATTACACACCCCACACACACCGNACAAAGACAAAGATCCCCGTATAGCTTTAACAGACTGTAGGGGCAAGTGCTGTTAGCGAGCACCTATGAAGGCCGGACGGTACACGAGGGGGTGGGTGGCCAGCACCACGCCCACGCCTTTGTCTCCCCAGCGGCGATGTTTCCACACCGCACCAGGTACTCATTTTAGGCTGAGTCGACCTAGGGAGGCCCAGGACCGGTTCGTCACCGGTGTTGGCCGTGAGCGGGAATCAATCTCGGGTCGTAGCGCAGCGCGCTAACACACCACGCTCCCNACCACGTACACACACACAGACAGACAGACACCATTCTACACAGACAGAACACAGACAACACTTCACAGAACCCCGTCGTTGCAGAAGAGGAGAGAGCTCGGCACTCTCTGAAAAACCCCATACGTAGGTGAAACGCGGAGCTGATTAGNCCACAGTGCAATTGAATCTCCCTCACGTCCAGACCATCCCCGGGCCTCACACGCTCACCACCTCGCATCCTCCTCCTGTTGTCTCCCTCTACGTTCTTAAGACCACTTCCCTACACGCTCCCCTCCCTTGGTCCCCGGAGTAGACAAAGAAATCCCAATGTACCCGCAAGCCGTGTTCAGGACAATGTGAGATTTCGGTGACGTAGGAGGCCCGGGTGAGACGTTACAGAGTGAGCAGACTCTGTAGAGGAGGCCAATTGCGGTAGTGATTTAAAAAAACGTTAATGGATTTTTCTTCTTGGTTCTTTCGGTAAAGTCACGTAGAAGGGAAATAATAAAATAAAATAAAAATAACACGATACAACAATCCTCAGGACGTTTCGGGACAGCGCAGGACGCGCTGCGTTGTGGCCGAAACGTCGTGAAATTATTTTATTATATTTATTTTATTATTCTATTATTTCCCTTCTACGTGACTTTACCGAAAGAACCAAGAAGATGAATCCCTGCAGTCACGAAAGCTTTAAATCGAAATTTAAACTATTTTAATTTTACAAGGTAATGCCCACTGAGCTGTTTAGATCTATTTCAGAAGCGACCCCTCCACAACTGATGGCTCAGCGAAGCGGCTTATCACGTGGACACGTGTAGCAGCCGAAAACTCTGAAAGCGAGATTTCGATTCTAAATGTGGAGGGGAAACCGGAGGACCCGGAGAAAAATCGGCGCGACCACGGGAAGAGATTACATCTTAATTTGGAGCTTTCGTGACTGCAGGGATTACTCTTTGGTTCTTTCGGTAAAGTCACGTATAAAGATGAAATAATAAAATAAAAATAGCATACTACGACGTTTCGATTGGAACACGAGCAATCATCATCAGGTATAAAAGAAATAGCAACAAAATATAACCAGAAAACTATAGACAGACATATAAGCAGAACGATATCACAAAGATACACACGGAGAAAAAACGCATCGGCACAGAGAGAGAGGCACGCACACTCCGAATTGACAGCATGCGTCAGGGTTGTTTTCGAACCCACAACCTCCTGTATACCAGGCGAGGTAGTTAACATCTGGACACAAAAGCGCTCCTAAACGCGCGGATGGGGAATACACGAATAATACAAACCCACTTGAGTTTATAAGAATATCCAAGGGAAAATTATGTGGATAAGATCTAAGCCCCGATTGTCAGTCTGTCTCATGCACACGCTTGCTATTTTAACTATTATTTCGCGATGAAATATTAACAGATTACATTGTATTTTTAGTTTTTTTATTAAAAAATAACCAGTCGCGTGGTTTAATTTTACTCCAAATATACAGCAGCAGGCGTCAGGGTCGGGATTTAATCCACGGCCTCCTGTGTACCAGGCGAGGTAGCTAACATCTTGCTACCATTTCAGCCTCAGCCGGACTAGTGACTCGCACAGAGACCCGTAGACTCACACAGAGACCCGTAGACTCACACAGAGACCCGTAGACTCACACAGAGACCCGTAGACTCACACAGAGACCCGTAGACTCACACAGAGACCCGTAGTCTCACACAGAGACCCGTAGACTCACACAGAGACCCGTAGACTCACACAAAGACCGTAAACTCACACAGAGACTCACACAGAGACCCGTAGACTCACACAGAGACCCGTAGACTCACACAGAGACCCGTAGACTCACATAGAGACCCGTAAACTCACACAGAGACCCGTAAACTCACACAGAGACTCACACAGAGACCCGTAGACTCACACAGAGACCCGTAGACTCACACAGAGACCCGTAGACTCACACGGAGACTCACACAGAGACCCGTAAACTCACACAGAGACCCGTAGACTCACATAGAGACCCGTAGACTCATACAGAGACTCATAGACTCACATAGAGACCCGTAGACTCACACAGAGACCCGTAGACTCACATACGCCTCTGTGTCGAGGCCTGGTTGACTCTACAGACTCTACAGACTGTTGGGGCTAGTGCCGATAGCGAGCACGCCACCGCATTCACCAACAGGCTCTCACCGGCGTGGTGAAGTATTTTGACTTAAAACTTTCGTGACTGCAGGGATTCACATTATTTGGTTCTTCCGGTAAAGTCACGTAGATAGAAGAAAAATAATAATGATTCTAAAAAATTAAGTGAATAAAAATAATACAAAATAATAAAAACTACGACGTTTCGATCACAACACAAACGAACGTCATCAGAGGACTTTTATTTTTTATGTCTACGTGACTTTAAAAGAAGCAAAGAATGTGGTGAAGTATGGTCAAACAACTCCCACGCAACAAACGACACTGGAGTCAGGAGACCCATCCAGCGATGGACTGACCGTAGGCTGTAAGTTTCACTTTAAAATAATTTATGTATAATTACAAATATTTTTACTCTAAAATATAACGCCGCAGGCTATGTACATCCCCACCAAATTCGCAGCTCCTCTCTAAGCTGCGTAGAAGATCGCCGTGGACATTAATTGGTGGCTCATTCACCGCAGTCGACTGCATTGCAAACTGTATCGGATACGTCTCGTTTCATTCTGTTCAACGTCAAGGTCATTCTCAGCATAATTCACTGCCGCGGTCAAAATGTAAAAAAAATATAAAATGTATAATTGACTAATTTATTTTACAGACTGGTCATAAATTCTCCCATTGGTCAGAAAACCCGTGGCTAGGAGATGTCGATTAGCAGTCAATGAGACTCGGGGAGAGACAAAGGCGGCTGGGTACGTATAAAGACAATTAAAAANTATATATCTTGACAGCGACACTTTGCCAAGCAGAAGGGCGATCTCAACATTCAGCTGATGATATCTCAAAATCATCATCAACATCAGCCACGATTCATAACAGAGGCTGACAAAGCCTACGCATTAAAATCAGCAGCCATGGTCAATCCACTGCTGGCTTATTCCCCTCTCCCAGTCCCCATGCTCCATTTCCTCCCTCGTCCTCTACCACCCATGCCCCCATCTCCTCTCCACCACTCTCCTGCCCCTCCCTCCTCTCTACGTTCGCCATCTCCCCCCCCACTCCTCCTCTCCCTCCCATCTCACTCTCCACCACTCCTCGCTGCTTTTCCTCCTCGCCTCTCCCTCCCGTACACCAATCTCCCTCTCATCTTTCTCTCCCCTTCTCTTCCCCTCTCCTCGCCCCATCCCCTCTCGTTCCTCGTCGTCCACCTCCCCCAGGCCGTCAACTCCCTCTGGTACCCCACCCACCACGACGCCGCATTCATTCAAACTCCACTCCACCCCCCCTCTACCTCCTCCTCCAATTCTCAGCTCATCTCCTCCTATTCCAACATTCTCTCTCCTCCTAGTCAACATTTCTGCTCCCTCATCATTCTCCTCCGGCTCCTCTCTCCTCCTCCTCCTCCATCTCCTCCTAAATTCCACCTCCCAATCCTTCTCAGATCTTCACCGCATCCTCTGCCCCCTCTCTCATTCAACATCCCCCTCAGCGCCCCCCCCCCCCGCCCACCAACCTCAATCAGCATGCAGCACAGTTAAAGTGAAGCCTCAAACCGCTTCCGAAACTATTTTAGAGGCGAGAGAGAGAGAGAGTCAGAGAGCGAATCAGCTCATTTATCAACTAACCTGAAAACCGCAAGTCCCCCTATTAACATCACCAGCACCTCACCCTAATTACATCACCAGCACCTCACCCTATTAACATCACCAGCACCTCACCCTAATTACATCACCAGCACCTCACCCTATTAACATCACCAGCAGCTCACCCTATTAACATCACCAGCACCTCACCGTATTAACATCACCAGCAGCTCACCCTATTAACATCACCAGCAGCTCACCCTATTAACATCACCAGCACCTCACCCTATTAACATCACCAGCACCTAACCCTATTAACATCACCAGCAGCTCACCCTATTAACATCACCAGCAGCTCACCCTATTAACATCACCAGCACCTCACCCTATTAACATCACCAGCACCTCACCCTATTAACATCACCAGCAGCTCACCCTATTAACATCACCAGCACCTCACCCTAATTACATCACCAGCACCTCACCCTATTAACATCACCAGCACCTCACCCTATTAACATCACCAGCACCTAACCCTATTAACATCACCAGCACCTCACCCTATTAACATCACCAGCAGCTCACCCTATTAACATCACCAGCAGCTCACCCTATTAACATCACCAGCACCTCACCCTATTAACATCACCAGCACCTCACCCATTAACATCACGTGGTGGTCAGATTATTTGACCCCGCCCCTGACCCACTTAATATCAACAATATGTCGCCCTTTCATATTCATTCCACCTTATTGAAAAAAAAGTATTGTTTTAGAGAATCATCATCACCACCAATTATCTCACCCACGTACGCCGCGCGATGCTCTCTGTTTTGCACTCTGCCTTCTGATGTGTGTATGTACATGTGTGTTGTAGATAAGATGTTATTGTGTTAGAGATGTGTGATGTAGATGTGTGTATGTAGATGTGTGTATGTAGATGTGTGTATGTACATGTGTGTATGTAGATGTGTGTATGTAGATGTGTGTATGTAGATGTGTGTATGTGTGTATGTGGATGTGTGTATGTAGATGTGTGTATGTGGATGTGTGTATGTGGATGTGTGTATGTGGATGTAGATGTGTGTAGATGTGTGTATGTGGATGTGTGTATGTAGATGTGTGTATGTAGATGTATGTAGATGTGTGTATGTAGATGTGTGTAGATGTGTGTATGTGGATGTGTGTATGTATATGTGTGTATGTCGACGTCTACGACTTGACTGGGCGCGCGCCGCGCGTGGGCTCTGTCTGCTCGTGACTTAACAGTGCAAAAAGCAGCACTTATGATCTCAACATCACAAGTGTTGTGACGCGTGGTGTATGGTGTTTTTTGCAGTTTTTCCTGGATTTTTTGTTTGCGCACAGCCACTTTAAGATGTTTTCTTGTTCATGTTTTTGTATTTTATTTGTTGCGATTGCACCCGATTCAAGAGCTGAATGGCTCACAGGGCTATACCAAATAAATGAAACTGAAACTGTCCGTGTGTGCGTCTGTCTGTGTATGTGTGCGACCTGGCGTGGTGCTGGTCACCCACCCCTCGTGTACCTGTCCGGCCTTCATAGGACCTCGCTAACAGCACTTGCCCCTACAGTCTGTTAAGGGTAAACGGGGGATGTTTGTATTTGTCTTCGTGTGTGTGCGTAGTGATAGCCACCCACCCCTCGTGTGCCGTACCGGCCTTCATAGGTGCTCGCTAACAGCACTTGCCCTACAGTCTTGTGACAGGCAAAACGGGGATCTTTGGCTTTGTTTATCTTGTGTGTGTATGTGTCCGTACGTACGTGTGTCTGTGTGCACTTGGGGAGCGGTAGTGTAGTGGTTAGCGCGCTCCGCTCGTCGGCCCGGCGTGGTGCTGCCACCCCCCCCCCCGTCGTGTGCCGTGCCGACCTTCAGAGGTGCTTGCTAACAGCACTTGCCCCAACAGCCTGGTAAGGCTATACGGGGGATCTTTGTCTTGCGTGTGCGCGCGTGTGGGGAGCGGTGGTGTGGTTAGCACACGCGAACCCGGCGACCCGAGTTCGATTCCCGCTCACGGCCAACACCGGCGACGATTATCTGAACCGTCCTGGGCCTCCCCTAGGTCGACTCAGCCTTAAATGTGAACCTGGTGCGGTGTGTAAAAATATCGCCACTGGAGACAAAGGCGGTCGGGCGTGGTGCTTGCCACCCACCCCNTCGTGTGCCGTGCCGGCCTTCATAGGTGCTCGCTAACAGCACTTGCCCCAACAGTCTGTGAAGGCTACACGGGGATCTTTGTATTTGTCTGCGTAAATTGTAACTCATTATTTCCGATGTTAAAGAAAGCCCTTGTGATATGAACATTTCCACTGCTGGGACGTTGTGAGTATCTTGAGCTACATTATTACTGCAATTGTATTTTCCCCTCCTTGTTAACTGGTCATTCTTCGCAAAAAACTCTATCCCATCGCCTACAGAGTGCGCGCGTAATAAGACAAAACCAGCGTGAACGCACTAATTTCACTCGAATCGCTTACCCGCTCAACCAACTCGGACCACAAATTCGACACGAAGCGGCGGTGACGTCACCGCGTTCCTTGTGCCAGGCTGGTGCACTCGGAGGCCACGTGAAGTGTCGAAGGCCCGCTGGCAGGTCACGGGACAGACCCAGGTGCCATGCGTTGACCGACTCCCGATTAGTTGGCAACGTACGGTGCGAAAGAAGTTCAATATAGCTGCGTGACCGGCATTGGCACCACTTGTGCCCCTTACTGTGCCAACTTGCTGCATTTTAGCTGCTCAACGCTCCGCTCGTTGTTGGAGGGCAACTGCCTCCAACTGCTCAGCAGTATCCTTCACGAGCCTCCAGCAAAGAGGCCGATTTTGACACCGCTGGTACCAGTCATTATTAATCCACTTAATTATTCACTCACGCACCATCTCACTCATTCACTCACCCACCCTCTCACTCAATCACTCACCCACCATATCACTCAATCACTCACCCTCTCTCTCACTCATTCACTCACCCAACCTTTCACTCATTCACTCACCCACCATCTCACTCATTCACTCACCCACCCTCCACTCATTCACCATTTCACTCATTTACTCACCCACTCACTCATTCACTCACCCACCATCTCACTCACCCACCATCTAACTCACTCATTCACTCACCCACCATCTCACTCATTCACTATCTAACTCACTCATTCACTCACTCACCATCTCACTAATTCACCCACCATCTAACTTATTTACTCACCCACCCTCTCACTCACTCACTCACCACCCTCTCACTCATTCACTCACCCTTTCATTCATTCACTCAC
Source organism: Lethenteron camtschaticum (assembly GCA_018977245.1). Classification (NCBI taxonomy): domain Eukaryota; kingdom Metazoa; phylum Chordata; class Hyperoartia; order Petromyzontiformes; family Petromyzontidae; genus Lethenteron; species Lethenteron camtschaticum. Next base: position 7,364,720 of record MU249602.1, on the reverse strand, counting down.
CCACCATCTCACTCACTCACTCACCCACCCTCTCACTCATTCACTCACCCTTTCACTCATTCACTCACCCACCATCTCACTCACTCATTCTCTCACTCACCATCTCACTCATTCACTCACCCACCATCTCACTCATTCACTCACCCAACCTCACACTCATTCACTCACTCACCATCTCACTTATTCACTCACCCTCTCACTCATTCAATTGCTCATGTGGTAAGATAAAGAAAGAGGGGGGGGCAGAGATGCGAACTCGGCTCTGCGTGGTCCAATCCCACCGATGACGAGAGTCCACCGTTCTCTACTCGTCCATCCGAGCGAGACGCGGGGGGGGGAGACGGGGAGTAGGCAGCTTTCGGCTCAGGCCGCGAGCGAGAGAAGTTTCCACGGCGAGGTGTTGGGTCGATGTCGGGGCAGGTGGCACCACGCGGCACCGTGGGAGGGTGCGATAGGGGGTGAAGGCGAGGTGAGTCGAGCTGGTAATGGGCAATTTGAAGGTCGTAATGACCGTGTCGGACACCACCCGAGTGAGCACGCCTTAAATCCCCGTGTCTACGCAGCGGCTCTGTGTGTGTGTGTGGGGGGGGGGGTGTAGCGGTTAGCGCGCTGTGCTTACAACAGAGGTCGCAAACGGGTTTTGATTCCTTACCCGTACCCGTACCCGGCCGCACCAGGGTCGCAAATGGGTACCCGTACCCGTACCCGGCCGGGTACGGGTANCCATTCCCTACCCGTACCCTACCCGAAATGAGTGACAAACGGCTACTCACCAGTGACTCACGGCCTACCCGTACCCGGCCGCACCAGGGTCACAAACGGCTACCCGTACCCGTACCCGGCCGGGTAGCCGGGTATCGGGTAGGTACGGGTATCGGGTACCCGGTTGCGACCTCTGGCTTACAAACCCTGGCGAACCGGGTTCGATTCCCGCCCACGGCCAACACCCGTGGCGATTATCTGAACCGGTCCTGGGAACTTCTCCCCTAGGTAGACTCAGCTGCAAATGAGTACCGGTGTGTAAACATCGCCACTGGGGAGACAAAGGCGGTCGGGCGTGGTGCTGGCCACTCACCCCCTCGTGTGCCGTGCCGGCCTTCGTAGGTGCTACTCGCGAACAGCACTTGCCCCGACAGTCTGTTAAGGCTACACGGGGATCTTTGTCTTTGTCTCTCTCGAAGCGTCCCACATGGCCCATTCCGGGGTTCATAATGGCCGTGTCAAAAAGTTGGCACCGTTGATGTGCTGATTACAATGTTCCAACCTCGATTCACACTTTTCACGGGAGGTTCATAATGGCCGTGTCAGAGATATTGAGACACCACCACTGGGTCATGCTGGGTTCAAGCTCTGGTCCTGTGTGTGTGTTCCCATTTCTCTCTTTCTCACTCTCTCTCTCTGTCTCAGAGTGGTTTCATAATGGCCATGTAAGAAACACCGAGTCAATACCCTCAAAGTTCTGGTTTCAAGATGCCAGACATGCGTCTATGGATCTGTCCCTCTCGGAGGATTAATTCTGGCCGTGTCAGGTTAGTAATAGCCGGCACCGCTGAGATCATGGACTCGGTTCCAGGAGAAACTCGTACATGCAAGAGGGGATTAGTGCCAACGTTCTGTGGTCCTATACGTATTGGGATGGATGTTTGGAAAACTGCGTGAATGAGTGTTGGGACTGGTAACCGGAGCACCTGGATAAACAAAAATAAACAACAAAAACCCAGGTAACACTCAAGCCCTATACAGGTGGACATGAACCCACTTGCTGTACTGCCATCGTACCCTGTGAGTCTGAAGCCAGCGGATGGCGACCGATTGTGTGGGGAGCGGCGGCGCAGTGGTTAGCGCACGGCGCTCCGAACCCGGCGATCCAACATCCAATTCCCGCTCACGGCCACCAACAACAGTGACGATTATCTGAACCGGTCCTTGGCCTCCCCCGGGTCGACTCAACCTCAAATGAGTAGCCTGGTGTGGTTTCAAGTTTCAAGTTTCATTTATTAGGTATAGCCCTGTGAGCCATTCGGCTCTTGAATCGGGTGCAACCGCAACAAAAAAAAACACATGAACAAGAAAACATCTTAAAGTGACTAAGTGCAAACAGAAAATCCAAGAAAAGACAGCAAAATATTGCAGAAAAAGCACTGTACACTAACACTGTGTGCAAAATCCCAGTGGGATGTAAGTCAAATAACAACAACCACAAGACAACTTAGATTAAGGCCATCAGTCTAACTCTGTACTACAACAAACAAACATGGCCAAACCGAATTTTTTTTTAAATCACAAAATAAAGCCATAAAAGCAATGAAACAATGATCATAGGAACTGTAAACATCGCCACTGGGAAGACAAAAGCGGTCGGGCGTGGTGCTGGCTACCCACCCCTCGGTGCGTGCCGGCCTTCATCACACCACTGACCCAAAACTGTTCATGGCTAAACTAAACTATTTCTATTATATTCTTGGTTCTTTCGGTAAGTCACGTAGAAGGGAAATAATAAAATAATAAAATATAAAACAATAAAAATATCACGACGTTTCGACTGCAACACAAGCAATCATCATCAGGTGTAAAATCCACAGCAAGAAAATTTGAAAAAAATTACGGTTTCTCCTAAATNCTTTATATGCGTGGCGGCGAGTCCGCTGTTGGTGAGATGGCTGCCACATATGGTCAGATAATTGTCTGCCAGCATTAAGNAATTGGTAATTAAATATTTATTTATTTTCCCTAAACAGTGTAAAATTTAGGAAAAAAATTTCACGTGTGGTGGCTCGATTGGATCACGGGAATGGGTTAAAAAACGACCGAAAGATTTGCACGTCGTAAGCGCAAGCACGCAAGCACGCAAGCGAACTTAATATAAAGGATTTAAAAGTGGCGGTTTTTTNCAACGTCAGCACCACGGACAGCGATTTGGCAGTTGGCCAGATGGACGAGTCCATCTATGTTCGGGACAGAGGAGGGAGGAGCAGAAAATGGAATGCGGTCTGAAAGTCACCGTAAGCGTGAACACAATCAATTAAGACCCGATTTAAATCCTTCCTGATTGCAAGAATCCATCTTCTCGGTTGACATTGTCTCTGTGTTTGTATATGTGAATACACTCGTTCTACTTGACCAGTAAAGTCCACTGTGCTGCATCTCTTTTGCCGAAGCGATCTGGAGAGTGAGAGAGTGTGTGAGTGTGTGAGTGAGAGTGTGAGAGTGAGAGAGTGAGAGAGTGTGAGAGTGAGAGAGTGAGAGAGTGTGAGGTGTGTGAGAGTGAGAGAGTGAGAGAGTGTGTGACTGATGACACGTTGCTATACTGTCAACCCTTAGAGTGCTGCCGATCTTATTACAGACCAATTCAGACGCCGTGTCCCTTATACATCTCAAAGTTCATCCTACAAAGTTCCATCAAAAGGCAGAAACACAGACACAAGTAGTTTTTTTGCCCGCGTTGGACTGAAAACTCAAATCCCCTGACAAGAATAAGGGGCTAAGCGCGTGGGTTGACACGGTGTGCTGTTGGTCTGGGCCGCGTTTAATCTCCACCGTTAAAATACCACGGATTCGCATAGCTCTACGAAGTGGCTTATCAAGCGGAAAGTTCAGCAGCCAAATACACTAAAGCAGTTCTTCAGTTTTATTGCAGATGCCCTCTCTCAGAAAGGACATGTAAGAAACACCCCAGGTTAAGAACTACTGCCACGCCGCGAGACGCGGTTCTAATTGTGGAGGGAAAAAACAATGACCGGGAGAGAATACCACACGATAACCGGGAGAGGGAGACACGCAAACTCAAATATACAGCAGGCGTCAGGGTCAGGAAACCCGCGCTCCTTACACCGTGATGATGATGAAAGAGACACACAAACTCCAAATATACAGCCAGGCGATAATCTCCACACGTGATGATGGAGAGGACACCCAAACTCCAAATATACAGCAGGCGTCAGGGTCAGAATCTAACCCGCGACCTCCTGTATACCGGGCGAGGTAGTTAACATATCCTAGCCACCGTGATGATGATGAGAGAGACACACAAACTCAAATATACAAGCGTCAGGGTCAGAATCTAACCCGCGACCTCCTGTATACCGGCGAGGTAGTTAACATCTCCTAGCCACCGTGATGATGATGAGAGAGACACACAAACTCCAAATATACAGCAGGCGTCAGGGTCAGAATCTAACCAGCGACCTCCTGTATACCGGGCGAGGTAGTTAACATCTCCTAGCCACCGTGATGATGATGAGAGAGACACGCAAACTCAAATATACAGCAGGCGTCTGGGTCAGGATCTAACCGCGACCTCCTGTACACCAGGCGAGGTAGTTAACATCTCCTAGCCACCGTGATGCCCGTGACCTACGCGCGGGATTTCTGTCTTCCGATCCACCGTCTCTCGCCGCCTCCACGCTGCTGGATTCGAGACGTGTGCGGACGGAATTACCAGCATGTAGATCTCACAGACGGGAAATGGCCGTGCGTAATCGAGACTAATTACGCCTCTGCGACCGGAACATTGACAATGCATATGGCAAAGGCAATTACGGGGCCCGGTTATCACACAATGGCGGTGAATGGCAGTGAGCAGCGTGTCGGGGTTTTAGCCTGTGTAATTACATTAAAGGGGCAGGATCAGAATCGATAGCACCCGCTCCGACTGATGTGTTTACATGAATGCAACGCGCCGTCATGATAATGAATTCATTTAAATAGATAACATGTGTTACTCCGCCCTTTGGCTGGCCTGTCTTACTGCGTGATTGATTAAGGGGGGGGGGNCGGATGGGCCTTGATTGTTGTAACCGGTTAATTCGGGTGTTAAAGCGGTTTTCGACTCACCGGTTATCTTTTCAAACACGGTCTAAGTACTGGCCAAAGTTCGCGATCTCCTTGTTGGTTCAAGCACGACGGGCGTTGCCGATGAGAGCCTGAATGCGGAAACCGGTCCAGAGTCGTTGTGTTTTTTGTGTGTGTGTTCGTGTGTCTTTTGTTTCTGAAGTCGTGCGCTCACCGGAGTGCCGCGTACGGCTGATGAGCTGCTCAGGTAGAAAGACGGAACTCTCGTGGAATTGGTCGGGGCGGACACGTGACGGTTGGATATGAGACGACGCGGCGCTCTCGCGCACGGTTCGACCGTGCTGCCAGACAGTGCGTGAAGTTGTGTTCTCGAGTGGAATGAAGAGAGGAGAGAAATGGATAAGAGATGGAAGGAGGAGATAGGAGGGGAGGAGGAGAGAGGGGGGGAGGAGAGAGATAGTAGGGAGAAGGAAACAAACAAAAANGAAAAAAGTAAAAAACAGAAAGAGAAAAAGAAAAAGAGAGGGGGGATGGAGAGAGGGGACAAGGAGAGAGATAGTAGGGAGAAGGAGGGAGAGAAGGCGAGGGGGGACAAGGAGTGAGAGGGGGGGAGAGTGAGAGGAGAGAGGGCGATAGATGTGAAAAGAGAGAGATATTAGGGCGAGAAGAGAGAGAGAGAGAAAGCGGTGAGAGATAGGAGAGATTAGGGGGGGGGNTGAGAGATAAGGAGAAATAAAGAGCGGATAGACGAAGAGAGAGAGAATTAACATTCCATCACCCACAGACGAAGAAAAGAAGTGTGAATTGAAAAAGAGTGTCGAAAATTATCAGTATATACAGTTATGTAGTTTATATCTGAAGGCGTCCGTTCCCTTTCCCCAGCATTTCAGCTGCTAGTTACCCCCAAATTCGCCCGGTCACGTGGCCGCGTTCGGCTCTGTTCATTTCACAGCCTGAAATATAAAAAAAACTGAGACGGCCGAGAAAGAATTACGGGTGGCGCGCTCGTTGGATGACAGCCAAGATGGGGCGATTTAACAAAATTACAAATCTAAGAAAAAATTACCAGCAGCGTGGTCAATTCACTGCTGGGGGCCAAACATATCACCATCGCTCCTGCGATGTCACATGCACAAACACAAAGACCCGCGTTGAGCCTCAACAACACAACACTGACACCAACCAAATCAAAGAAAAAATCACCCAAAGGTCACAACGGGCTGATCAGAGGTTGTGCCGTTTTAGCATCGAACATTTTCTTTTTTACGGAAAATTATATTTAAGGACACACAACCTCGCCCTCCTGAGTGCGCGTGTGTGTGTGTGTGCGCGTGCGACACGGTAACGAAATGATGACCTCACCCACCACCACCACCACTCCCGACCCGCAAAGAACGAAAACGAAAAAGAAAAGAACATGAAGCCCAGAAGCGGAACAGCGCCGAGCGAGCTTTGAAATCGGAGGGAAGAAGCCTCGGGGCCTTCTCGGCTCGTGTTCCTTGCGAGCAATTTCGTAAATCCAGACGCACGTGGCGGTAACAGCATAGAAGAATAAGAAATGAAAAAAANCATTATTTATAGACGCTACAGTGTAAACAACTTTGGACAGAGAGAGAGAGGGAGGGAGAGAGGGAGGTTTCCAACCTTAAAATCGACCTCAATTGGCCCTGGGTTTTTGGCCCACGTGCAACAGCTTCGAGATTGAATCGAAAACTCGAGTTGGCACGACTTAATGTTACGCCGCTAAAGCGCTTCGTATTCACGGCGGTTTTCTACGTCTTCTTGAAAACACCTCCCTCGGCGGCTTTTGCGTATTCGCGACGATGCCATTATGCGAATGACTCCCTCGTGTCACGCGGAAGTTTGGGGCCGTCCATAAATGACGTCACGCGATTTTGGACGATTTTTGACCCCCCCCCCTCTCGTCACACGGCGTCACTAAAACTCAGACCCCCCCTCCTCTCATATATGACGTCACAAAGCTCTGCCCCCCCAAAAAAATATATAAAAAACACGCTTCAAATCGCTTTAAACTATTGTTATTGTAGTGCCTATTTAATGTGGCGCTGCACTCTGATGTTGTAGGAAAAAAACATTTATTAAAAAGTCTATTCAATTAAGTAGAACGTGTTGTCTATATTTATTTAAAGTTGCGCATTTTGATGTGACGTCACATTTCTCAAACCCCCCCCCTTCCCTCGTCACACATCGTCACAAATGTCTGACCCCCCTCCCCCCCCTAGGTGCGTGACGTCATTTATGGACGGCCCCTTTGTCGTATTTGCTGCAGTGGTTAGATGCGTTACTGGACGGTGCCGCGTTCGAGATGAGAGGCCGTGAGACGCGGACGCGACGCGGAATGGCGAGGCCGCTTAAGGAGTTAGGGGCCGTCCATAAATGACGTCACGCACCTGGGGGGGGGGNTCAGACATTTGTGACGATGTGTGACGAGGGGTGGGGGGGTTGAGAAATGTGACGTCACATCAAAATGCGCAAATTTAAATTAACATAGACAACACGTTCTACTTAATTAAATATACTTTTTTATGAATGTTTTCTCCTACAACATCAGAGTGCAGCGCCACATTAAATACGCACTACAATGAAATAGTTTAAACCGATTTGAAGCATGTTTAATTTTTTTTTGGGGGGGGGCAGAGCTTTGTGACGTCATATTTAAGGGTGCGGGGTTGACTTTTTGTGACGCCGTGTGACGAAGGGGGGGGGGTCAAAAATCGTCAAAATCGCGTGACGTCATTTATGGACGGCCCCTTACGTGAAATTTACGTAAAGTTACTTAAAGTTATATTCTTGTTTCTTTCGGTAAAGTCAGGTAGAAGGGAAATAATAAATAATATAAATATAAAACAATAAAATTTTCACCTGATGATGATTGCTTGTGTTGCAGTCGAAACGTCGCGATAATTTTTATTGTTTAATATATATATTATTTATTATTTCTCTTCCACGTGACTTTACCGAAAGAACCAAGAATATTAATCCCTGCAGTCACGAAAGCTTTAAATCAAAATTTACTTAAAGTTACGTAACTCCGCTCTCGCTCTCAGTCCGCCTCTGTCTGCCGCGCTCTCCTACAATAATCGATAATAATCGATCATTATACGGCCGCTTGCGACATTATCCGCCGATACGGCGAAACTGGCAAACATCGCTCCAAAGGCTGCATACACCAGTCCGGCGACCGTCAAACGCGTGGTCGTGTTGAAACAAGAGCGCAGTAGTGCTCCGTATATCATCACCACGTGATGCAGAATCATCGAGATTTGAGAGGTAAGTACGGTATACAGTAAATGCGGTAACTCTTTTGACGGTAGGATATTCATTTTCGTCTATTTGTACGTTTACTTATAGCAATTTCATACGGTACACAAATCTAAAACGCACGAAAAAACATCTACACATCTAAAAGCATAATGCTACGTAAGAATCTTGCAAATAATACGTCTATTTTAAATCATGGTAGTGATTATCCGGCGCCCCCTTACCCCCAGAATCCGCTGGATAATCGATGGTCGACTGTATACGAATTTGGAATTGCCTCCTATATAATGTCCATTTATTTATTGATGATGATGATGATGATGAAAAGGAATAGACGTTAGCCTCTCCGTCAAGAATACATAATTGTGATATTGACAAAAAACGGTCCCATGAATGTTATTTAATTGTACACATCAATGAACACATTCCTTGCGAGGGAGCTGGTAGGAACGTTGGGTTGCTCGGTCAATGGCCAGGGTCAACGGCGGCCTGGTGTATTCCGCAAACATGCCCGACTGTGAGGGCGGGCACAAGCCGGCGTGAGTAGGTTAAACGTTGAGTTTTATAAGGGCACCACGGGTGACCAGCCCCTCCCCACCCAGCCCCACCCCTCCCACCCCCACCCAGCCCCACCCTCCACACCCAGCCCTCCCACCCAGCCCCTCCCCACCCTCCCCACCCAGCCCCACCCTCCCACCCAGCCCTCCCCACCTCCCCACCCTCCCCACCCTCCCCACCCCTCCCACCCTCCCACCCAGCCCCTCCCCACCCTCCCACCCAGCCCCTCCCACCCTCCCAACCAGCCCCTCCCCACCCTCCCCTCCCACCCACCCAGCCCCTCCCTCCCACCCAGCCCCTCCCTGCACGACGGACACAATAATCCCCTGTGGGCTGGTGTAACCAGGAGGTTCCTACCAGTATTAACTTCCTTACAATCCGCTTGCCACTCGCCAATTGCGACGTGATTACACACCACGGCACCAGGTACTCAATCGAGGCTGAATCGACCTAGGGGATTGGGCCCGGACCGGTTCAGATAATCGTCACCGATGTTGGCCGTGAGCGGAAATCGAACTCGGATCACCGCCGAGTTCGTAGGGCAGTGCGCGAACCGCTGCGCCACCGCTCCCCCGGCCACACACTCCACGTGGGAACACCATCTGCGTCATGTATCAATATCTTAAAACCATCGTGGACAATTATCAAAGATCCCACCAGAGAAGATGTTTGTAATATAACCTACTCCGTCCCGTTACTCTACCGACAATCGTTAACAAATGACGGCTAAATCTGAGCGGTCTGAATGAATGCGTTTAATCTGCAACGTCAGATTTTGGAGTGCAGCGTTCTCTCCGCATCCACGGACAAAGACAAAGCTCCGCCGTATAGCCTTCACACACTGTTGGGGGCAAGTGCTCTTAGCGAACCACCGCAAGTGGAGTGCGGTGGTGTCGCCGGAACCACGCCCGGCCGCCTTTGTCTCCCCAAATGCTGAAGTTGTAAACATCGCACGGTTGGCTACGTTCGGTGTGATAATCGTCACCGCTGTTGGTGGCCGTGAACAGGAATCGAACTCTGGAGGCCAGGTTCGTCGTGCAGCGCGCTAACCGTTGCACCACCGCTCCCCAAAAAGACAAACAGACACAAACACAGACACAAAGACTAAGACGAAAATTCCCCATTTAGCCTGTTGGGGCAAGTGCTGTTAGCGAGCACCTATGAAGGCCGGCACGGCACACGAGGGGTGAATGGCCAGCACCACGCCCGACCGCCTTTGTCTCCCCAGTGGCGATGTTTACACCCCGCACCAGGTACTCATTTGAGTCTGAGTCACCTAGGGAGGCCCAGGGTGGCTTCAGATAATCGTCACTGGGTGTTGGTGGCCGTGAGCGGCATTCGGACTCGGCTCACCGGGTTTTGGTAGCGCAACGTATAGCGCTAAGCACTACACTCACTACCGCTTCCCCAACACACGCCGACACACAGACGCGTGTGTAGAGTGCAACACGTTCCTTGGGACAAGCAGTCGTCCGTCCACCTCCTTTGCCAGGGGGCAAAAGAGTGGGAGCGAGATATCCATCTCACGGCTTGTTACGGGTTAGCTTGACACCAACCTTTCCCCCCCTTCCACAGTTCGCGAACCGTGAGGTATAATAACTGCATTAATAATAATACTACTACAGGCTATTATCACTCGCCTGTGTGTGTGTGTGTGCGTGTGGTGCCCAGCTAAAGCCTCGGCAAGTCTCAAGATGCAACGTTTTCTAGAATGTATTTTCTTTTTTTTATCCTTTATATTAAGTTCGCGTGCTTGCTTGCTTAGGACCGTGCAAATATTTCGGTCGTTTTTTAACCCTTCCCGTGATCCAATCGAGCTGACATTTTGCACACAGACTCGTTGTGTGACAATAATNGTCGTGAAAATTCCAAATTTTACACTGTTTAGGGAAAAAATTAAATATTTAATTACCAATTGCTTAATGGTGGCAGACAATCATCTGACCCATAGGAGGTAGCCATCTCAAGCCAGAGGACGAGAGGACTCTAGCCGCCCCGATGCCACGCATATAAAGATTTATAGTGAAAAACTTTGTTTTTACGGGTTATACTTGTTAAATCCTTTATATTAAGTTCGCTTGCTTGCTTAGGACCGTGCAAATCTTTCGGTCGTTTTTTAACCCACTTCCCGTGATCCAATCGAGCTGATATTTTGCACACAGACTCGTTGTGCGTGACAATGCATTTTCGTGAAAAAAATTTCCAAATTTTACACGGTTTAGGGAAAATAAATAAATATTATTTACCAATTGCTTAATGCTGCCAGACAATCATCTGGCCCATAGGTGGCAGCCATCTCAAGCCAGAGGACGAGAGGACTCTAGCCGCCCCGATGCCACGCATATAAAGGATTTATAGTGAAAACTTTGTTTTTACGGGTTAATTTTTTACCAGGTAAGACAGACCTCCCCCACCTGAGCTACGTAGCGCTTTCTCAGAAGCGACTTGGCCACAGATGATAGCTCGTCGCAGTGGCTGGTCGCGTGGACCATTTCGAAATGTGGAGGCAAAAACTCGGAGGACGCGGAGAAAAAAATCCACGAGACCACCACGGGGAGAGAAAGAGACGCGCAAACTTCAAACACGCAGCAGGCGTCAGGTTTGGCATCGAAGCCACGACCTCCTGCATACCAGGCGAGGTAGTTAACATCTCCTAGCCACCGTGGCGCCCCTGCAGAAGCGAGGCCGCTGTTGATAACCCCCAACCTGCTCCTCCGATTAGCACGGTTGGCTACGTACGGTGTGAAAAAGTTCAAAACAAATCGGTACATACATTGATACCACCAACTAAAACCCCCACCATTATTGCTTTGATATTAACGGGAGACAATCCAATTGTTTTATTCATTCTTGATTTGAAGCTTTCGTGACTGCAGGAATCCATACTCTTTGGTTCTTTCGGTAAAGTCACGTGGGTATAAATAAAATAAATGACGACGTTTCGGGCGCAACACAAAATAAAATAAAACATGATATTTCGGGCGCAACACAAGCGCCCGAAACGTCGTGATTTATTTCGTTTTATACCTACGTGACTTTACCGAAAGAACCAAAGAGTATGTTTATTCATGTGGGAGTGGGGAGGTCACGTGACGTGGTTGGTTGTCAGGTGGTACAGCAGTGCCACCACGTGGTAACTATTTGTAGCAGCAGCAGGAGGAACGTCCATCCCTTCTCTCTCTCTTATCCATCATCGCTCTCTCTCTCTCGGGGCAAAACGGTTCTCAAAAGTCATTCCAGAGGGGCAGAGAGAACGAGAGAAAGAGACGCAGGCTGCGGCGTGGAAGCCGTGCAGGAGAAATTTCGAATGTGCACGGAGGGGAGTTGAGGCGGAGGCGGGGGACGGTCAGTCCCACGTGACCACGACAAAACGCACCGATACGCAACGCCAAGCGAATGTATTATGATGAACATTTATTGTTGTATTCTTAGGTTTTTTCGGTAAAGTCACGTAGGTAAAAATTTTAATTGATAAAATAAAAAATAACATTAAAATCACGACGTTTCGGAGGCAACTAGGTGGGGTGGGGGAGGTGAACATTTGTGACGATGTGTGACGAGGGGGCGGGGGTTTGAGAATGTGACGTCACAAAATGCGCAACTTTAAATAAATATAGACATCACGTTCTACTTAACTAAATAGACTTTTTTTTATAAATGTTTTCTCCTATAACATCAGAGTGCAGCGCACATTAAATACGCACTACAATGACAATAGTTTAAAGCGATTTGAAGCATGTTTTATTTTTGGGGGGGGGGGTGGCAGAGTTTTGTGACGTCATATTTGGGGGGGGTCTGACTTTTCTGACGCCGTGTGACGAGGGGGGGGGGGTTAAAAATCGTCCAAAATCGCGTGACGTCATTTATGGACGGCCCCTAACCCCAATATTTGTCGCGAAAGCCTCCGTGTTAAACTCTGGGCGTGTCTGTCTGCATGTTTACCACAAGTACTGTGTGTGTAGTTGATGCAGGGAAATTTCGATTTAAAGCTTTCGTGACTGCAGGGATTCATCTTCTTGGTTATTTCGGTAAAGTCACGTAGAAGGAAGTAATAAAATAATAAAAATAAAACATAATAAAATAATTCTCACGACGTTTCGGCCACAACGCAAGCAGCCGTCCTCAGGTGAGGAATAAACACCACCAGCTTAAATATACGCTCCAAGCTTGGTGGTGTTTCATTCTTCACCTGCGGATGGCTGCTTGCGTTGTGGCCGAAACGTCGTGAGAATTATTTATTATTTTTATTTTTATTATTGTATTACTTCCCTTCTACGTGAATTTACCGAAAGAACCAAGAAGATTAATGCAGAGACTTGATTCCTTGAAACTGATTTTCTGTTTGGTGTTTGAACATCTTAACAGCCGTTTTATTGCCAAAAAGAGTCAAACATATTCCGATGTTTTGATATCGGCACGAAAGGTCCCATGTTAATTGGTTTTTACCCTTCTATCTGGCAACAAAACTGACACCTTTTTACAAGGAGTCATGTTTACATAGACCACAATACTGCAGTCATAATGCAAACAAAAAAANGGTGTCAGTTTTGTTGCCAGATAGAAGGGTAAAAAAACAATTATCATATTTTTACTGGCAAATGAGATTCCAATGGCGTAAATGCTTACCCGAGCTCTCATACTCTGATGGTGCATTGTCTTTGAGTTGTGCGCCTTTTGGCGTCATCTGGTCAAACCCATGTGAGACTAGGCTCAAGGAAAGCTGTCTCAGGTGTGGACCAAACAACTTCAAGGACAGTGCATACATTATCAGAGTTATGTTTTTGTTTGCATTATGACTGCAGGTATTGTGGTCTATGCAAACATGACTCCTTGTAAAAAAAGGTGTCAGTTTTGTTGCCAGATAGAAGGGTAAAAAACGATTATCATATTTTTACTGGCAAATGAGGTTCCAAGGTCCCATGTTTAGCTGCTCACCACGAGCTATGAATCTTGTCAGTGGCGTTGTCTTTGTGCTGTTCGTCTTTTGACTGATGCTCCTGCTGTTGTGGAGTGACTCATGCAGCCAGATGGCTGCAGAGTTTGGTGGTACATGTTGTTTTCGTCGTTTATTGTGAAAATTCGGTCAGTTCCTATGACCACTGTTTAATTGCTTTTATGGCTTTATTTTGATGATTTTCGAAAAGTTTTTTGGTTTGGCCATGTTTGTTTGTTGTAATACAGAGTTAGACTGATGGCCTTAATCTAAGTTGTCTTGTGGTTGTTGTTGTTGTTTGACTTGCATCCCACTGGGATTTTTGCACAGTGTTGGTGTACGGTGCTTTTTCTGCAATATTTTGCTGTCTTTTCTTAGATTTTCTGTTTGCACATAGTCACTTTAAGATGTTTTCTTGTTCATGTTTTTTTGTTTGTTGCGGTTGCACCCGATTCAAGAGCCGAATGGCTCACAGGGCTATACCTAATAAATAAAACTTGAAACTTGAACTTGAACTCTGGTCTAACGCTGGCGGTGAGATGAGGCCATAGAGAAGGCTGCCGTTGTCTATGGAGTGGACCAATCAGTTCCACAGGCAATGCAAGATATGACCAGAGCGAGTGTTTTGTTCGTATGTTCACCACAATTACTCTGTTGTGTGTTGCATGACTANAAGGCCGTAGCCATGGAGTCAACATTGGGGGGACCAAATCTTGCAGGGGGTCTGGGGGTCCCCCCCCCCAGAAAAAAATCTAAATTCGAAAACTCATTTCCTGCCATTTCCTGCGTAAAATTAAAAATTCACTAACACATGGGATGGACTTTTTATTTATTTTTTTGCAATAATGTCTAATAGTGTATTGTATTACATTGCTATGTTTTTTTTTTTACCTTTTCTTGTTCAATGTATGTAATGGCAGAGATTAGGGATTAATAAAGTACAACCATAACCACAATCATATAACAGAATCTATTTTATAGCAATATATTGGGGGGGGGAGCATTTTGAGAATATTTGATATGGGGGGGGGGTGTCCCCAATTTCTATTAAAATTACGGCCTTGAGTGACTAGATTCCCTGCAAAAGGTTTCTGTTTGTTGTTTGAACATCTTAACTACATGTTGCATTTCATACCGCACTAGATACTAGTGTTAAATAATGATCATCCTCTGCACCTGGTTTATCATCATTATTGCCAACGGTTCGTTAGTATAAACAACACATTCAGCACAAGTATATTCATGGTTTTCCGTTTTCATTACAATATATTTTGAGACGTGTGTTTTTTTATACGTATTATATGTTACGTATATTTAGAAAGAATTTAAAATGGAATAGTGGTTCACATTTAAAATTGTCTCTCACCCTCACTCATAACGCCATTCAATCATTCAATTATCCAATCGTGCACTTACTCGCCTATTCACTCAATCACCGGCTCACTCAGACCCTAATCCACTCACTTACCTGTAACTGAATTACTCACCTAACCGCTTACACACATACCAACTCACTTACACACTCATCAACTCACTTACCACACATCCACCCACTCGTCACGTAACCACATATTCACTCACCACCTTACTTAGGCTCGTATCCACTCACTCACCTGTCTTTTACATGAACCTATTCATTCACTCGTTTACTTACTCATCCATCCACTCACTCCGCCACTCACTCACCCTCCACCCACCCTCCCCAGCCACTCACCCACCCACCACTCACCCACACACCCACCACTCACCCACCCACCCACACACCCACCCACCCACTCACCACCCACTCACCCACCCACACACCCACCCACTCACCCACCCACTCACCTACCCACTCACCACCCACACACCCACCCACTCACCTACCCACTCACCTACCCACTTACCCACCCACACTCGTCCACTCACTCACTCTCGCACGCACTTACCCACTCACGAGTCCACCCCGTGCATCACAGCTTGGAGGAGCTCATCCATTCGCTCACCCACCCGCTCATCCACAACCCACCCACCCACCTACTCACACACTCACCTACCCACCCACATACTCACGCACTCACCTATACACTCACCTACTCACGCACTCACCTACCCACCTACCTACTCACGCACTCACCTACCCACTCACCTACTCACGCACTCACCTACACACCCACCTACCCACTCATCTACCCACTCACCTATCCACTCACCTACCCACTCACCGACCCACTCACCTACCCACTCACCTACTTACTCACCTACACACCCACCTACCCACTCATCTACCCACTCACCTATCCACTCACCTACCCACTCACCTACCCACCCACTCACCTACCCACGCACTCATCTACCCACCCACCTACTCACCCACTCACTCACACACTCACCTACCCACTCACTCACCCACGCACCCCATTCGTCACAGCTCGGAGGAGCTGCGCTTGCGCTGCGCGTGCTCTCCCCGGACCGCTCCAGCTGGATCACGTGCACAGTGGGGCTCAGCACGAGGCGCTCGGGCTCTCGCTCGGAGCGCGACGCGGCGTGGGGTGGCGGGAGAGTTCGTGGGCGGCCGACAGCCTCTGGTCGTCATCCCGGGGGGCCAGCTGCTCCGGCCACCGCGACCACTGCGGCTCAGAGTCGGCGGGCGACTCTGGAGCGCCACGAGCCGAAGGCTCCGAGTCCGGGCACAGCAGGAAGCGGTAGGCGGCTCCCGCCACCACGGCGCCCACCGTGGGGCCAACCCAGTAGACCTTGGGTCAGAGAGGGCGCGGTGGGGTGGGTGGGGGCAGTTAGAGAGAGACGGAGGTGGTAGAGGTGGGGGGCAGAGAGACAGAGACGTTGAGAGAGGGGGGCAGAGAGAGACAGAGAGGGGGGCTGAGAGCGGGGGGGGGGCAGAGAGACAGAGACGTTGAGAGAGGGAGGCAGAGAGAGACGAGATGGGGGCGGGGGGGGCAGAGAGACAGAGACGTTGAGAGGGGGGGCAGAGAGAGACAGAGCTGAGAGCGGGGGGGGGGCAGAGAGACAGAGACGTTGAGAGAGGGGAGGCAGAGAGAGACAGAGATGGGGGCGGGGGGGCAGAGAGACAGAGACGTTGAGAGAGGGGGTGCAGAGAGAGAGAGACAGAGATGAGGGCGGGGGGGGGGGCAGAGAGACAGAGACGTTGAGAGAGGGGGGNCAGAGAGAGACAGAGCTGAGGGGGGGGGGGGGCAGAGAGACAGAGACGTTGAGAGAGGGGGGCAGAGAGAGAGAGACAGAGATGAGGGCGGGGGGGCAGAGAGACAGAGACGTTGAGAGAGGGGGGCAGAGAGAGACAGAGCTGAGGGCGGGGGGGCAGAGAGACAGAGACGTTGAGAGAGGGGGGCAGAGAGAGAGACAGAGATGGGGCGGGGAGGGGCAGAGAGACAGAGACGTTGAGAGAGGGGTGCAGAGAGAGACAGAGATGGGGGGGCAGAGAGACAGAGACGTTGAGAGAGGGGGGCAGAGAGAGACAGAGCTGAGGGCGGGGGGGCAGAGAGACAGAGACGTTGAGAGAGGGGGGNCAGAGAGAGACAGAGATGAGGGCGGGGGGGCAGAGAGACAGAGACGTTGAGAGAGGGGGGCAGAGAGAGACAGAGATGAGGGCGGGGGGGGGCAGAGAGACAGAGACGTTGAGAAAGGGGGGGCAGAGAGAGAGACAGAGATGAGGCGGGGGGGGCAGAGAGACAGAGACGTTGAGAAAGGGGGGGCAGAGAGAGAGACAGAGATGAGGGCGGGGGGGGCAGAGAGACAGAGACGTTGAGAAAGGGGGGGNCAGAGAGAGAGACAGAGATGAGGGCGGGGGGGGGCAGAGAGACAGAGACGTTGGGAAAGGGGGGGGGGGCAGAGAGAGAGAGACGTAGACAGAGATGAGGGAGGGGGAGAAAGAGATAGAGGGGGGCAGAGAGACAGAGACGTTGAGAGAGGGGGGNCAGAGAGAGACAGAGATGAGGGCGGGGGGGGGNCAGAGAGACAGAGACGTTGAGAAAGGGGGGGGGCAGAGACAGAGACGTAGACAGAGATGAGGGAGGGGGAGAGAGATAGAGGGGGTGGGCAAAGAGAGAGAGACAGACGGTGAGAGAGACAGAGATGGGTGGGGTGGTGGTGGAGGCAGCTATATTCTGCACAGCGTCGCAGCTGAGAAAATATAATTGCGCAGAGACGAAGATCCGCCGTATCGCCTTTAACAAGCTGTTGGGGCAAGTGCTGTAGCGAGTAGCACCTATGAAGGACTACACGGCACACGAAGGGATGGCGGCCAGTACCAAGCCCGACCGCCTTTGTCTTCGTGGCAATTTTTCACACCACGTACTCATTTGAGGCTGAGTCCACCTAGGGTAGGCCCAGGACCGGTTAAGATTATCGTCACTGGTGTTGGCCGTAGCATCGTAGCACTACCCGACACGAGCGCTCCCCACATACCAAACACGAAAATATTTGGATCTTTCGGTAAAGTCACGTAGATAGGTTCAAATAAGATAACAAAATAGCAAAAAACGACGACCGATCAACACAATCGTTGCTTGTGTTGCGATTAAAACGTAGTAGTAATTTCGATTTAAGCTTTCGTGGCTGCAGGGATTCATCTTCTTGGTTCTTTCGGTAAAGTCACGTAGAAGGGTTAAAATAATAAAAAAAATAATAAAAAACTACGACGTTTCGGCCACAACGCAAGCAGTCGTCCTCAGGTGAAGAACAGGTTGTGGGAAAGACAGCTCGAATGAAACACCACCAGGCTGCAGCGATTAAGCTGCTGGGTTCTTTCTGTGATTTTTCGTGACTGCAAGTATTCCCAAGCATATGCATCCTGCAGTCACGAAAGCGTTAAGTCAGAAACAAACACAAAGATCCCCGTATAGCTGAGGGGCAAGTGCTGTGGGCGAGAACTTATCAAGGATACACTACCACTCCCATGTCAAATCACCCTTCTGGAATGGACTAACCCAGTGGTCATCGAAGCTTCCCTGACCAGGGCCTCCCAATGAGCGCGCGTTCATGGAGGCACCAGTGTACGGGATCTGGGCGGCAAGGGTACACACGCAAGGGGGGGGGGGGAAACAGGGAGGTGTTGGCAACCCCTGTCAATCACAAGAGGTCCATTGCCCGAAACGTCATCACACGGGTACCATTGCCTTGAGACGTCACGGGCCCACGGTGGCTTGGAGAGGTTAACTACCTCGCCTGGTTTACAGGAGGTCGTGGGTTCGATCTCGACCCTGACGCCTACTCTGTATATTTGGAGTTTGCCGTTCTTCACTCATCATCATCACGGTGGCTAGGAGATGTTAACTACGTCGCCTGGTATACAGGAGGTCGTGGGTTCTGTCCCGACCCTGACGCCTGCTGCTGTATATTTGGAGTTTGCAATGTGGGGGGGGGGGGGGCTGGAGGGGGGGTGGGTGGCTGCGGGGCTGTGGGGCTTGGGGCTGTTGGGGGGTGGGGGGGCTAGAGGGGTTGGGGGTGGGGGGGGGTTGGGGGCTGGAGGGGGTGGGGGCTGGAGGGGGTGGGGGCTGGAGGGGGGTGGGGGCTGGAGGTTGTGTGGGGGCTGGGTGGGGTGCGGTACAGCGAAGAGGTGCCCCGCGTGACGCTGAGGCCGATCGCGAGAGGCCCCGACGAGGTGTCCCGGCGCCGCGCGTCGCCCGCGGAGAAGACGGCGAGGACGAGTAGCAGCGTGACCGCCGCCTCCACCAGGAAGGCGCGGCCCACGCCCAGACCTCCTCACCTGGGCGGAGGGAGGGTGGAGAGAGAGGGGAGGGTGGGAGAAGGACGTGTGGTGGTGTGTGTTGTGTGCGTGTGTGTGTGCCAAGGGGGCATCGATGTGTAGGCCTTACCCCGCATATCCGATCGACACGGTTGGCTACGTACGGTGCGAAAGAAGTTCAGCGTGCACCAGATTGGATCGCTCGGTGCGGGGAGCGGTGGCGCAACGGTTAGCGCGCTGCGCCGCAAACCCGGCGACCCGAGTTTGACTCCCGCGCGCGGACGCCGACGACAGTGACGATTGTCTGAGCCGCTCCTGGGCCTCTCCTAGGTCGACTCGGCCTCAAACGAGTACCTGGTGCGGTGTGTAAAACCATCGGCCTTCAATGGTGCTGGTCGCTAACAGCGCTTGCCCCAACAGTCTGTTGAGGCTACACGGAAGATTTGTGTTAGCATTACTCTTACCGCAGCTAATAATGACATCCGTGAAAAAAGAGCTTCGTAGCTCTTCGGATTTCTCTAGCCATGACGAAAAAAATATGATTTTGATTTGAAGCTTTCGTGACTGCAGGGATCCATACTCGTTGGTTCTTTCGTAAAGTCACGTCGGTGATAAAATAAAATAAATCACGAAGCTTCGGACGCTTGTGTTGCGCCCGAAACGTCGTGATTTATTTTATCTTCTACCTACGTGACTTTACCGAAAAAACCAACGAGTATGACTCCTTGCAATNCACGAAATATTGAGGGTTGGTTCGGGGCGAGAATGAGTATAAACAATAAAAAAATCTTCTTGGTTCTTTCGGTAAAGTCACGTAGAAGGGAAGTAATAAAAAATAAAAATAAAACATAGTAAATAATTCTCATGACGTTTCGGCCACAACGCAAGCAGCCGTCCTCAGGTGAAGACGCTGTTGAATGAACACCACCAGACTTAGCAGCGTATATTTAAGCTCCTCGACAGACCTGTTCTCCACCTGAGGACGGCTGCTTGCGTTGTGGTCGAAACGTCGTGATGATTATTTAATTATGTTTTATTTTATTATTTTATTACTTCTCTTCTACGTGACTTTACCGAAAGAACCAACAAGATGAATCCTGCAGTTACGAAAGCTTTAAATCGAAATTTTATTATTTTTTATTTTTATTATTATTATTTCTCTTCNACGTGACTTTACCGAAAGACTGATGAATCCCTGCAGTCCGAAAGCTTTATCGAAATTTTATTTTATTATGTTTTATTTTTATTATTTTATTATTTCCCTTCTACGTGACTTTACCGAAAGAACCAACAAGATGAATCCCTGCAGTCACGAAAACTTTAAATCGAAATTTAATTATTTTATTATGTTAAATTTTTATTATTTTATTGCTTCCCTTCTACGTGACTTTACCGAAAGAACCAACAAGATGAATCCCTGCAGTCACGAAATCTTTAAATCGAAATTTAATTATTTTATTATGTTAAATTTTATTATTGTATTACTTCCCTTCTACGTGACTTTACCGAAAGAACCAACAAGATGAATCCCTGCAGTCACGAAAGCTTTCAATCGAAATAAAAAAAAACGTATTCTTCCCATTAACATTTCTTTTAGAACACGCGCACAACCAACGCAGCCTCACCCGCGTGACCCCAGCGACCCGCGGAACTCCTCGGAGTGACGGCTACGAGAAGTCCGGCGCCCACCGTCGCCCGAGGCACTGGGCGACAACGTAGAGAACAGCTTTGGCGAGCGTCGTCTTGCGCGCTGCGAGCATCGCGACCGTGACGGCGGGTTCAGGTGCGCCCCGCTCACATGCCCGAAGCAGTGGACTGCCGTGGCGAGCGAGAGGCCGAAGGCGAGCGAGGTGTGGGTCACCCCGGGCTGCGGTCGGAGCCGACCCAGGCAACGACAGAGCCGAGGGAGAGGAGCAGGAAGAGGGCGGTGCCGCGAGCTCCGACGCGAGGGCGCGGAGGAAGGGGCGCGTGAAGACCCGCGGAAGGCGGTCATGGCCGAGGCACTGCCCGACGGTTTGCGGCAGCAGGAGCTGTTGACGGGGAGCGGTGGCGCGGTGGTTAGCGCTACGCTGCGCCGTGAACACTGGCGACGCGAGTTCGATTCACGCTCACGGGCGAACGACAGCGATTATTACGTGAGCTGGTCCTGGGCACCCCCCCCCCGCCCTCTAGGTCGACTCAGACTCAAATGAGTGGCTGGTGCGGTGTGTAAACATCGCCAGAGGGGAGACAAAGGCGGTCGGGCGTGGTGCTGGCCACCCACCCCTCGTGTGCCGTTGTCGGCATTCATAGGTGCTCGCTAACAGCACTTGCCCGAATAGTTTGCTGAGGCTACACGGGGGATCTTTGTCTTTGTGTGTAGTGGGGAGCGGTGGTGTAGCGGTTAGCGCATTGTGCTACAAAGCCGGCGACCCGAATTCGATTCAAACTCACGGCCAACACCAGCAATGATGATTATCTGAACGGTTCTGAGCCTCCCCTAAGTATACTCAGCCTAAAATGAGTACCTGGTGCGGTGTGATAAACATCGCCACTGGGGAGACAAAGGCGGTCGGGCGTGGGCTGGCCACCCATCCCTCGTGTGCCGTTGTCGGCCTTCATAGGTGCTCGCTAACAGCACTTGCCGCTATAGTCAGTTGAGGTAGACGGGGGATCTTTGTCTTTGCTGATGATGATGGAGTGCGGTTAATGATGATGATAACGATAATTATCGAAAGTTGATGATGATTGATGATGATGGTCAAGTCTAATTAATTTTGGGTTAGAACATGTGTGGCGTCCGTTCTGGTACAAATCTGCCACCAAAATCCGCATTATCACATCGTTACACACACACACATTAACATTAAACAACTATTTTATACAGTTCAAAAAAGTTAAAAGCAAGTTGTGGCTCTGAGTTAGGGTGCGCGTTATGATTATGATAATTATGAGTTCTAATTGGGATTATTTTTTATCGAATCGCGGCATTTGTCCACTTGACGAAAGTGATTCGATTTGCGCAGCTTAAGAAAGTAGTTCTTAGCCGCCCGCTCAGAAACCGCGTTATAACGGGTGACGCGTGTTCACGAAGGGCAGAATCGCGTTGTGCGAATACCGCACGCGAGTCGAGGACTAACCCTATTTATACCGGTAGGAACCTCCTGGTTACATCAGCCCACAGGGGATTATTGTGTCCGTCGTGCAGGGAGGGGCTGGGTGGGGAGAG
The DNA here is from genome assembly GCA_018977245.1 of Lethenteron camtschaticum. Classification (NCBI taxonomy): domain Eukaryota; kingdom Metazoa; phylum Chordata; class Hyperoartia; order Petromyzontiformes; family Petromyzontidae; genus Lethenteron; species Lethenteron camtschaticum. Next base: position 7,342,247 of record MU249602.1, on the reverse strand, counting down.
GGGCTGGGTGGGGAGGGAGGGTGGGGAGGGGCGCTGGGTGGGGAGGGGCTGGGTAGGGAGGGTGGGCTGGATGGGGAGGGAGGGTGGGAAGGGCTGGGTGGGAGGGTGGGGAGGGAGGGGCTGGGTGGGGTGGGAGGGTGGGCTGGGGTGGGGAGGGCTGGTCACCCCGTGGTGCCCTTATAAAACTCAACGTTTAACCTACTCACGCCGGCTTGTGCCCGCCCTCTCAGTCGACCATATTTGCGGAATACACCACGCCGCCGTTGACCCTGGCCATTGACCGAGCAACCCAACGTTCCTACCAGCTCCCTCCGCAGGAATGTGTTTAAATACGTCGATTAAAAAAAAGAAACACTCGCTAAGTGACACAATGTGGTTGGCACATTTCGCTGCCAACGACTTGATACACCGAGACGAGGATTATTCTACTTACGAAGTGACCTTACCCAGGATGGAGAAGACGAAATAGGTTCCTGCAAAGATCACAGGTCATCGGAGTTGAGGATAGATCCTCCTCCTTCGCATCTGTCCTGACCCAATCAACGACAACAACAACATCATCATCATGTCCGAATGCACACACCGTTTTTGGTCTGCACATCACACAGCTGCTATCCCGTCTCTGCACGGCTACCACTCAAGTCTCGAGTGGACTGTGAGATCCTGCTAGCCGCTGCCCTGCAAGGCACTCGATGTGGTTAGCCCGCAGTGTCTGCAGGAACTGATCCACGTTCATTCTCAAACGAGGTCCCTGATATCTTCGCATCGTCGCATTATAAGGACTTAGAGGTCAAGGGCTCTGTTCCTGGGGGTGATGGGGATTTTTTGCCAGTGCAGCTCCCACGTTTTGGAACAACGCTTTGCCCTTGCTAATACGACGACCAGAGTCGTTAGAGATATTGAAGTCGCGTCTTGAAAGCTCACCTCTTTAAACGGGCCTCCATCCCCTAGTTCTCGCCGTTCACCATGTTTGAGTGAGTGGGGTGGTGAGTGAGTGGGTGGGTGAGTGAGTGGGTGGGTGAGTAGTGGGGTGGGTGAGTGAGTGGGTGGGTGAGTGATTGAGTGTGCGGGTGAGTGAGTGAGTAAGTAAGTAGCTGAGTGGTGAGTGGGTGAGTGAGTGGGTGGCGAGTGGTGGGCGAGTGGGTGGCGAGTGGGTGGGTGAGTGGGTGAGTAAGCAGTTACGTGGCTGAGTGAGTGGGTGGGGAGTGGGTGAGTGAGTGGGTGAGGGAGTGAGTGAGTGAGTGGGTGAGCGAGTGAGTGAGTGGGTGAGCGAGTAAGCAGTTACGTGGCTGAGTACGTGGGTGGGGAGTGGGTGATTGAGTGATTGANTGAGTGGTTGAGTGGGTGAGCGGTGAGTGAGTGAGNGAGTGAGTGGTGAGTGAGCGGGTGAGTAAACTGGCGTTTACCCACAGCTAGTTCTGGCCGTGTACCCTGCAGGTTTTGTTTGTTTCCTGACTTTCCAAACACGGTGGTGGCGCATTGAAATCTCCAAATAAAATGCGCCACTTTACAAAGTTAAATATCATCAGCAACAGCAGCATTTATAATAAATTCAACAACAGTAGCAGCGGTATCGGTACTAGCAGTAACATCAGATTCCAAGAACACAGGATGAGATGTTACTATCCTTTGTGCAAGCACTTCCAAGAGTTCATGAACAGTGAGCCTGGTGAAATTTGGGGAGCGCATCGTCAGTAGTGAACCTTTGGTTCCTAGGGTGGTTCGGCCTTTCATACTATACACCCTCCCAAAGGCAGCCAGCGACAGGGTGATCAATCCTACGCTTGCGTCCCATTCACAATTAGTCATAGGAGTTGCCAACATCCCAGTCTTGTAGTAGGTGACGTTTCTGGTAATAGCCCTTCTTCTGGACATGGGCTTATTGCCCGAAACGTCGCACATTGTATATGTTTCAAGCCACACGGATGAACGTGTAGAGTTATGTTGTTGTTGTTGTTGATTGTGGTTGTGCGCTAATGCCAACCAGCAGCAGCGAATGATGTCGGTATTCGTAGCAGCAGCAACTGCAGCTGTTTCTGTATCAGTAGCAACAGTCATAGGCAATGGTCGTAGCAGCAGCTGTTGCTTTATCAGTAGAAACAGCAGTATATAGATCGATCTCGTCAGGTGTGTGTCTGCCTGCCTCTGTATACAGATCGATTTCGACAGTACCTACTGACTCTATTGTGTGTAGCGTGTGTAGGCATCAATGCCTACAATTATTTTTTGGCGTGGGGTCGACAATTGTTGTAAACCTGTTGGATCAACTTGTTACCCGCACATCTGGGGGGGGAGGGAGTCAACTTTCTACAACTTTTTGAATCACGCCTTCTGAAAGGCGCTCTCATTATTTGGAAACGCCGGGCTGTTATAATCGACACCAGCAGCAGTAGCAGCATCATCCGCAGTGCCAGCAGTAGCAGTCGCAGCAGCAGTTGTGTCAGCAACAATATTATTATCAATAGTAGCATCAGCAATAGTAGCAACAGCAGCAGCAGTTGTATCAGCAACAATATCATTATCAATCGTGGCATCAGCAATAGTAGCAGCAGCGGCACTGTCAACAAGAGCAGTGCACAGCAGGATCTGCAGCAGCAGCAGTAGTATCAGTATCAGCGGTAGTATCAGCAGCAGCAGAAGCAGTATCAGTATCAGCGGTAGTATCAGCAGCAGTAGTAGTAGCGTGTTACTTACCTGAGAAATCGTTTTCACCATCTGCGATCTCCAGGTGAGTGCTGCGTGTTTGTGTACTCTCCCTGCAGGTATGTGTCTCTCTCTGCCTGCCTGTGTTTACAGATCTATCTCGTCAGGTGTGTCTCTGTCTACCTGTGTTTACAGATCAATCTCGTCAGGTGTGTCTCTGCCTACCTGTGCTTACAGATCGATCTCGTCAGGTGTGTCTCTGCCTACCTGTGCTTACAGATCGATCTCGTCAGGTGTCTCTCTGTCTACCTGTGTTTACAGATCTATCTCGTCAGGTGTGTCTCTGCCTACCTGTGTTTACAGATCGATCTCGACAGGTGTGTGTCTCTGCCTACCTGTGTTTACAGATCTATCTCGTCAGGTGTGTCTCTATCTACCTGTGTTTACAGATCGATCTCGGCAGGTGTGTCTCTGTCTACCTGTGTTTACAGATCTATCTCGTCAGGTGTGTCTCTGTCTACCTGTGTTTACAGATCTATCTCGTCAGGTGTGTCTCTGCCTACCTGTGTTTACAGATCTATCTCGTCAGGTGTGTCTCTGTCTACCTGTGTTTTACAGATCGATCTCCACAGGTGTGTGTCTCTACAGCAGCCTACATCGCACTATGTTATAGACTCGTCGATTTTGTATTTTTAATCAAACTATCTCTGCAGCTCTACATTGAAGTGTGCAGGTCTTCACCTACACGTCCATTGCTGCAGGTGTGTGTCCGTCTTTACAGGTGTGTCTGCCGAGACAGCTCTGTCTACACGTCTATGTGAAGACAACTCTATCCGGACAGGTCGATACAGGTCTGTGTATCCCTACTGCTGTGCCTACAGGGCTATATATATGTGTGTGTGATGTCTGACTCCTGTAGGAACGCCTCCGTTCACTCACTGTACCATCGCCTCCCTCTGGACCGCTCTGCGTTATAGAGCCCCACCTCCTCACCGTTACCCAGTTACCTGCCTCCTCCAACTCACCGTTACCCAGTTACCTGCCTCCTCCACCTCACCCCTCCACCTCCATCCTCCCTCCATCACTCCACCTCCTCCTCCACCCCTCCTCCAACTCCTCCCTCCTGCCTACCTCCACCTCCCTCACTCCACCCCTCCACCCCTCCTCCTCCCTGTGACCCTCCACCTCCCTCACTCAACTCTCACTCCATTCACCTCCTCCTCCACCTCCTCATCTCTCACTCCATCCACCTCCTCCTCACGGTTTACCTTCCTCACTTCCTGCCTCAACCTCGTTAGCACGTCGCCCGCAGTTCAGTGGAGAGCAGGAAGAGGTGAGAGAGAGAGAGACGGAAACAAGTGATGGGGCAAATCTGACATTCATCAGGATCTACAGAATGTGAGTACTGGATTGCCAAAAGCCACTTTACACGCCCTCTGTGCTGTGTGCTCGTGATGATGGTCTCGTTTGAGTCTTACCCACGGGCACATTTACAACATCGGGACCCAGAGACACGCATCGCAATTGGGACATTCGTTTAAAATCTCATAATTTATTTGTATGGAGGATACAATGATTCAATTAACAGTCCGCTAACAAACGTTAAATTATAATGGTTACGTATATTAAATAACACACGCTCTATATATTTACCATTCACATATACACAGAGTCTCATAAATTTGTGGACAATTTTCCGTTACGTAAAAAAATACAAGGTTCACAACCCCTTCCATCAATCCACTGCTGGATGAAGGCGTTCCCACTTGGTCCCCGTCGAAGCGAGTTGTTTGACCATATGTCACCGTGATATGCACAGGTGCAGCGAGAGAGGCGCGCGGAATTCAAGGTGACCCGCTGTTCCGTAAATCGAACTCACTCGGATCGCCGGGGCTCACAGCATTTGACCTTTAACCAAGTTAAAGGCGCAGCCCTGCAATAGCTCGCTCACTCCACCGCTGGCATGAAGCGGTCTCCATTGGAGAGCCTCTCGAGTAGCGGAAGGCGTTTTGGCCTACTCTTCCACGGCCAGCGAGACGACTTGAAAGAGGCGAGCGAGCACCCACGCTTTATCCCACACACGTGTACTGCGGTGGGGATTGTGGCGTGGGAGATTAAAGATTCCTCCCCGACGGCGTTCTCACCGTTAACACACCACCGCTATGGCAACATCGTCTTTATAACTTGAATTTGTAATAAANGGTAACGTTGTGTTATAGTGGATAAGCAACTTTGGCACGCACGAAGACAATCGATGAAGCAATTGCATTCCCAAATCAGAACCCATAATGATTAGCAAATATGACTCCTTGGCAAGGATGAATTCACCTCTGCGGCTACAGAGAGGAGTCTACGGCTCCACCAGCGACTGGGTCTGTCTATGGGCAGGGTTCGGCAACCTACAGCGCTTCGGATCCACACGCGGATCTTGAAATTCGAAAAAGAAGTGGCTCTTCTTGTTACGTTGGTTGCCGATCCCTGACCATGGAAGTCCAGTTTACCGTTGGACTCCAGTTTACCATGGGAGTCAAGTTTATTGTGTTCACCATAGAATCCAGTTTTTAATGGGAGTCCAGTTTACTGTGGNAGTCCAGTTTACCATAGAAGTCCAGTTCACCATAGAAGTCCAGTTTACCATGGAAGTCCAGTTCGCCATGAAAGTCCAGTTCACCATAGAAGTCCAGTTCACCATGGCAGTCCAGTTCACCATGGAAGTCCAGTTTACCATGGAAGTCAGTTCACCATGGAAGTCCAGTTCACCATAGAAGTCCAGTTTACCATGGAAGTCCAGTTCACCATAGAAGTCCAGTTTACCATGGAAGTCCAGTTCACCATGGCAGTCCAGTTCACCATGGCAGTCCAGTTCACCATAGAAGTCCAGTTTACCATGGAAGTCCAGTTTACCAAGGAAGTCCAGTTCACCATGGAAGTCCAGTTCACCATTGAAGTCCAGTTTACCATGGAAGTCCAGTTCCCGAGTCCAGACCATGGAAGTCCAGTTCACCATGGTAGTCCAGTTCACCATGGAAGTCCAGTTCACCATATTCCAGTTCACCACATAAGTCCAGTTTACCATAGAAGTCCAGTTCACCATGGAAGTCCAGTTCACCATGGAAGTCCAGTTCACCATGGAAGTCCAGTTCACATGGGCAGGGGTCGGTAATCTGCGGCTCTGGAGGTGCGTGCAGCTCATTAAGGGCCGCTGCGTGACGTTATTTATGAGCACCGTCTCGTATTGGCCGCGTCACTTTAGTTGTTCAACTGTTCTCGTGTTTGTCTCACCTGATGACGGTTCTTGTGTTGCGATCGAAACGTCGTGATCTATTAATTTTCTATCTACGTGACTTTACCGAAAGAACCAAAGAGTATGTTTTATTTTATTTGCCGACCCCTCGTCTATAGAGTCCTCCGTTAGAGACTAGTCAATCGATAACACGGCATTTTCCACTGCCGTATTTGACCCGAGCCAACACGTGGCATTCACGGTACGGATGATATGTTTTGTATTCGCCACACCGAATGAGAAACCAGACTGTGCTACGCTGGCCTCACTCATTCAACCAAACGCCCTGGCCGTCACATCACCACCACCACCACCACCACCAAAGACAAAGATCCCCCGTATAGCCTCAACAGACTGTTGGGGCAAGTGCTGTTAGCAAGCAGCACCTATGAAGGCCGGCACGGCACACGAGGAGGTGGGGAGGCCAACACCACGCCCGGCCGCCTTTGTCTCCCAGCAGCGATGTTAACACACCACACCAGAGTTTACCTAGGGGGGGGAGGAAAACACTCAGGATCGGTGCAGATAATTCGTCACCGGTGTCAGCGGCCGTGACCGCAGCGCACCGCCCCACNACGGACACAAATCGTCACCGCACACGGCCGGCCTCGGGTCCCGAACGGGTACGCGTAGTAGGCGCGTAGAGGGCGCGCCGCGTGGCCGGTCAACCGCGACAGGTACCGACCGGCGAGCGACACCGACGATCACGGCCACGGCCANGGTACGGGCGGCCTGCGGGTAGGAGCCGCGCGGCGCCCCAGCCCGGCGGAGGGGACGTCCGAGTCTTGCGGCGACTCTCCAGTTGCCCACGAAGCCGTAGGGGAGGGCGCAGCAGGCAGAGGGGTGAGCAGCCTCCCAGTGGGGGTCGGCGGAGCCGGGCGGGGCACGGGTCGAGGACGGGAAGCGCGCGAACTCGCCGAAGGTGACGTCGCGTCCCGTCGCAGGGACTCGGCGCTTGCGTCCGGCGGTAGCCGAATGAGGAGCGGCCGCGGTGGACTGGGGGGGGGGGAGAGAGGTGGAAGTAGGGGGGGTGAAGTGAGGGCACGCCGCGTGCGTGTGTCGTGTGTCTGTTGGTCATCTCGGTCAGCGACCCTGGCACCTGCTGGGTCTGCCCCGTGACCTCCTGCCAGCGGGCGTTCGACACTTCCGTGGCCTCAAGATGCACTTGGCCCACAAGCCGTGGTGACGTCACCGCCACTTAGTGGAGAATGGCGGTTGTTGTTGTTGGTGTAGGGGAACGATAGTATAGTGGTTAGCACGCTGCGCTACGAACCTGGCGACCCGGGTTCGATTCCCGCTCACGGCCAGTGACGATTATTGCNGGCCTGCCTCCCCTAGGTCGACTCAGCTCAAATGAGTACCTGCACGTGCTCGCCACTGGGGAGACGGCGGTCGGGCGTGGTACTGGACCCACCCTGTGTACCGTTCCGGCTTCGAGATGTCGCAAAAGCACTTGCCCTACAGTCAATGCTATCACAGGGATCATTCGTGGGGCAGGTGGTCGCAGTCGGTCACCGTGCACCTGTGGGTCTGTCCGTGACCCGAGCGGGCGTTCGACACTCCACGCTGAAAGACATGGCCTGGCAAATGGCGACGTCACTCGCAACGGCACTTGCCCCAAAGTCTGCCAAGGCTATACGGCGGATCTTTTCTGATAATCATTACTGATTTTGGCTGTGAGCTGGAATCGAACTCGGGTCGCCAGGATTCGCTGACACACACACGCTGACAACAACAACAACCGCCATTCGCCACTAAGTGGCGGTGACGTCACCACGACGCTTGTGCCAGGCCAAGTGCACCTTGAGGCTGCCACGTGAAGTGTCGAACGCCCGCTGGCAGGAGGTCACGGGGACAGACCCAATTGCCACGGGCAACTGACCGAGATAACCGAGATGACACTGATACACACACTAACACACACACTGACACACACACACTGACACACACACACACTGACACACACAGACACTCACACACACACACACACACACACTGACACACATACACAAACTGACACACACTGACACTGACACACACACTGATACACACACAGACACTCACACACACTCGAACCTGGTAGTATGGGTTGGGTCGCTGAAGTTTATCGCGGAAGGCGGACACGAGTCGCTCCATCGGCTCGCGCACGAACAGCACGTTCGTGTAGTTCTGCAGCCTCCACCTGCGGTAAAGGCGCAGTCCTGCAATAGCCAGCTCGCACCACCTGTACGTAAGTATGTTGGCCTTCTTTCGCAACGGTACGTAGCGGACCGTGCTCATCTATGAGGAGTGTTGAGTCTATGGGCAGTATTGAGTCTCTGTGCAGTGGTGTATGCATGAATTTTGAATCTTTCGCACCGTAGAGCCACCCGTGTTAATCGGAGGGCAGTGATGAGTCTGTGGGCAGTGCTGAGGTTTTGGGCAGTGTTGAGTCTATAAGCAGTGTTGAGTCTATGGGCAGTGTTGAGTCTATGGGAAGTGTTGAGTCTGTGGGCAGTGTTGAGTCTATGGGAAGTGTTGAGTCTGTGGGCAGTGTTGAGTCTATGGGCAGTGTTAGTCTATGGGTAGTGTTGAGTCTGTGGGCAGTGTTGAGTCTATGGGAAGTGTTGAGTCTGTGGGCAGTGTTGAGTCTGTGGGCAGTGTTGAGTCTATGGGAAGTGTTGAGTCTGTGGGCAGTGTTGAGTATATGGGCAGTGTTAGTCTATAAGCAGTGTTGAGTCTATAAGCAGTGTTGAGTCTATGGGCAGTGTTGAGTCTATGGACAGTGTTGAGTCTTTGGGCAGTGTTGAGTCTATGGGCAGTGTTAGTCTATGGGCAGTGTTGAGTCTATGGGCAGTGTTGAGTCTATGGGCAGTGTTGAGTCTATGGGCAGTGGTGAGTCTATGGGCAGTGGTGTATGTATGTTGAACTTATTTGCACCGTAGTATCCACCCGTGCTAATGGGAGGTGCAGTGATGGTGGATGCGCAGTTCTCGTCAAATGATGTCAACCATGAGGCCACGCGTCTTTGGGCGTGACCAGTCTGTACGCCGTCCCTCCAACGCAGGAGGAGGCCAGCCAGCAAAACTTTTTTTTAATAATGTGCAAGAGTAGGATGTATCTATATTAAAACTATTACGTGCCGTTTCTATCAATTCTCCTATTGCGCTCGACGAGAGAGGGGAGAGTAAGCCACTCACGACAAATGAAAAACTAAAAAGCTAAACTAATTTTATTTTAAGCCGCTGAGCTATGTAGCTCTTTTTNCAGATGCGACCTGTCTACAAATGATAGCTCAACGAATGTTCATGATGTGGAATTATAGCAGCCAAATCTCTAAACGCGTATTTATTCTAAATGTGGAGGGGAAAGGATAAAAAATCCACGCACAAAGAAAGAGACACCCAAACTCCAAATATACAGCAGCAGGCGTCAGGGTCGGCTGAACCACGACCTCCTATAGACAAGCGAGGTGTTAACATCTCTTAGACACCGTGATGATGATGAAAGAGAGGACACAAACTCCAAATATACAACACGCGTCAGGGTCGGTCGAACCCACGACCTCATAACCAGGCGAGGTAGTTAACAATCTTAGCCACCATAATGAGAGAGACACGCAAACTACAAATACACAGCAGGCGTCAGGGTCGAGATCGAACCCATGACCTCCTAAAGACCAGGCGAGGTAGTTAACATCTCATAGCCACCGTGATGATGATGAGAGAGAGAGACACAAACTCCAAATATACAACAGGCGTCAGGGTCGGGATCGAACCCACGACCTCCTGCATACCAGGCGAGATAGTTAACATCTCATAGCCACCGTGATGATGATGAGAGAGACACACAAACTCCAAATATACAGCAGGCGTCAGGGTCGGGATTGAACCCTCGACCTCTTGCAGACCAGGCGAGATAGTTAACATCTCCTAGCCACCGTGGTGATGATGAGAGAGAGAGACACACAAACTCCAAATATACAGCAGGCATCAGGGTCGGGATCGAACCCACGACCTCCTCCATACCAGGCGAGGAGTTAACATCTCCTAGCCACCGTGACGTCCCATCAACAATGCACTTTTAAATCCATGATTGGAAAACGAATTCCTTTAAAGCTACTTTTTGTGTTTAGCTTGTTGTCCTCCACCCCGAACCTCCGATTATCACGGTTGGATCCGTACGGCGCGAAAGAGGTTCAACATGCACACAACCCGCTTTTAAGATATGAACTAACAAGATCCCTCAGAGCCGCTGGTTCCGGTCTTTTAGTCGCTCCAAGGGCCAGGAACAAAACTCACGGAGACGGCGGCCTGCAGCTTGGGCAGTCCTCGTCTGGGGACCAGCCTGCCAGGGGACCCTCCTCAGCGCCTCGCAATCGTGAAGCCATTTGAAGTTGAATATAAAAACGTACCTTTTTTAACTTGATTTTACTGAAGATTGTTTTATAGTGTTGATTTTCTTTTTTGAACATGCCTTTGCTAACAATTTATCATAACGCGTCTTTGTTTTTTTATTCTTAGGTTTTTTCGGTAAAGTCACGTAGGTAAAAAATGACAATTAAAATTAATAAAAGTAAAATAAAAATAAAAATCACGACGTTTCGGAGGCAACACAAGCTTCCGTCCACCTGAAGACGGAAGCTTGTGTTGCCTCCGAAACGTCGTGATTTTATTTTATTTTTATTTTACTTTTAGTAATTTTAATTTTATTTTTACCTACGTGACTTTTACCGAAAAAACTTAAGAATATGAATCCTTGCAGTCACGAANGCTTCAAATCTAGAAGCGTTTTTGTTTTGTCTGGAAATTGCTTTAATTTCTCTTGCCGTTTAGTCGAATTTTATTTGCTGTGCAGCACTTTGAATTGCATCTTTTGCACGAAACAGCGCTCAAGAAATAAGACTCGATCGACGGATCGAACACATCCACGAACCAACGAGCCGCTGCTCATCCCAAACCTTTGCTCGCTCGGCTCGAGAGAATCGAGGCGCACCAGCGCTCCGCTCGAGTGAACCTCCTCCCTCGAGATGACCTCCGGGGGCCGGGATGACGACCCTCCAGCACCATCAGGAGCCTCTTCCAGTTGGTGCAGCCCGCCTTGGGCACCTCGCAGTAGAGCAGCGACAGGCGGTCGCTCACGAAGATGCGCGACGCGACGGACCGTGGGGGCAGGTGAAAGATGTAGGACAAGGAGGAGGAGGAGGATGGTGGCCGTGCAAGAGCGACGTTTGGCTTCAACGAGAACCTAGAGCAGGCTTCGTGAAGGAGCGCCAGCCTCTCCTCCTGGGTCTCCTGCTCAGGATGGTTATACTGCTGCAGCTGGTGCTGCTGCTGATGATGAGGATACTGCTGATCATGATGTTGTTGCTGTTGCTGCGGCCTCTGATCTTGAGTGTCCTGCTGCTGCTGTTGATGTCGTTGCTGATGTTGCTGCTGCTGCTGAATCTGTTCTTGCTGTTGCCGCTGCTTCTGAATGTCCCGCTGCTGGTGGTGTAGCAGCTGCTGTTGCTGCTGCTGCTGATAATGATGATACTGCTGCTGCTGTTGAGCAGCTGCTGATGATGATGATGATGACCATGATGTATCACCGGCTGATGATCCTGGCACCCCAGAGTCCACCTCTGCAGCCCTCGCCTCGAGTTCAGCAGTGGAATCCACAGCCGAGAGATGGGAACCTGTGGTGAGCCACGCACAGGGAACAATGCTGATTAGGATGATGATGATGACGATGATTTGTATTATTATTTAGGATGCTGATGATGATGATGATAACAATCATGTGGATGATGGCGACGATTGTGATAACGGTCGTCATGATGACGGTGACGATGATGGTGACAACAATGATGATGATAATGATTGAGGATGGTGGTGCTGGTGATGAGGATGAATAATTAGTGGGGAGCAGGAGTTGTAGCGGTTAGCGCTACGCGCGCTACAAACCCGGCGACCCGAGTTCGATTCCCGCTCACGGCCAAACCGATGACGATTATCTAACCGGTTGTAGGCCACCCCTAGGTCAACTCAGCCTCAAATGAGTACCTGGTGCGTGTGAAAACATCGCCACGAGGGAGACAAAGACGGCCGGGCGTGATGCTGGCCGCCCACCCCCTCGTGTGCCGTCCAGGCCTTCATAGATGCTCTTCCCAACAGCACTTGCCCCGACAGTACGGTAAGGCTATACGGAGGATCTTTATATTTCGATGATAATTGTAACGATGATGATGATGATAGAGATAGCGATGGTGACACCCCCCCCCACCCACTCTATCCCGCCAAACAGAAGCTGCTTGGCCATGCGGTGGCTGAGCATGCGGGCTCCATGGCCCAGCCGACGCAGCCCTCGCCTGCCGGATGATCCGAGTAGTAAAAGTATCTACATATATAGTAGCTACTACATATGTAGCTACTACATATGTAGCTACATATGTAGCTACATATGTAGCTACTACATATGTAGCTACTACTACTACATATGTAGCTACTACATATGTAGCTACATATGTAGTAGCTACGGGACCGCACTTTCAAGGGCCCCGCGTTAAATGCTTTCAAGCTCTTCTTGATTCTTTCGGTAAAGTCACGTAGAAGGGAAATAATAAAGTAATAAAAATAAAACATAATAAAATACAATTCTCACGACGTTTCGGCCACAACGCAAGCAGCCGTCCTCAAGTGAAGAACAGATCTGTCGGAAAGACAGCGTCTGAATGAACACCACCAAGCTTGGCAGCGTATATTTAAGCTACCTTAGAGGAGGAAGGGCGCCTTGACAAAGGAATTTGCATATCAAGCTATCAATTCCGGTTCAGTGATTCTGCACTTGCTCTATTACTAGAGTACTATACTGCCTTCAACTTTTATGAACGACTGGGTGTTAAGGTTCGCGATTTGTCGTATTATCTGGCTGTATAGCAACTGAAAATATACAATTACTTGACTATGCAAGTAAAAAATGTGTTTTAATATTGACGTGATTTTATGTATTTAGGGCCCCTTTATAACATATGCTACAGACCCCGCATTAGCTTCATTCGGCACTGGATGGGGACGTCCAGATCTCTCAATCATCTGCGAGCTTCTCCCACTGCAATTCAGTCTGGTTAAAGCCAGGATGGATCGTAGACAGGCCAGCCTGAACGTTTCAAATCGGCGCAGATGTTTCTGTAACAGGGGTCCACGTGTCGCAAGCGTAGAGACTGTGGCCGAGAAGACCCGAAGCTTCGTGTGGAGCGACAGGCCAGGTAGCTTCCACACAGCAGCGTTACGCAGCCGACGAAAATATAATGCTGCCCGACTGATTTGGAGTGAGACCTCTGCTGTCAAACCGGAACTGCCCAGGCATGGGAACGCTTCTACTTTCTCCACAACTGGCCCATCACCCATGGGGAGTTGAGAGGTAGAGTATTTGATGATGGTGGTGCTTTGTTTCGGTGGGGCTGATGGTAAGGCCCCATCTCTTAGTGGCACTCTCCAGGCTCAACAGTAGAGTCTCCAATTTCTTAGAATGGACAGCAGTTACCAGATCATCAGCAGAAATAACGTGGTTATCAACATTCACAACCACAAAGACAATGATGCCCCGTATAGCTGCATCAGACTGTTGTGGCAAGTGCTGTTAGCAATCACCTTTGAAGACCATGTTTACGCACTGCACGACTAGAACAAACACACACACACACACGCACCCAGACAAATGAACACATACGCTACCAGAACAAAGACAAATACAAAGATCCCCGTATAGCCTGTAACAGACTGCTGGGGCAAGTGCTGTTAGCGAGCCCCGATGAAAGCTACCACGGCACACGAGAGGGGTGGGTGGCCAGCACCACGCCCGGCCGCATTTGTCTCCCTCGTGGCGATGTATACACACCGCACCAGGTACTCATTTGAGGACCTAGGGGAGGCCCATGACCGGTTCAGATAATCGCCACTGGGTGTTTGCCCTGAGCTTGAATCGAACTCGGGTCGCCAGGTTCGTAGCGCAGCGCCAGCAGCGCGCACGCTGCTGGCACGCGCACTCGCACATTCTAACATGTCTTTGTTGCCGAGTTGCAAGGTCGCATTTAATAACAGGCAGCTATAAATGTAATGACGGTGGCGCTTCGTCGAGGATTGGAGGGGTTTTGCAATCTCCTCTCAAATCACGCCCACGTGCGCACGTGCATCAGCGCGTGTGGGGTTCGTGGGAGCGGTGGCGCAGTGGTTTAGCTGATGATGATTATGCTGTTGCTGCTGCTGCTGATGATGTAGCTCATGCTGCTCTTCGTGTTGCCGCTGCTGCTGCTGCTGTTGATGATGATCTGGAACATTCTGATACTGGTACGGCAGCTGTTGTTGCAGCTGATGATCATCATCATCGTGATGTATCATCAGCTGACGGTGATGCAACGGGGCGCTGGATCTCCGCTGTAGTGTTTGTAATCTCCTCTAATAGGATTTTGCAATCCCCCTGGAAAATCACGCTCGCTTACCCTCGTGTACCAGTGGTGTACCAGTGTGTGGGGTGCGTGGGGAGCGGTGGCGCAGTGGTTGGCGTACCGCAATACGAACACGGCGACCCCTGGGGTCTACCCCCTAGGTCCGCTCAGCGTTAAATGAGCACCTGACGAGTACCTGGTGCGGAATAGATCAGCACTGGGGAAACAAAGACGGTCGGGCGTGGTGCCTCTGGCCACAACACCCATTGTGGGTGTGTGTGTGCCGTGCTGGCGTTCATCGCCGCACTTGCCCCAACAACGTGTGAAGGCTATACTCGTGGCTGGCGGGGAGGGAGCATCTTTGTCTTTGTGCGTGGCTCATGTCCAGGGTTGTGTTTACAACGTGCCCGCATTGATAGTGATTCTGCTTCAACAGTGGAGAACTCGATGTGCTATAGCCAATAAAATACTTGTCGATACTGCAGCATGTATAGAAAACAAAGACAAAGATCCCCCGTATAGCCTCGAAAGACTTTTTGGGCAAGTGCTGTTAGCGAATGAATGGAGTGGATGACCAGCACCACACCTGGCCGCCTTTATCTCCCTAGTGGAAAATTGTCAAGCAACGCACCAGGTACTCATTTGAGGTTGAGTCGACCTGGGGGATGCCCAGCGCCGGTTCAGATAATCGTCACCGGTGTTGGTGGCCGTGAGCGGGAATCGACGACGCTGGTGGCTACCTCGCCTGGTGTACAGGAGGTCGTGGGGTATTATCCCGACCCTGACGCCTGCTGCTGTATATTTGGAGTTTGCGGTGTCTCTCTCATCATCATCACGGTGGCTAAGGAGATGTTAACTACCTCGCCTGGTGCACAGGAGGCCGTGGGTTCGATCCCGACCCTGACGACGCCTGCTGCTGTATATTTGGAGTTTGCGGTGTCTCTCTCAACATCATCACGGTGGCTAAGGAGATGTTAACTACCTCGCCTGGTGCACAGGAGGCCGTGGGTTCGATCCCGACCCTGACGCCGCCTGTGTGTGTGGAGTCTGCCTGTTTCTGGCAGCGTGGATTTTTTTTCTCTGGGTCCTCCGCTTTCCCCCTCCACGTTTATAATCAACATGCGATAAAGCACTTCGTTGAGCTGTTATTTATGGTTATTATCGCATCTGACAAATAGCTCTATAGCTCAGCGAGCCATATCTGGTAACATAAAAATAGTTTAGTTTAGTTTGGTAATCCATCACAGAACTGGCGGCATCGCCCCGACTATGAACACTTGGCACTACCCTCCTGATCGTGCGCTTACCCACCCATCACCCTCAACACCCCTCACTTTAGGGCCGTCCATAAATGACGTCACGCACCTGGGGGGGTCAGACATTTGTGACGATGTGTACGATGGGGGGGGGAGAAATATGACGTCACATCAAAATGCGCAACTTTAAATAAATATAGACAACACGTTCTACTTAATTAGACTTTTAATAAATGTTTTCTCCTACAACATCAGAGTGCAGCGCCACATTAAATACGCACTACAATGACAATAGTTTAAAGCGATTTGAAGCATTTTNTTTGGGGGGGGCAGATTTGTGACGTTTTGAGGGGGGTGACGTCGTGTGACGAGGGGGGNGGGTCAAAAATCGTCCAAAATCGCGTGACGTCATTTATGGACGGCCCCCCCCNACATCCATTCTCCCATGCATCACCCCCCCCCTTACACCCTTCTCACCCCCGCACCTCACCTCCCGTCACCCCTCCCTTCCCATCAGACACACCTCTTCCCCTCCCCTCAGCCCCTGATACTTCCCGAGCCAGAATCAGAATATTTATTTCTACTGGAGAAATCCGATGAGCAAAGCTCTTCACAACCAGCCCTCCCACTCACCTATCAGCCCCCCCACCGTCCCCAGCCCCTCCCACTCTCCCCTCCACCCTCCACTCTCCCCTCAGCCCTCCCCTCNACCCCCAGCCCTCCCCCTCAGCCCCCCCCAGCCCCTCCCTCTTCCCTCAGCCCCTCCCCTCTCCCCCAGCACCTCCCCCTAGCCCCTCCCTCCTCCCCTAGCCCTCCCTCTCTCCCCCTAGCCCTCCACTCTCCCCCAGCCCTCCCCTAACCTAACCCCAGCCCTCCCCTCAGCCCTCCCCCTCCCCCAGCACCTCCCCCTCTCCCCCCAGCCTCTCCCCCTCCCCCAGCCCTCCCCTCCCCCAGCCCTCCCCTCTCCCCCCAGCCTCTCCCCCTCCCCCAGCCTCTCCCCCCCCCAGCCCTCCACTCTCCCCGCAGCCCCTCCCCCACCTCACCTGTGCACTGCAGGTAGATGAGGCTCGCGCCGGCCCGAGCGCGAGCAGCCACAGGAGGCGCGCGCGAGGCCGCGGGAGGGCGCAGAGGCCGCGACGGCGGGTCATGGCGATGACGACGGTGGTGGTGGTGGTGATGGTGGTGGTGCTGATGGTGCTGATGGTGGTGATGGTGGTGATGGTGATGGTGGTGATGGTGGTGGTGGTGAGGTTGGTGTAGTGCTGATGGTGGTGATGGTGGTGAGGTGGTGGTAGTGCTGATGGTGGTGATGGTGNTGATGGTAGTGATGGTGAGGGGTGGTNGTGCTGATGGTGGTGGTGGTGGTGGTGATGGTGGCNTGACGATTGGTGATGGTGGTGATGGTGGTGATGGTGAGGTTGGTGGTGATGGTGGTGATGGTGGTGATGGTGGTGAGGTTGGTGGTAGTGTTGATGGTGGTGATGGTGGTGATGGTGGNGAGGTTGGTGGTAGTGCTGATGGCGGTGATGGTGGTGATGGTGGGAGGTTGGTGGTAGTGCTGATGATGGTGATGGTGGTGATGATGGTGATGATGGTGAGGTAAGATGGCTGTTGGTGGTAGTGCTGATAATGATGATGATGGTGGTGATGGTGGTGATGGTGAGGTTGGTGGTAGTGCTGATGATGATGATGGTGGTGTTGGTGATAGTGCTGTTGGTGGTAGTGCTGATGATGCTGATAGTGAGGAAAGATGCCGGTGCTGTTGGTAGTAGTGCTGATGATGCTGATGATGTGGTAAGATGATGGTGCTGTTGGTGGTAGTGTCAGCGTGTGTGGCGAGGTTACGTGAGCTGTGAACTGCGAGGGATGGTACGAGTTAAGCGGCGTGTTGAGTGAGTGAGTGGTTGGCGATATTAGGACAATGGGGCGGTGAGAGTTTGTTTGGTGAGTGTGAGCTGCGTTGGTGAGTGGTGAGATTAGGCGAGCGACGTGGTGAGTGAGTGGTGAGTTTAGGTGAGCGAAGAGACCGTGGTGATCGTCAAGAGCGGACACATCAAATCCCGAGCCTGCAAATAAAGCCACACGAATCGGGGTCTCGGGTTACGCACCAAAGACAAAGATCCCCGTATAGCCTTCAGCAGACTCTAGGGGCAAGTGCTGTCAACGAGTCCCCCGATGAAAGCCGGCACGGCAATCGAGAGGCGTGGGTGGCCAGCACCACGCCCGGCCGCCTTTGTCTCCCTAGTGGCGATGTTTGCACACCTTACTAGGTACTCGTTTAAGGCCGAGTCGACCTAGGGGAGACCCAGGAGCGGGTCAGATAATCGTCACCGGCGTTGGTGGCCGTGAGCGGGAATCGAATTAGGGTCGCCGGGTTCGTAACGCAGCGTAGCGCTAACCGCTGCACCACCGCTCCCCACGTGTAAAGACGAAGACACGCACAGAGCACAACAACAGCTGCTATTCGCCACTAAGTGGCGGTGACGTCACCACGGCGCTTGTGCCAGGCTAGGTGCACGTTGAGGCCACAGTGTCGAAGGCTCTCTGGCAGGAGGGCACGGGACAGACCGAGGTGCCATGGGTTGACTGAGATGGCTGGCATATGCATGCACATACCACCCAGATATCCATACGTCCCCCAGGTACCCATACATACCAGTGTTTTCGTTTACGTGCCGCGTTTTAATTAAATTTAAGTAGAGAAATAACGTAACATTGCAACGAGGTAACATTATAGACTGCCAGTACACTCACCAAACGTAATAACCAGGTTGCAGTCTACATTATAGACTGCCAGTACACTCACCTAACGTAATAACCAGGTTACAGTCTACATTATAGACTGCCAGTACACTCATCAAACGTAATAACCAGGTTACAGTCTACATTATAGACTGCCAGTACACTCACCAAACTTAATAACTAGGCTACAGTCTACATTATAGACTGCCAGTACACTCACCAAATGTAATAACTAGGCTACAGTCTACACTATAGACTGCCAGTACACTCACTCCGATTAAGAACCAGCCTACAGTATTTTTTAATTTTCCAATTTTATTCACTTTATTTTTATGTTTCTATCTACGTGACTTTACCGCAAGAACCAACGAATAAGAGCTAACACTAGGGAACTGTTCAGTGGCTGCATCTGCGAAGACGGAGCGCCACCCTACAGCGTTAAATGTTCGACACCGTGAAACGTAGTGACGGACGATGCGATCAGGGCAAGAGATGCCGCGATAGAAAACCATCGCTCCAGGTGCCACCGTGCAAGACTAATCAATTACTGTGTGCCCCACACCTGACCCGCTTGCCGCATCCCCCCTGAGCTGATACGTCGTTACTGCGCCACTGATTCAAGGAGGTCGTGACCCAGAATCTTCAGGGCGGGAGACTCAACCTGGGAACAGTCCGAGTAAAAGTAATAATGAAAATAAAATAATAAATCACGACATTTCGGAGGCAACCAATATCGGTTTAGGTCGAGGTACACCGATTGTTGTCTTGCACAGGTCGACGTTGAACAATTTCTCTTGTAGCCCCGCCCACCACCCCCACGTTCCATTCCCTGGTTAATTCAAGCCCCTCCCTTAACTTGTATTTAAGGGCTGGTCTTTTCGAATTTTCCTCACTTGATGCGGTAATTTTAGCTGTGACGGTCCCACCTGATGACGGAGACTTGTGTTGCCTCCGAAACGTCGTGATTTATTATTTTATTTTATTTCTATTATTACATTTATTAATTTTAATTTCATTTTTTACCTACGTGACTTTACCGAAAAAACCTAAGAGTATGAATCCTTGCAGTCACGAAAGCTTCAAGTCTAGAATTAACACGACCGAGTATTTCGGGGAACCTTTCACGGGCGTGCGTTTTGTGGCTCTCTCGTGAATTCCATTCGGCTTTCATACATCGCCATCAACGTCATCGTCAGGGCACACCACCACGACAGATCTATGCAGTAGCGGTAGAGCAAGTAGGTTCGCGAAAGACAATATCGCATCGTCTGCCGCCGATGTTGAAATGGTCGGCCAAACTTCGCAATCGCGCGCGAAATTCCGCTCCTCTTGAAGAGCGATATTTTGAGACCACTCTCAACTGTGTCTCTCTCTCCATTTCTCTCTTTCGCTCTCGCTGTCTCTGCGTCTCTCTCTCTCTCACACAAACACACACACAGGCTGGCCATTGTGAACATTGAGAGTGTATACGGAGCTGAATAGTGAGCCATTGGCCGCTTGCCACCCGGGCATATTTAATCCACCTGGTTGTACAGGGTCATCCTTGTTGGGAACATTTGGCAAACCCGATACCCTAACCAGAGCCCTGAACCAACACAGACGCCCACGTGTGTGCATGTGTGTGTACACGTGTGTGTGCCAAGTGTCTGTGTGTGGACACGTGTGTGTGTGTGTCCACGGTGGGAGCGGTAGTGTAGCGGTTAGCGCGCTGCGCTATGAACCTGGCGACCCGAGTTCGATTCCCACTCACGGTTAACACCGGTGGTGACGATTATCTGAACCGGTCTTGGGCCTCCCCTAGGTCGATTCAACTAAAATGAGTACCCGGTGCGGGTGTGTAAACATCGTCACTGGGGAGACAAAGGCGATCGGGCGTGGTGCTGGCCACCCATCCCCTCGTGTGCCGTTCCGGCCTTCATAGGTACTCGCTAACAGCACTTGCCCCTACAGTCTGTTAAGGCTATATGGGGGATCTTTGTCTTTGTTGTGTGTGTGTCCACGTGTGTGTGTGTCTGTGTGTGGACACGTGTGTGTGTATACACAAGTGTTGAACACACGCGCACACGAAGACAAAGATACCCGTATAGTCTTAAGGGGCAAGTGCTGTTGGCGAATATCACCGATAAAGGTCGGCTCGGCACACGATGGTGTGGTGAGGTCAGTACCATGCCCGGCCGCCTTTGTCTCCCGGTAGCGATGTTTACACATCGTACCACGTGCTCGTTTGAGGCCGAGTCAACCTAGGGGAGGGCTCAGGAGCGGGTCAGATTATAGCCACGGCATTTGGTGTTGTACGGACTCAAAGAACACCAAAGGGCATTAAATTATCTCGAACACAACTGTCGGCAGTGGCAGAGCATGCTTAGACAACAAGGACACTCAATTGATTTTGATAACGTTGAAGTGTTATGCAAAACTAATTATTACTGGCCAAGACTAATTAATTTAACCGCTCTGATAGCGACAGACTTGGCGCAGCCTGGAAGCGTATTATTAAGTAATGCACAACACATTTGCAATTCCTTTTCGAGGAGTCACATGCTCAGTAGCTGATTACTGATCTATTACATAATTACAATACCCCACCACACCTCCGCCTCTGATCTCAAAATGTGATGGGGTTCAGCAATGATGACGTCATATTCTTAGGTTTTTTTCGGTAAAGTCACCTAGGTAAAAATTTAAATTAATAAAAGTAAAATAAAATAAAAATCACGACGTTTCGGAGGCAACACAAGCTTCCGTCTTCAGGTGGAACAGTCACAGCACGCTTGCTGTATCAAGTAAATGAGAGATTCCAAGAGCTACTACTCCGTATATAATGATGACGTCACCCTGCACTCTTTAAAACCGGGAGCAGGTGGGAGGGCTTCACTAGCCTGGCGAATCGCCCGAAGATGCTGGATGTGATTACCAGCGAAACGTCGTACTACTCAAATTGTAAATATTGTGGAGTCACTCTTCAAACACTGATTGGCCGTGTCGGTGGTGGAGGGTTTTCGACGCATTTATAATAACGCTATCTAACCCGAAATACTTTACTATGAATAATACTGGTCGCGAAAGCCTGCCACGTGTTAAACACGAAGCCTCCATGTCAAATGTACGCGACGTACGAGAAGATATTGCTGGACAGTGAGAAGAGACGCTCCATTGAATGAGTACAAGCGACAAGCCAAGAAACGACGAGTAGACCCTGAACAAGGACTAAACTATGTACACAATAGTTTTTTGCCTTTTAAAATTTCGATTTAAAGCTTTCGTGACTGCAGGGATTCATCTTCTTGGTTCTTTCGGTAAAGTCACGTAGAAGGGAAAAAATAAAATGATACAAAATAAAACATAATGTATTTTATAATGTTTTATTTTATAAAATAATAAAATAAACATGTATTTTATTATGTTTTATTTTTATTATTTTATTATTTACCTTCTACGTGACTTTACCGAAAGAACCAAGAAGATATTCCCTTTTGTTTCATATTACATTTCATTTATATAACCCTTTGGTTGATGTTCAAAGTGTTACATGAACATGACGGGTGACTTGTTATCATGTTAAACAACCATAAACGCATGAAAAGACCTCGGTTTACAATTTATGAGTAAAACTCTACCATCTACACAATATACATGGACGTAAAATGTAACAACTTAAACATATTGGTAACGGTGGCCAATCGGTCGTTTTAATTGTCATATTGGAATTCGGCGCGTCAAAATCTATAACAAACATCGCATTTCATCTCTGAAGCAGACGACGTCTAAAAAAGTAGCTGCTCACCCCGAGCTCTCATTACTCTGTAAGTGCGTTGTCTTTGAACTGTGCGCCTTTTGGCGTCATCTGGTCGAACACCAGACGAGGCTCTAAAGAAAGCTGTCTCTGGTGTGGACCAATCAGTTTCAAAGACAATGCACAAATTACCAGAGTATTGTGTTTTTTGTTTGCATTTGACTGCAAGTATTGTGGTTAATGTAAACATGATTCCTTGCAAAAGGTGTCAGTTTTGTTGCCAGAAAAAGGGGAAAAACCCCTATTAGTATAAGTGTAGACGAGTTTTATCAGTTTTAAAGCTTTCGTGACTGCAGGGATTCATCTTCTTGGTTCTTTCGGTAAAGTCACGTAGAAGGGAAATAATAAAATAATAAAAATAAAAAATAAAATAATAAAACATTATTTTATTATGTTTTATTTTTATTATTATTTCCCTTCTACGTGACTTTACCGAAAGAACCAAGAATATGAGTGTTATCAGCTCACCTGTGTTCACGTGTGAGCCGCTTTAGCTCCCTCTCGGCCTTCCTCCCTTCTCCTCTCCCCTCTCCCCGACTCTTCTCTCTCACGAATCCTGTCCCGCAGCCAGACCCAGTTGAACCGGCGGCCCCGGGGCGGATGAGTGGTTGAGAAGATGGGAGGGAGGGATGGGTGTGGTGAGGAGTGGATAGATGGGTGGTGAATAGATGAGTGGGTGGGTGGGCGGGGTGAGCCAGAAGCAATTGGATGAGATGGTGAGTGGATTGTCGGTGAGCGGGTCGGTGAGTGTGTGTGGGTGGGAGGGCAGGTGGGTGAGTGGGAGGGTGGTTAGACGAGTGATGAGTAGGTAGGTAAATGAGTGATAGGTGCTTGAAAACGGCACTTGCCCAGCCGTCTATTAAGGCTATACGGGGGATCGTTGTCTTTGCGTTGTGGATGGGTGAGTGGGTAGGTGAATGAGCGATCGTGTGAGTGGGTAGGTGAGTGACTGAGTGGGTAGGTGAGTGGGTAAATGCGTAGATGGGNTGGGGTGGTGGAGGTAGCTGCGTGGTGGATGGGTGAGTGGGTAGGTGAATGATCGATTGTGTGAGTGGGTAGGTGAGTGACTGAGTGGGTAGGTGAGTGGGTAAATGCGTAGATGGGGTGGGGAGGAGGTAGCTGCGTGGTGGATGGGTGAGTGGGTAGGTGAATGATCGATCGTGTGAGTGGGTAGGTGAGTGACTGAGTGGGTAGGTGAGTGGGTAAATGCGTAGATGGGGTGAGGGAGGAGGTAGCTGCGTGGTGGATGGTGAGTGGGTAGGTGAGTGAGCGATTGTGTGAGTGGGTAGGTGAGTGACTAAGTGGGTAGGTGAGTAGGTAAATGCGTAGATGGGGTGGGGGGGCAGGAGGTAGCTGCGTGGTGATCAGTGGGCAATGTGAGCGATGGGTGGGTGAGCGTTGTCTGAGTGATGAGCGGATAGATTTCTGCTGCACTGCCCTTCGCTGAGACCGCACGAAAGCTGCCGGTAAAACCGCCCATTGGTCCATCCACGCGCTCCTGCCACCACCGAATAAGGACGACCAGGCTCTACCCCCAGCCCGCAACCTGCTTAGCTTTTGTGAGATCCGACCCGATGGGACGGCGGGGCGGGGATGATTTGGTCATTGGCGGATTTGGCCACGCGCCAAGAAAATAGTCCGTGCGCGCGTGATGCCGCAGGTGAAGGAATGCGTGGGTTGTTCGTGATGGACGTGGAGGTGGAGGATGAATGGTAATCGTAATTATCCGGGAGCCGTCTGTCAATCCACTGCTGGATGACGGCCTCGTTCTGCACGGGAGGAGGTGCGGGCGGGTAGAGTGTGTGGAGGGGGGTGCCGGGGGGGNTGTGTGGGGGGTGTGTGGGGAAGGGTGTGTGGGAGGGGTGTGTGGGGGGGTGTGGGGGGGGTGGGGGGTGTGTGGGGGGGGTGTGTGTGGGGGGNTGTGTACGGGGGGTGTGGGAGGGTGTGTGGGGGTGTGTGTGGGGGGTGTGGGTGGGGGGGTGTGGGGGGAGGGTGATTGTGGGGGTGGGGGGGTTTGTTTGTAGTGGCTAGCGGTAGTGTAGCGGTTAGCGCGCTGCGCTATGAAGCCGGCGACACGGGTTCGATTCCCGCTCACGGCCAACACCAGTGACGATTATCTGAACCGGTCCTGGGCCTCTCCTAGGTCGACTCAGCCTCAAATGAGTACCTGGTGCGGTATGTAAACATCGTCACTAGGGAGACAAAGGCGGCCGGGCGTGGTGCCAGCACCCACCCACTCGTGTGCCGTTCCGGCCTTCATATGTGCTCGCTAACAGCACTTGCCCCTACAGTCTGTTAAGGCTATATGGGGGATCTTTGCCTTTCTTTATTTGACCATACTTCACCATGCTCGTTCGTTGCAAGGTGTGGGAGAGAGAGAGAGAGAGCGCGTGTGTAAAAGCGCCGTGGACCGGGAGTTGAACTCGGGTCGCTGGGTTCGTAGCGCAGTGCGTTAACCGCTGCGCCACCGCTCCACGCCGACCATGGCAATGACGTCATGTATTTACCCAGGAGCACCTCGCTGAGTCTCAAGGCGCGTCGCCACGAGGGTGCTGCTACGTGGGGATGTTTGGCCCAATTCCACGACGAACGAGAGATTTGATTTCCCGTGATGGGGGATCAGGAGAGTGACCCATGCGTTGCGCTCTGCACGAGGTGGGGGTGGGGGGGCGTGAAAATCTGAAAGCCCCGCACAGCTGGATTTAGGAATCCCCATTCTGCACCGCCATCTCTTGACTCACATCGTAGCAAAAGTGGTGATAATGGTGGTTTTTGAATTAGTGGTGGTGGTGGTAGTACATTTGGAAGTGACGGTAGTGATAGTGATGATGACAGTGAAGATGATAATGATGATGATAATGATGGTGGTTGTAATAGTGATGGTGGTGATAGTGATGGAGTTAGTGATGATGGTGATAACGATGGTGGTGATAGTGGCAATTGAAGTGATAGCGGTGATGGAGGTAGCGATGGTAGCGATAGTGATGATGACAGTGAGGATGATAATGATGGTGGTTGTAATAGTGATGGTGTGATAGTGATGGAGTTAGTGATGATGGTGATAACGATGGTGGTGATAGTGGCAATTGAAGTGATAGCAGTGATGGTTATGGAGGTAGCGATGGTAGTGATAGCGATGGTGGGAGTTCGAGTAATGATAGTAACGCAGGAAGTGATTGATGGTGTTGATAGTGGTGATGGTCGTGATGATCGTGGTTGTCGTGTGACGGTGGTGTTGGTGGTTGCACTATGACGGTAATGATGGTGGTGGTTGTGGTATGGTGGTGGTGGTGGCTCACGCACGGTGTTATTTGGCTGTGCGTGACTTTTCGGAATTTCTGACTAAGTCCCAACAGGAGCAGCAGCAACCTCCACATTCCAGACGCCGTGGGAATGCGTGTCACGTGCCACCTCCAGTCTGTGACGCCATCGAGAAGGCTCCATTACAGAGGCTCCAACCATCATCTCGCGGTTTCACCTTACTGCAACACACTACTTACTCGTCTGGCTGGCGGGTGGACGCTGTTAGCGAGCGCCTATTAAGGCCGACACGACGCGCACGTGCTGAGGATGAGGGAAGGGAGTGGGTGTAGGCAGCTAACATCCGCTCCCGGCCCCCTTTGTCTCCCCTAAGTGCACAAACGCACATTTCGGTCAGTCAACGCAAACAATCACACACGCGGCATTGGTGGATTGTACGTGTGTACGTCGAACTTCTTTCGCACCGTACGTCGCAAACCGTGCCGATTGGATCTGGGAGATCGCTTGAGGTGCAGTGGTTAGCGCGCTGCACTGCGAACCTGGCCCCGAGTTCAATTCCGCTCACGGCCACCAACACCAGCGACGATAATCTGAACCGGTCCTGGGCCTCCCTAGGTCGACTCAGCCTCAAATACGCACCTGGTGCAGTGGCGTGTAGTAAACATCGCCACTGTGGGAGACAAAGGCGGCCGGGCGCGGTGCTGGCCACCCACGTCCGCGCGTGCGCCGTGCCGGCCTTCATAGGTGCTCGCTAACAGCACTTGCCCCGATAGTCTGTTCAGGCTATACGGGGGATCTTTGTATTTGTAGTCAAATAAATAATAAAATGCGCCTCATTCTCTCCGCTCTCCACCTCCCCTCCCTCCCCTCCCTCCCCATCACTCATTCTAAGATCCCATCGATGTCCGATTGTGAAGCAATGGAAAGTATCTTAGGAACGAGACCATAATGACTCCAACGCAAAAGACAAAGGTCCCCCGTGTAGCCTTGAACAGACCGTCGGGCAAGTGGCGTTGACGAGCAGCAGCGCCGATGGGGTGCGGAGTGGCTAACACCAACGCCCGACCGCCTTTGTCTCTCCAGTGATACATTTTTTGGGGGGCTAAGTTGACCCTGCGGAGGCCCAGGACCGCTCCAGATGTATTCGCCACTCGGGTGAAGGGATTTAGAGCGCAGTGCGCTAACCACCGTGCCACCGCTCCACGAAAGGCCAATAGGGACACGCTCAACACACACACAACACACAGACAACACACACACAACACACATACAACGCACACACAACACACATACACAACACACACACATCAAACACACACACAACACACAGACAACACACACAAAACACACAACAACACACACACAACACACACAACACACAGACAACGCACACACAACGCACAGACAACGCACACACAACGCACACACAACATACATACAACACACAGACAACACACACACACGCAACACACAGACAGCACACACACAACGCACACACAACACACAGACAACACACAGACAACACACAGACAACACACACAGGAGAAAGACAAAGACCCCCCGTATAGCCTTAACAGACTTTTGTGACAAGTGCTGTTAAGCCGGCAAGAGACATGAGGGGGTTAGTGGCCAGCACCACACTCGGCCGCCTTTGTCTCCCAATGGCGATGTTTACTACACGCTACTGCACCAGGTACTGATTTAAGGCTGAGTCGATCTAGGGGAGGCCCAGGACCGGTTCAGATAATCGTCTCCGGTGTCAGTGGCCGTGAGCGGAAATCGAACTCGGGTCGCCGGGTTCGCAGTGCAGCGTGTAGCGCTAACCGCTGCGCCACCGCTCCCTACACACACACGCTCACTCACACACAAACACACAAACTCGAACCGCATTCCCCGTAATCTGCCGCCTGTGACGAGGGGCGGTGATTTGAAGCTCAAATCCAGAAGACAACCACCGCTCCTCCCTCCCACTCCAAAAAGAAAACCGCTCAGCAAATGAAGAAGGACCATCGCCCGAAACGTCGTCGATGAAATACTTCTCCGCATGTTTGCACCAGGGCCACGGCGCGAGCACCACAATATTCGTAGCCACTGATCCGCTTTCCGCAATTCCGATTAGAACGGATGGCTACGTACGGTGCAAAAGAAGTTCCACATATAGTACACACTGTCCATAGACTAACACTACCCATAGACTAACACTACCCATAGACTCAACACTGCCCATAGACTCAACACTACCATAGACTCAACACTGCCCATAGACTCAGCTATGCCCATAGACTCAGCTATGCCCATAGACTCAGCACTGCCATAGACTAACACTGCCCATAGACTAACACTGCCCATAGACTCAACACTGCCCGTAGACTCAGCACTGCCATAGACTAACACTGCCCATAGACTAACACTGCCCATAGACTCAACACTGCCCATAGACTCAACACTGCCATAGACACAACACTGCCCATAGACTCAACACTGCCCTTAGACTCAACACTGCCNATAGACTAACACTACCCATAGACTCAACACTGCCCTTAGACTCAACACTGCCCATAGACTCAACACTGCCATAGACTCAACACTGCCCATAAACTCAACACTGCCATAGACTCAACACTGCTCATAGACTCAACACTGCCCATAGACTCAACACTGCCCATAGACTCAACACTGCCATAAACTCAACACTGCCATAAACCCAACACTGCCATAGACTCAACACTGCCCATAGACTCAACATTGCATCTCCCATCAGTACGGTTGGCTACGTACGGTGCCAAAGAAGTTCCCCATGCCCGTAGACTCCAACGAGGTCCCTGTGATGTTCAGGTCGCCTTCTTCTGAGGACTCCGAGGTCAAGGGCTCTGCTCCTTCAGAGCGTGATCGGGCCTTTGCTACGGTACAGCTCCCAGACTACGGAACAACGCGTTGTGCTTCGATTTAAAGCTTTCGTGACTGCTGCTGCTGCCGCAACTGCGGCCTGCATAATGCACATGCATATGTAGTACTAATCACATTCCTGCATTTCCCATAAATATGCTAAATTCTTCTTGATATGCAAATTCCTTTGTCAAGGCGCCCAGCTTATATATATGCTCCAAGCTCGTGTGCTGTTTCATTCAGACTATGTCGCCTCGACAGACCTGGTATTCACCTGAGGACGGCTGCTTGCGTTGTGGCCGAAACGTCGTGAGAATTATTTTATTGTGTTTTATTTTTATTATTTTATTACTTCCCGTCTACGTGACTTTACCGAAAGAACCAAGAAGATGAACGCGTTGTGCCTTTGCTCATAAGACACTCAGCGTCGTTGGCGACATAAAAGCCTGTCTTGTGGGTGAGTGCGTGGGTGAGTGCGTGAGTGGACGGGCGGTGGGTGAGTGCGTGAGTGATCGAGATTTCGCCAGTGTGTAGATCCCAAGCTTTGGAAACAACGCTCTGTCTTTGCTGATGAGACAATCAGCGTCGTTGGCGATATTAAAGTCTGTCTTGTGGGTGAGTGCGTGAGTGATCGAGATTTCGCCAGTGTCTAGATCCCAAGCTTTGGAAACAACGACTGCTTTGCCTTTGCTGATAAGACGATCAAAGTCCTTGGGGATATTCGAGTTTGTCTTGTGGGTGAGTGGGTGGATGGGTGAGTGGGTGGGTGAGCGATCAAACTTTGCGAAAAAGACAGTCAGAGTCGTTGGAGATACTTAAGCCCGTCTTTTTAAATTCACCTCTTCAAAACTGGTGGGTGAGATTGAAACGCATTTCTTCAGAGCTGCTTGTTGTCGTGTTTAGTTTGTGGTCCTTCCCCCCACCCCCCGCACCTCCGATTAGCATGGTTGGCTACGTACGGTGCGAAAGAAGTCCAACATACATGATGATTGGGGTGGTGATGTTGAGGAGGTACCAGCATGATGAGGAAGTGTGACATGTTATCGATGATGGTGGTGGTGATGATGATGGTGGTGATTTTTCGATTTAAAGCTTTCGTGACTGCAGGGATTCATCTTTTTGGTTCTTTCGGTAAAGTCACGTAGAAGAGAAATAATAAAATAATAAAATTAAACAATAAAATAATTCTCACGACGTTTTGGCCACAACGCAAAATAAAATAATACAAATATAAAACATTATTATTTTATTATTTCCCTTATACGTGACTTTACCGAAAGAACCAAGAATATGAATCCCTGCAGTCACGAAAGCTTTCAATAAAAAAATATATATTCATTTAAAGTTGCGCATTTAGATGTGACGTCACATTTCTCACCCCCCCCCTCCTCGTCACACATCGTCACAAATGTCTGACCCCCCCCCCCCCAGGTGCGTGACTACGGCACAATACATTTTGCTTCGTCCGATGACTTTGTAAATGTTTGATTTTCGACAATAGAGAGTACTTTGGGGCCGTCCATAAATGACGTCACACGGCGTCACAAAAAGTCAGACCCCCCCCTCAAATATGACGTCACAAATCTCTGCCCCCCCCCCCCAAAATAAAACATGCTTCAAATCGCTTTAAACTATTGTCATTGTAGTGCGTATTTAATGTGGCGCTGCACTCTGATGTTGTAGGAAAAAACATTTATAAAAAATATATTTAATTAAGTTGAACGTGTTGTCTACATTTATTTAAAGTTGCGCATTTTGATGTGACGTCACATTTCTCAACCCCCCCTCCTCGTCACACATCGTCACAAATGTCTGACCCCCCCCCACCCCCTAGGTGCGTGACGTCATTTATGGACGGCCCTAAAGTGTGGATACTGCCACCTCTTCCACAGGAGGAGTAGGCCGAGTAACAATCTACAGAGGGTCTCTCTCTCTCTGTGTGGCCTCTAGTGGAAGCCATTTTTTTCCCGCCGGAAGTGACGTGAGCAGGCACTTGCAGGGACTGCGCCTCTACCTAATTATCACGTTTTTAAATCCTTTATATTAAGTTCGCTTGCTTGCTTGCGTGCTTGCTTGCTTACGACCGTGCAAATCTTTTGCTCGTTTTTTAACCCACTTCCCGTGATCCAATCGAGCTGACATTTTCCACACAGACTCGTTGTGTGTGACAATTAATTTTCGTGAAAATTTTACACTGTTTAGGGAAAACAAATTAAATATTTAATTACCAATTGCTTAATGGTGGCGGACAATCATCTGACCCATAGGTGGCAGCCATCTCAAGCCAGAGGACGAGAGGACTCTAGCCGCCACGCATATAAAGGATTTATAGTGAAAACTTTGTTTTTACGGGTTTACTTGTTTTTGTCCAGGACATCCCCGAATAAAAAACTCGTGGGATATTTTACGAGCGAATAAAAAATATACATATATAAAATAAACACGGGTAATAAACTCATATCGCGAGCGGAATAACAAACGTACTTTGAGATCCCGCGATAAAAAGATCACAGCATTTGCGTTGCGTAAATGTTTATACCTTCATACATTCGTCAACATATTTCGTACCACCTTGCTGTACCCGACACGTGACTCTAAGGGGCTGGCACGCAACCCTTTAGGCATTTCTTGAAAGTGGCCACAGCACTGCTGATGAATTCCAAGAATCCGAAACCACTGCCCACGATGTTGTGGCTTGAAGCACGCGCGCGGTTACTACGGCACGATACATTTTGCTTCGTCCGATGACTTTGTAAATGTTTGATTTTCGACAATAGAGAGTACTTTGGGCCGTCCATAAATGACGTCACGCGATTTTGGATGATTTTTTACCCCCTCCCCCATAGTCATACGGCGTCACAAAAGTATGATGTAACAAAGCTCTGCCCCCCCCCCCNAAAAATAAANCATGCTTCAAATCGCTTTAAACTATTGTCATTGTAGTGCGTATTTAATGTGGCGCTGCACTCTGATGTTGTAGGAGAAACATAAAAAGTCGATTTAATTAAGTAGAACGTGTTGTTATATTTATTTAAAGTTGCGCATTTTGATGTGACGTCACATTTCTCCCCCCCCCCCTCGTCACACATGTCACAAATGTCTGACCCCACCTCTCCCCTAGGTGCGTGACGTCATTTATGGACGGCCCTTTTTTAAAAAAAAGTACTTCGTGCGTATATCTTCGATTTTCGACGACATTGAAAACGTATTTCTTAAAAAAAAATGTATTTTAGTTTGTTGTTCTTCCCCACACCTCCGATAATCGCGGTTGGCTACGTACGGTGCGAAAGAAGTCCAACCTACATGCGTACGCACATACAAGTTTCAAGAATAACGTGTTTCAGTTACACTTTATTCCGTCCATCAAATGGAATAGTTTACATTCTTGAACATGAGTTCACGTGTTGTCAACAATTGAGGATATATATATTAAATAAGGTCCTTAAATATAGTGTCGAAAAATAAAATCCCACACATTTACAGCGGCCCAGAAGTCAGGACACGTAGGATTGTTGAGCTGAACGTAACACTGGCATTAAAACTGTAATTGTCGAAACTTCACGTTCATATTGTACCTATCATTATTGAAATATATTTTTATTATCTTTATCAAGCTACAGTTTATCTATATTTAAACATTATCATATATTTTATTTTAACATTAAAATATATTTTCGTGTATTTATCTATTATTAATATATTTGAATTTTTTTTTTAATAAACGCTCGACCAACAAGAACCCTGTATGACTTGAGACTTAATCAAATTGATGAACGTTTGCAACGATCCTCAACGAAAATTCACGCATCATACATACATGTTCATGGAAGTCCGTTAGAACATGTTACAATAAATTAAATAACCATATGTGAAGTGATAATAGTTTTTTACCCTTTTATCTGGCAACAAAGCAGACACCTTTTTATATTACAAGGAGTCGTGTTTGCATTGACTACAATACCTGCGGTCGGAATGCAAACACAAAACACAACTCTGATGATGTATGCACTATGAGACCTCTTTACCACTGGCAAAATATAGTAATAGGTTTTTACCCTTTCAACTGGTACAACAACTGATACCTTTATACAAGGGATCATGTTTGCGATAACCACAACACAAGCAGTCAAAATGCAAACAAAAAGAAACAACTCTGATAATGATAATGATATGCACTGTCCTTGAAGTTGATTGGTCCACACCCGAGACAGCTTTTCTTAGAGCCCAGTCTCACATGGTGTTGGACCAGATGACGCCAAAAGGCGCACAACTCAAAGACAAAGCACCATCAGAGTATGAGAGAGAAAAAAGGTGTCAGTTTGTTGCCAGATAAAAGGGTAAAAAAACAATTATCATATTTTGCTACTGGCAAAGGAGGTTCCAATGGCATATGTGAAGTGTTAAATAAATATAATAACCTCTACGCCTCCTGACCTGTGGGCCACGATGTACGAATTAAGTCAAACACAGCGACAAATATGACACGGTCATAGCCCGATGTAAGTCTTCCCGTTGTACGTCGTTTCGAAATTACGTCGTCCCACTCTCACATCGCTGACAGCATCACCTCCCGTCCTGTCATTGTTATCCATCGCCTCTCAGCCTTCGCCACCACCACCACCACCCACCACAACCACCACNAACACCACCAACCACCACAACCACCACCACAACCACCACACCACCACCACCAACCACCACACCNACCACCACCACCAACCACCACCACCACCAACACACCGACCACCACCACCACCACCACCNCAAACCACCAACCACCACCAACCACCACNACACCACCACCAACCAACNACCACCACCGCCACNACCACCACCACACCAACCACACCACCACACCAACCANCACCACCACCACCACCACCACCACCACCACCACCAACCACCACCACCACCACCAACCACCCACCACCACAACCACCACCACCAACCACCACAACACCACCACCAACCACCACCAACCACCAAACNAAACCACCACACCACCACCACCACCACCACCACCACCNCCACCACCACCAACCACCACCACCACCNCCACCACCACCACCCAACCACCACCNCCAAACCACCACCACCANCCACCACCAACCACCACNACCACCACACACCACCACCAACCACNACCACACCACCACCACNCCACCACACCCCACCACCAAACCAAACAACAACCACACCACCACCAACCACCGACNACCACACCACCACCACCACACCAACCACCAACCAACCACCACNAAAACNACCACCACACACCACCAACCACACCACCACNACAACCACCACCACCAACCACCAACCACCGACCACCACCCACCACCACCACCACCACCACCACCACCACCACAACCACCACCACCCAACNACNACCACACCACCACCAACCACCACCAACCACCACCACCACACACCACCAACCACCACCAACCACACCAACCAACCACNACCACCNCCACCACCAACCACCACCAACCCACACCACNACCACCACCACACCACCACCACACCAACACCACCAACCACACNAACCACCACCGACCACCNACCACCACCAACCACCACCACCAACAACNACCACCACCACAACCACCACACCACCACCACCACCACCACCACCCTTCCCTACCCTGCCACTCGCTTTGATTCAACGTCGTTTCGATCTTCGCCGCCGCACCTTTCAGGAACGCATCCCCGACGTAAACCGGGGCATTACCGGCGCCGCAAGTTACACGCAAAGTCGCCTGCCTGTCGATCCACTGCCCCTATGAACGCCTTTCCAACTCGGCCCGTGGAAGTATAATGACAATACTTCACCGCGCTGGTCTGCTTGGGTATGGCGGTAACGCGGGAGGAATACAAGTCGTCGGGAACATAGAGGTGCGGTACAACAATTGATTTTGCTGCACTGTTGCCCCACTGCCCCGCCAATCTGCTGCCCGATCGTGGCAGCCGATAGAAAACCTGTGATGCATATCGGTTGCCTACATTAAATATACATTTTAAAAAATTTTAACACCATCGCTTCCGAGATCGGATGCATTTCGGATGATTCATCAACCGCACTGACCAGAGCGGTGAGTATGGTCAAAATAACCATTTGGACGATCCGCACAGAGACGGCAGGAGGCGCCTCCTCCTCCTCGTCATCATCCAGCAGTGGAAAGAACACCACACACACGTGCAGGTTTAAGCAGAGTTAATAAATATTGAAAAATTCCACCTCTAAACATTTTGTCCAGGAGAAGGAATACTCACCCCACAAGTCCATGACCACGACTACGGCGATGTGGGGGTGGTGATGCCGACGATGATGATATTTCGATTTAAAGCTTTCGTGACTGCAGGGATTCATCTTCTTGGTTCTTTCGGTAAAGTCACGTAGAAGGGAAATAATAAAATAATAAAATAAAACATNAATATTGTCACGACGTTTCGGCCACAACGCAAGCAGCCGTCCTCAGTGAAGACCTGGTCTGTCGGGGAGACAGCGTATTCTTCACCTGAGGACGGCTTCGCGTTGTGGCCGAAACGTCGTGAGAATTATTTTATTATGTTTTATTTTTATTATTTTATTATTTCCCTTCTACGTGACTTTACCGAAAGAACCAAGAAGACGATGATGATGTCGAGGCGATGGCTACGCACGTGGCCGCCTGTACTGCAGCACTCTGGATGCACCGGCAAGGCTTGATGGATCACGCACGCGCTCTCAACACAGACGGTGTCTGCACTCCCTCGCCCGTGGGGTGGACGACGAGAGGAACGAGCCGTACCCCGACTCGCCAGGAGATGGCGGTACAACAAGGTGTTGAAACACAAACAAACCAAGGCACTGCGGTTTCCTCCTCGATGGTGCACATTCATTAGTCGGCCGATAACACCTTGCTATGTAGAGGACCGTAGAACTTGGACAATGGTAGGTAGTGCCGGCTCGTCAACGCGTAGCTGCTGCTGTTGCTGCTGCCTTCCCAATCGTCTGTGGTTCATCTCCCAGCGCCTCTGAGTCGTCCCTCTCTCTCTGAGTCATTCTCTCTCTGAGTCATTCTCTCTCTGAGTCACCCCTCTGTCTTTCTCAAGTCGTCCTCTCTCTCTTAGTCGCCCTCTCTCTCTCTGAGTCGTCCTTTCTCTCTGAGTCGCCGTCTCTCTCTCTCTCTCTGAGTCGTCCTCTTTCTCTCCAAGTTGTAACCACCACCACCACGTGACTTTTATTTCGTGTTGTGCGCGGTGTATTTAGCGCCACAGCGCGTGGATTTATAGCTTTTGTTTATTTGTTTGCTGGTGACTTTGTGTATTTCGTATCGGAATCGCCTCCAGTGCTGTTGCTGCTGCTGGCGGCAATAAAAGATGTTAAAAATCAAAAGTCTCTCCAAGTTGTCCCCTCTCTATGAGTCGCCCTCTCTCTCAAGTCGTCCTCTCTCTCTAAGTCATCCCCCTTTCTCTCTCTGAGTCATCCACCTTTCTTTCTCTCTCTCTCTCTCCGAGAGCGAGGAGCGAACACCGTACCGCTGGAATCACACCAAGTTTACCGGTTCCTTTCTTCTGCCAGTTTCCGCCGTTGTCGCAAATTTGCATCGCCACCACCACCACCACGTGGCGTGCGTTCTTTTCATCGGTCGTGAGATGATACGAGAAATTGTCAACACTTAGACACGAAGATGATGGTGGACGATCATGCGGATTCTCTGTATTGGGTGCTTGTATCATCACCATCATCGCCATCGTAAATGCATCATAGCTACACGCATCAACCAACAATCACACCACCCGCCACCATCAGCGTCAATGTCACCACCAACACGACCATCATTGCCAACACCATCAATAGTACCATCATTATCGCTTTCGTCCACAAATATACATCATCTCGACAATATCCATCATCATCATCATCCATCATCATCACCTCTCCTTTACATCATCCCCCATCACGTACAGAAACACAATTTCAGATTTTAATCACCACCATCAACAACCCCGTACTCCACTACCCATGACCACCATCGCAAACATCTGCCTTTCGATAGTTTTTCACCATCATCATCATCACTTGTATCATCATCATCATCATCACCAGTTGTTCCTTATTGCTGAGCGTCATCCACCATCATCGCGTGTATGACCATCATCATCATTGTTGTTCCTAGTGTATGATCATCACCACCATAAACCATCATCATCGTTCAAATGTGTTTACCACGACGCCACAAACACCATCATTACAATTCTAAGTGTCTCTCTCATCATCACCATCACTATCCTCGTTCCTATTTTGTTCGACAATCAGCACCACCATCATCGTCATAATAATAAATCATTGTTCTGAACTTGCGATCATCATCTTCAAAGACAAAGATTCCCCGTGTAGCCTTCACAGATGTTGGGCAAGTGCTGTTCGCGCACACCTATGAAGGCCGGCACGGCACACGAGGGGCGGGTGGCCAGCACCAATCCCGTCCGCCTTTGTCTTCCCAGTGGCGATCTTTCCACATCGCGCTCCATGCAGAGTACTCATCTGAAGCTGAGTCGACCCAGGCCCATGACCAGTTCAAAAAATCGTCACCGCTGTTGGTAACCGTGAGCCGGAATACGATATCGGGTCTCGTGGCGCGGCGCGCTGTTTGCTACGCCACGGCTCCCCCACATCATCATCATCACCACCATCACCACCATCATCAGCACCACCACAACCACCACCAATCACCGCCTCCTCGTGGCCACGAGATGACGCTCACTCGTCGCCGTACGCGTGCCTCGGCGCGCCTCCGACCTCGGACGGAGCCGCGCAGAAATCCGCGGAGGCCGCGCAGAAATCCGCGGCAGCCGCGACGACGGCGCGCGCCGGGCTTTGCCTGTGCGGAGCCGCCCAGGGCGCCGACGGACCCAGCAGGAAATCGCGGTGAGGACCTCCGAGGTAGAGAGGTGCGGGAGGTGGGAAGAGCAAATCGTGGAGGTCACTAGAAACGTGTCCGTGAGCCGGATGCAGGCCGCGTCCACTTTGCATCTCGTGAAGGTGATGATGTTGCTGCTGCTGCTGATGGTGCTGATGATGCTGCTGCTGCTGATGGTGCTGATGGTGGTGGTGATGTTGCTGCAAGAAGTTCACGGCCGGTGTGACGCCTTGTTGGTCTTGGTATTGCACCCTCCCGTGAACGTGGAGGTCGTGTTCTCGCTTGAGCACGCTGTCGTGAATTCGTGACTTTCTCCCTCGTCCCACCACCTCGCCACCGCCGCCGCCACCTCCACCATCGTTGCCACCGCCGTCAGCCATCCTCTCGCTCACCACCAAATCATCGTCCGCCTCCTCCTTGCACGCCTCTGCAGCAGCATGGCACTGCGGTGCTGGCAGACCGCGAGTTCATCCGATACCTCTCCTCCGAGCCCAGCCGATGCGAACTCATCGCCGACACCGCCGCCCCATCGCCACCTCGCCGCTCCTTCTCGCCAAAGAGGCCCCGTAGGACGCTCAGCTCCTTGGACAGGAGGCGAACTCTGGCCGTGAGCCGATCGTTCTCGGCGCGCAGCTCGGCCGCCCTTCTCAGAGTCTCCGCTGCGCGCAGTTTGCTCTTGAACGACTCTTCCGAACGGCCACGTTGTTACGTTCGCGTCGCCGTCGATATTCGTCGCTCGCCTTGTCCGGGTTTCTTAACCCTCCCGCATCCTTCCTCCTCCGACTCTTCCCTTGCTGCTGCTGCTGCTGATGATGATGCTGTTGTTGCTGATCCTGCAGATCATGTTGCTGCTGATGATGATGATGCTGATGATGCTGATGCTGTTGCTGAACGTCGTTCGGCTCCATTCTTGAGTTCACGTGGGAGAGAATCGAATCCATGACGCTGCTGCTGCTGCTGTTGCCGCTGCTGCTGCCGCTGCTGCTGCTGTTGCCATCGTCGATGTAAGATCTCGATTGGAGGTGGAGGAGGCATCGTTGCCACCATCACCTCCTCCACCACCTCCATCCTCGTCATCAATGGTCAAAGCATTAACATTGTCCACACCGTGGCTATTGCTTCCACTGTTGTGATGGTTGTGGTGGTAGTGCTGCTGCTGCTGGTGGTGGTGGTGTTGGTGGTTGAACCCAGGCTGGCTCAGCATGCTCATGAAGTTGCCGGCCGTCTCCATAACGCTCTGCGCGTTGCTACTCTGAATCGGGGTGAAGTATGGCTGTTGGTCACGTGACTCGCTCATGTCCGAATGCCGACTGAAGCTGTAGACACTTCAAGAAAAATAATATTTAAACAAAAATAAACCCAAGCAATAGCTGACGTTGTTAACTTAAGCCGTGCCCTTGTTTGTGCGTCAAGATATTTTAAATGCACGTTAAGAATCACATTGTGGAAGCGAATCTCGATAACGGGGACTGTGCAACGTGTTCGGTGTCACATGGAGCTCCAACCTTCATCCAATCTCAGAATCAGAAT
Organism: Lethenteron camtschaticum; assembly: GCA_018977245.1. Taxonomy (NCBI): domain Eukaryota; kingdom Metazoa; phylum Chordata; class Hyperoartia; order Petromyzontiformes; family Petromyzontidae; genus Lethenteron; species Lethenteron camtschaticum. Next base: position 7,303,540 of record MU249602.1, on the reverse strand, counting down.
GTGGATTTATACTGCAGGAGGAATCTGGTTGGGCTAAAAAATTAACCCGTAAAAACAAAGTTTTTCACTATAAATCCTTTATATGCGTGGCGGCTAGAGTCCTCTCGTCCTCTGGCTTGAGATGGCTGCCACCTATGGGTCAGATGATTGCCTGCCACCATTAAGCAATTGGTAATTAAATATAATTTTTTTTCTAAAAAGTGTAAAATTTTGGAGAAAAATTTTTTTTCACGAAAATAAATTGTCACGCACAACGAGTCTGCGTGCAAAATGTCAGCTCGATTGGATCACGGGAAGTGGGTTAAAAAACGACCGAAAGATTTGCACGGTCGTAAGCGCGCAAGCAAGCAAGCAAGTGAACTTAATATAAAGGATTTAAAAAAAGCGATTTTTACAGATGTCCAGCAGGGCCACGTGGTAAGAACATCACAACAACAATCTATCTAGAGGGGCTCTGTAGTGCAGCCTCTAGTGCGAGCCACTTCCCCAGCAGTGATGCGAGCAGGTGATTGCGGGAGCTGCGCTTTAACCCGTGTGTGTGCCTACCCCCAAGACGTTTAACAAAAAGCTAAACTTAAACCTTATTTGTTGTTGTTGTTTTTTGCGTGGTGAGATCAGACGGGTGATGATATCGGTGGCATTTTAACACTGCATGAAAAAATAGATGTTGTGTGTGTGGTGTATGTATTTATTTATTTTCAGAAGACGTTCACGAGGATGGACTTTGAGTTGAAAGTCGGAGAATTCGGTGCGGAAATTAAAGTCTCACTCCGTCCTCCCCGGAAACCGGATGACACGGTGGGGTGGGGGGGTCTTCGATGGGATCGCCGTCAAACCTGTGAAAATAAATAAACAAATATGATTACTAATTGTGATTAATCGTAATTAATCATCAATAATAATAGGGGGATTTGGGGGAGGGGGGGGCGTCGCGTAAATATAAAATGTGTCGTAAAACCCGCCACCACCCTTACTCAAATTATTAAATGTTGTGTGGGTTTACTCTCCTCCAACACGCTACCGGTGTGTGCTGAAGTAGTAATTTGATTGGCACGGGCTGTTCACGTGACGAACCTCACTAATTGGCCGTGTCGGGTGGTGGCGGGTTTAACGACACATTTATATTCAGGCGATCTAACCAAGCAATACAACTCTATTATGGATAACATTGATCACGAAAGCCTCCTACCGCTTGTTAAAGTAATGAATAATCATTACGGTTTAGCACATTTGCTTCAATTCACACGTAGGCTTTCGCCACCAATATATAGCACGAGTCATAATTCGTTTTGTGTGTTTTTTTCTTTGCTAGGATTAGGTGATCGCGTGGTTGTATAATATCAATTTTAGTTCTAGATTTGAAGCTTTCGTGACTGCAAGGCGTATTCTTAGGTTTTTTCGGTAAAGTCACGTAGGTAAAACATTAAAAATCACGACGTTTCGGAGGCAACACACCTGATGACGGAGACTTGTGTTGCCTCCGAAACGTCGTGATTTTTAATGTTTTACCTACGTGACTTTACCGAAAAAAACCTAAGAATCAATTTTAGTCTTTTGGTTTTTTTTTGCTGGGGTTAGATGTACGCGTGGTTGTATAATGTCAATTTTAATTAAATTGTTTTTTTTTTCCCCCAGAACCCTCCACCACCCGACTTTGGAGCCAATCGATCCGAGCTGTCGTCACCGCGTGGACAAATTACGATGGCAATTGACCTTTGGGGTTTCTGTTGTTGTCAGCGATCGGGATTCTGGATGTAATTTCCAGCGTAAGCGTCGAGCTGCCACGGTGGCTAGGAGATGTTAACTACCTCGCCTGGTATACAGGAGTCGTGGGTTAGACCCCGACCCTGACGCCTGCTGCTGTATATTTGTAGTTTGCGTGTCTCTCTCTCTCTCATCATCATCACGGTGGCTAGGAGATGTTAACTACCTCGCCTGGTGTACAGGAGGTCGTGGGTTCGTTCCCGATCCTGACGCCTGCTGTGTATTTGAGTTTGCGTGTCTCTCTCTCTCTCATCATCATCACGGTGGCTAGGAGATGTTAACTACCTCGCCTGATATACAGGAGGCCGTGGGTTCGTTCCCGATCCTGACGCCTGCTGTGTATTTGAGTTTGTGTGTCTCTCTCTCTCTAACCATCATCACGGTGGCTAGGAGATGTTAACTACCTCGCCTGGTGTACAGGAGGTCGTGGTTCGTTACCGATCCTACTACACATGTAGCTACTACACATGTAGCTACTTTTGCTACTAGAATAATCCGGCACTGCTTCTAACCAACATTGTTAGCGAGCGCCTATTAAGGCTGGCGCGACACACGAGGGGGGGGCGGGTGGAGTGATGACCTAAAGGCGGGTCCCGTGGCCGGGAACGACCGCAGGGCTCACATCCAAGTTTGACTCCAGCTCTTGAACCCAATGCACGAATTAAAAAGACAAAGATCCCCGCGTAACCTTCGCGGAATGTTAGGGCAAGTGCCGTTCGCGCAACGCCTTTGGAGGCCGGCACTGTGGCACACGAGGGGGTGGGTGGTCAGCACCACGCCCGGCCGCCTTTGTCTCCCTAGCGGCGATGTTGACACACTGCGCCAGGTACTCGTTTGAGACACACCTTGACCGCTCTGCTCCGTGAGTCACGTGTGGCGCGTGGGTTCACTCACAGGTCATCACCATGACCCACCCACTCACCCCTCCCCTCACTCACTCACCCACAGCCCTACTAACCCCACACTCATAACCACTCACACCTCCACTCACTCCTCACCTAACCCCCACTCACCCTGCTCACCCGTCTCCCCTCACCTCACTCACACCTCTCATCACCACTCACCTCGTCCCCTGCCCCTCACCCCCGACTCACACCCCCCCACCCGCCTACTCACCCCAACTCACCCCCCCTACTCACACCCTACTCACCCCGCCTTGAACCCTGTGTCGTAATACCCGCACGTGCAACAGCAAACAAACACACAATGAGGCCACGTGTGGCCTGCACGCGCTGTTAGCGAGCGCCTATTGATAGATCGGCGTGTGGGTTACGAGGGGTGGTAGCACCAACACCTAGCCCGCAGACTCACTCACTCTCACTCACTCACACAGGCTCACTCACTCACACAGACTAACTCACTCACACTCACTCACACGCACTCACTCACACAGACTAACTCACATACTCACTCTCACAGACTCACTCACTCACACTCACTCACTCACACAGACTCACTCACTCTCACTCACTCACACAGACTCACTCACACTCACTCACTTACTCTCACTGACACAGACTCAGTCACTCACACTCACTCACTCACACAGACTCACTTACTCACTCAGACTCACTCACTCTCACTCACACAGACTAACTCACTCACACAGACTAACTCACTCACTCACACAGACTCACTCACTCACTCAGACTCACTCACTCACACTCACTCACCCTCACTCACACCACTCACTCACACTCATACAGACTCACTCACACTCACTCACTCTCACTCACTCACACTCATACAGACTCACTCACTCTCACTCACTCACACAGACTCACTCACTCACACAGACTCACTCACACTCACTTACTCACACAGACTCACTCACTCACACAGACTAACTCACACACTCACACAGACTAACTCACACACTCACACAGACTAACTCACACACTCTTACTTACTCACACTCACTCACACAGACTCACTTACACAGACTCACTCACAGAGACTAACTCAATCACTCTCACTCACGCAGACTAACTCACTCACACAGACTAACTCACACAGACTAACTCACTCACTCACACAGACTAACGCACTGACTCTCACTCAAACTTACACAAACACACCAACGAAAACCCCTTATGAGTCTTAAGAGACTCACACACATTCACTCACTCACACAGACCAGCACTCACACACTGGCTCACACAAACTAACACACTAACGCACACTCCAACTGTACAGAACATGGAGATTTAAAAAAACACGCGAACTCCAAACATGACAGGCATCGTCAGGGTCCGGGATCGAGCCCTTGCGCTCCGGCGTGCGAGACGAGGGAGATGAAATGTCGTCAATGATGTTGGCCGTGATCGGGAATTCAACTGGGGTTGCCAGCGTACAGCTCACAGCGCCACAACTCATCGCACGGGCATACTCAGAAACAAAGAACAAAGATCTCCCGTCATAGCCTGAACCAGACTGTAGGGCAAGTGCTGTTAGCGAGCAGCACCTATGAAGGCCGGCACGGCACACGAGGGGATGGGTGGCCAGCACCACGCCCGGCCGCCTTCGTCTCCCGAGCGGCGATGTTTGCACATCGCGCCAGGTACTCATTTGAGGCTGAGTCGACCTAGGGGAGGCCCAATACAGTTTCGTACGTGTTTATGTATCCGTGTTGAACTTCTATCGCACCGTGCTAATCGAAGGTGCTGGTGGGGGAGGGGTGGAGACAACAAGAAACGCCGCACCGGGCGCTCATTTGAGGCTGAGTCGACCTAGGGGATAGCCGAGGAGCGGTTCAAGTAATCGTCCACTGCCCCCGCTCCCACACACGAGAGACACGGGGCACGTATCGTGGTGCCCCCCCCCCCCCCCCCGGTGCCCCCCCCACGTCCCGCTTTGCAGGTGCCGCTGGTAGATTAAAGGTTGTGAAAGCCGAGCAGTGGATCTTGGAGTGATTGCGACAACCCTATGAGAATGAATGAATGCCGCCCTTTGGATTTTATTTTCAGACGGAATACAGCTACGTAAGTATTTAAATATATATCAGTTGGACGCTAGCGAGGGTGTCGCAATCATGCCCTCCTCTGATCTCATCACTCATCACGGATGGAAATTAATTGACGGTGTCCAAAGCCCCTTCAGGGTTGGAGCGGTGGCGCAACGGTTAGCGCACTGCGCTAATCTCAGAGGGTAGTAATTGCGAGTGGCGGATGAAAGCCTCCCCTCTCTCACACTTCACCAAGTCGGTTAGCGCGAGGCTTGTCCTGATGGACGTGGCCCCAGGACCCGGTTATCAGAGATTACGACATCTATCACTCGCCGCCACTGATAAAATAAACATTCAACTATTTATTTTTATTTTACCAGGTAAAGCCCCACCCCACTCCACTGAGCTGCGTAGATTTTTTTCAGAGCGACCTGGCCGCACTTGATAGCTCAACGTAGTGGACTCACCATCACCACGCGGAATTGTTGAAAGCAGCCAAATAATCTGAACGCGCGATGTTGATTCTACATTCGGAGGGAAGACCCAGGAGGACCCGGAGAAAAATCCACGCTACCACGGGTGAGAGAGACACCGCAAACTACAAATATACAGCAGCAGGCGTCAATGTGGGATCGAACCCACGACTCCTGCATACCAGCGAGGTAGTCAATATCTCCTAGCCACCGTGATGATGATGAGAGAGAGACACCGCAAACTCCAAATATACAGCAGGCGTCAGGGTCGGGTGGAACCACGACCTCCTGCATACCAGGCGAGGTAGTTAACATCTCCTAGCCACCGTGATGATGATGAGAGAGAGACACGCAAACCCAAATAAACAGGCGTCAGGGTCGGGGTGGACCCACGACTCCTGCACACCGCGAGTAGTTACATTACTAGCCACCGCGGCGTTCCCGTGAGTTAGCCGTGACCTGGACGAACCCAGTTGAGGGGTCGCNAGGTTCATAGCGCACTCACTGGTCTTCACTCTGCGTCTCGTTACATTCCCGGCCACGCCTGGTATGCAGGAAACCGTGGGTTCGATCCCGACCTTGACGCTTGTTGTATATTTGGAGTTTGCGGTGTCTCTCTCTCATCATCATCACGGTGGCTAGGAGATGTTAACTACCTCGCCTGGTATGCAGGAAATCGTGGGTTCGATCCCGACCTTGACGCCTGTTGTATATTTGGAGTTTGCGTGTCTTTCTCTCTCATCATCATCACGGTGGCTAGGAAATGTTAACTACCTCGCCTGGCATGCAGGAAACCGTGGTTCGATCCCGACCATGACGCCTGTTGTATATTTGGAGTTTGCGGTGTCTCTCTCTCTCCCGTGGTCACATGGAATTTTCTCCGGATCTTTTGTTTTTTCGCTCCATATTTAGAATCGGCGTGCGAGTATTTGGCTGCTATAAATGTCCACGCGATAAGCCACTTCGTTGAGGTATCATTCGTGGCCAGATCGCTTCTGAAAAAGAGCTACATAGCTCCGTGGGAAATTACCTGGTGAAATGACAAACACAAATAGTTAGCGACAAGTTTAACACGGAGGAGGCTTTCGCGACAAATATCATGTCTTTGGGTTAGATCGCGTACATATATAAATGTGTCGTTAAAACCCGCCACCACAAGACACAGCCAACTAGCAAGGGTTGTCACGTAAACAGAACGTGCCAATTCGTCACTAGTACTGCAGATTGTAAATGTTGTGTTGGCTCTTCAACACACCGGTGTGCGTACTAGTATACTACATATACACTCACGACTNTACACNATACACACTATACATTACACTATATACTACACTATACACTACACTATACACTACACTACTATACACTACACTAATATACACTANACTATACATTACACTGTATACTACTATACACTACACTACTATACACTACACTAATATACACTACACTACTATACACTACACTATACACTACACTATACACTACACTATACACAACTATACACTACACTATACACTACACGCTAGTGCTGTACTAGTGACGAATTGGCCACGTTCTGTTATGTGACAACCCTTACTAGTTGGCTGTGTCTNGTGGTGGCGGGTTTAACGACACATTTATAAAGTTAGCGGGCAGGTGGCATCTATAAACATCCCATATCGTACTAATACGGTTTTTCCCCTTTTTTCTGGCAACAAAACTGACACCTTTTGAAAGGAATCATGCTTACATTAAGCACAATACTTGCAGTCAAATGCAAACAAAAAACAATACTCTGGTAATTTATGCATTGTCTTTGAAACTGATTGGTCCACACCAGAAACAGCTTTCTTTGGAGCCAACGTCTCATATGGTGTTCGACCAGATGACGCCAAAAGGCGCACAGTTCAAAGACAACGCACTACCAGAGTAATGAGAGCTCGGGTGAGCAGCTACATCATGAGCAGCGCTGACCAGCCGTGGTGAAGGACGGTCAAACAGCCTCCACATCTGCACGGCGGGTAAAATCCCTCATCCAGCAGTGGAATGACAAAGAGACTGATTATTCACACTCGCTTATAACCGTAAGTAACTAAAGGTCACGATCATAATGGATCCATGGGTTGGATTGCGGAACCATCAGCAGCAGTAATCATCATCAGCAGCAGTAATCATCAGCAGCAGTAATCATCAGCAGCAGCAGCAGTAATCATCATCAGCAGCAGTAATCATCATCAGCAGCAGTAATCATCAGCAGCAGTAATCATCATCAGCAGCAGTAATCATCAGCAGCAGCAGTAATCATCAGCAGCAGCAATAATCATCATCAGCAGCAGTAATCATCATCAGCAGCAGTAATCATCATCAGCAGCAGTAATCATCATCAGCAGCAGCAGTAATCATCATCAGCAGCAGCAGTAATCATCAGCAGCAGTAACACGATTCATCAGCAGCAGTAATCATCATCAGCAACAGTAATCATCATCATCATCAGCGGTAATACGATTCATCAATAGCAGTAATCACCATAGTGATCATCTGCAGAAGTAGCAGTAATCATCATCAGCAGCAGCAATAATCATCATCAACAGCAGTAATCATCAGCAGCAGTAATCGTCAGCAGCAGCAGTAACAGAATTCATCAGCAGCAGCAATCACCACAGTGATCATCTGCAGAAGCAGCAGTAATCATCAGCAGCAGCAGTAATCATCATCAACAGCAGTAATCATCATCAGCGGCAACACAAATCATCAGCAGCAGCAGTAATAATCATCAGCAGCAGCAATCATCATCATCAGCAACAGTAATCATCATCATCAGCAGTTACACGATTCATCAGCAGCAGAAATCACAATAGTGATCATCTGCAGAAGCAGCAGCTGTCATCGTCATCACTCAATCAACATCTTCAGCATCAACGTCGGCAGAAGCAGGAATTATTATTATCATCACTCGGGGGGCCGATAAACGGATACCAATCGTTCTGCAATCATTCGAGTTGATCATCCTTCATTAGGCCTCCCCCGCGGTTAAAAAAAATGTGGAATTTCCACTCAGCACGGGCTATAATCCTCTACTCGAAATAGCTACCGCCCAACACCAGAATAATATAACCCACAGACTTATATAACCCGCAGAAGCTAAGGTGATCATTAGTGTCGAAACATTGTCAATAACAATGTACAGGGTGGCTCGAAAATCAGGACGCGTAGGGTTATTTCATTTAAACTAAACAATTGTTTTTCGATTTAAAGCTTTCGTGACTGCAGGGATTCATCTTCTTGGTTCTTTCGGTAAAGTCACGTAGAATGGAAATAATAAAAAATAAAAATAAAACATATTAAAATAATTCTCACGACGTTTCGGCCACAACGCAAGCAGCCGTCCTCAGGTGAAGAACAGCTCTGTCAGACGCTGTTTTTCCGACAGACCTGTTCTTCACCTGAGGACGGCTGCTTGCGTTGTGGCCGAAACGTCGTGAGAATTATTTTATTATGTTTAATTTTTATTATTTTATTATTTCCATTCTACGTGACTTTACCGAAAGAACCAAGAAGATAAACTATTGTTTTTTCATTTTACCACGTAAGGTCTACAGGCTACGTAGCTCTTTATTCAGAAGCGACGTGGCTGTCACAGATGACAGCTCAACGAAGTGGACTTGTCATCAGCACGTGGGCATTTGTAGCAGCCAAAACACTCTGAACGAACTGATGTTGTGTCTAAATGTGGAGGGAAAAACCCAGAGAGCCTGGAGAAATACCACGCGACCGCTGGGAGAACTTGCATTGACGCTGGAATTTAAAACTTTGTATTCGTTTATTCTTGAAATTCATATTTTATCTATTGGCAAAACCTCGACCAAACAGGAACCCGAATGAATTGAGACTTAAACCAGCATTGATCAATGCTCGAAGGTCAAATCTAGAATCGTATTTTTAAATCCTAAATTCATTTCCTGAACGAGAATTCACGCGTAATCCACGCGTGTCAATTGACGGCGGCTTGCACATTGGTAAACGTCCACGAAATAACGCCGTGAGATTTCTTAAAGTGAGTTTAATTAACCCGATGTGCCCTGCATTTCGGGCCATCCNAATTCATTAATCGTAGGTAGCAACAAATATGGGGAAGAATACAAACAAGTCCATAATTCATTTCATGAGAAAATTAACGCCTCACGTATTAATGGAAATGGGAACATGTGCTATGTAAACAACGTATAATGACCTCGTTTTTCCTGGCCTTTAGGCCAGCCTACTGATGCGACGCTGAAATGTTGAAACCGGTCTGCCTCTGAGATGGGTAGGTCACCAGCTAGCAACACGGCTAAATAAAGATTTTGGATTCTGTTTTGGTGATGATGCTGCTGCTGCGTTGGCAGTGGTATAAAGCACTTTTCTGGGGCAATTTTAGTCTTTGTGCCATGTTAGTCTATGGGCAATGTTAGTCTATGGGTAATGTTAGTCTATGGGCAGTGTTAGTCTAAGGTANTGAGTAATGTTAGTCAATGGGCAGTGTTAGTCTATGGGCAGTGTTAGTCTATGGGCAATGTTAGTCTATGGGCAATGTTAGTCTATGGGCAATGTTAGTCTATGGGCAGTGTTAGTCTATGGGCAATGTTAGTCTATGGGCAGTGTTAGTCTATGGGCAATGTTAGTCTATGGGCAATGTTAGTCTATGGCAATGTTAGTCTATGGGCAATGCTAGTCTATGGGCAATGTTAGTCTATGTGCAATGTTAGTCTATGGGCCATGTTAGTCTATGGGCAGTGTTAGTCTATGGGCAATGTTAGTCTATGGGCAATGTTAGTCTATGGGCAATGTCAGTGTATCTCTCTCTCTCTGAGCCGTGCCGCTATCAGAGACGTGGCCTTCCCTGCGCTCAGCTCTCCCAGTCTATCAGCAATGTCAGAAGCTCCTCGCAGGCAATGTCACTCTATCGCTCGCGGCGAGGGAGGGGGGGAGAGGGGGGAGGGGAGGGGGGGAGGGGGTAGGGGGAGGGGGGAGGGGAGAGGATGGGGAAGGGGGGGGTGGGGGTGATGGGGGGAGGGGTGAGGGGGAGGGGGGATGGGGGAGGGGGGATGGGGGAGGGGTGAGGGGAGAGGGGGGAGGGGTGAGGGGGGTGGGGGGNTGGGGAGGGGGTGAGGGGGGAGGTGAGGGGGGNATGGGGAGGGGTGAGGGGGTGGGGATGGGGAGGGGGTGAAGGGGGGGTGAAGGGGGGATGGGGGGAGGGGGGATGGGGGAGGGGGGGGGGGGGAGGGGGGAGGGGGAGGGGGAGGGGGTGAGGGGGAGAGGGATGGGGGGAGGGGGGATGGGTGGAGGGGGGTAACTCAACTCGCTTTCTCCCCCCGGGGGACCTCTTCGCTACTCCCTATCAATTGTGCGCCGTCAACACAACACACTCATTCTAGATTTGACGCTTTCGTGACTGCAAGGATTCATACGCTTAGGTTTTTTTCGGAAAAGTCACGTAGGTAAAAATGAAATTCAAATTAATAAAATAAAAATATAAAAATCACGACGTTTCGGAGGCAACACAAGCTTCCATCATGAAGACGGAAGCTTGCGTTGCCTCCGAAACGTCGTGATTTTTTCGGTAAAGTCACGTAGGTAAAAAATATAAATAAAAATTAATAAAAGTACAATAATATAAATAAATAATAATAAATGGCGACGTTTCGGAGGCAACACAAGTCTCCGTCATCAGGTGGGACCGTCACAGCTAAAATGACTGCATCAAGTGAGGCAAAAATTCCAAGATACAAGTTCATAAATGCAAGTTCACTTGATACAGCAAATCCAGCTTTGACGGTCCCACCTGATGACGGAGACTTGTGTTGCCTCCGAAACGTCGTGATTTTTAAATCCTTTATATTAAGTTCGCTTGCTTGCTTCGGACCGTGCAAATCTTTCGGTCGTTTTTTAACCCATTCCCGTGATCCAATCGAGCTGACATTTTTCACACAGACTCGTTGTGCGTGACAATAAATGTTCGTGAATTTTTGTTCAAAATGTTACACTTTTTAGGACAAAAAAATTATATTTAATTACCAATTGCTTAATGCTGCCATGCAATCATCTGACCCATAGGTGGCAGCCATCTCAAGCCAGAGGACGAGAGGACTCTAGCCGCCACGCATATAAAGGATTTATAGTGAAAAACTTTGTTTTACGGGTTATACTTGTTAGGTGTTAGATTAATGAAGAACTGGTGCGTGCCTTCGTTAATATATATCGTTTTTTTAAAGACGTTTGTTTTGATTTTACTTTGAACGACTTAAAACTGAACGCCATCCCTCCAGCACTCCGCCGTGCTGTTGAGTCCCGGCTTCAAATCCAAGCTCACGACCTTCAACATTTTCCCTCCAACGAATCGACGGAGCGAGCGACCGGGGGAGGTGGTGGTGGGGGAGCCCGCAGCGATTTCAGCTACCTCCCGCGACTCAGGGATAGCCGAAAATCCGAGTTCGACTCCCTGCCGTGGTGTCTGGACCCGTTCACCAACTCTAGCCCACAAGCGGCCCCGAGGAAAGTGGTGAAGTATGGTCAAACTAACCTACCCACACACACAGTGCGAAGACCACCCACCCACAGCCTGAGTAGCAGTGGGCGAGCAACCTGCCGACTCGGACCCGGTCCTGAAACCTTTTCTCCGCAGGCATAAAAACAAAAATCTAACCAAGTCCCGCACCCAGCACAATGGCCACGGGCGAATGCGTTGAGTTTCGTTTCGACGAAGCTTCGGCAGGCGGGTAGATGGGTGGGGGGGGGTTCATCCAGCAGTGGATTGAAGGCGGTGATGTAGAGGATGATGATGGTGATGATGACGATGGCAAGAGACTCACGTGCCACTCGTCCTCCATGCTGCCGCGTAATGGGGCCTGCGTTGGCTCCCCGCTGGACTTTGACCCCCGGTAGCTGAGCGCACCCCTCACCCCCACCCCCATCCCCTCACCCCTCACCCCCGTGTCTGCATCTCCAGCCCTGTCACTCACGGCTCCCATCCCCATCAACGCTACCACCCAGCCATCACCATCACCGCTATCATCAACACCATCATCAGCACCACCAGCAGCACTACCACCATTATCACCACCTTCACCGCCATCACGACCATCAACATCACCATCATCACCATAATTGGGACCATTACTACCATCATCAACACCATCACTACCATCAACATCACCATCATCATCACCATAATTGGCACCATTACTACCATCATCAACACCATCACTACCATCAACATCACCATCATCATCACCATAATTGGGACCATTACTACCATCATCAACACCATCACTACCATCAACATCACCATCATCATCACCATAATTGGGACCATTACTACCATCATCAACACCATCACTACCATCAACATAACCATCATCACCATAATTGGGACCATTACTACCACCATCAACACCATCACTACCATCAACTCACCATCATCATCACCATAATTGGGACCATTACTACCATCATCAACACCATCACTACCATCAACACCACCATTAACACCACCATAATCAACATCACCAAGATCATCACCACCACCATCACCATCACCATCTGCATTACTCCCACCATCCCTATCACCATCCCCATAACTCGCAACATTACCAAACCCCATCACCGTTCCCATATCCCTCTCACCCCCATTACCCCCCATCACCCCCCCCCTCCCAAAATTTATCGTTCCCTTCGCCACTGCGCTGCGCGGGTGGCAGCGCGAACTCTGAGCGCTGATTGGGTGAGCGGCACGCGCCGCGTTCGTCTGATGATTGGTAAACGCTTCGCCATGCGACAGAGAAAGAGAGCGACTGTGTTTCCAATTAAGAGCTGCGTCGTCAATTGAATCCGCACTCTTGAACGAAACAAAGAGAAAAGATCCCCACGCGGCCTGTAGAATGATAACGATGATAGTTTATAACAACACGACTGCACTGTCAACTTGTAACGCGCCGCTGTCGCGCAGTGTCCACCCTCGCTCTCTAAGCGAGAGAGAGAGGACGACTCAGAGAGAGAGAGGATGACTCAGAGAGAGAGGGCGACTCAGAGAGAGAAGATGACTCAGAGAGAGAGGACGACTCAGAGAGAAAAGATAGAGAGGACGACTCAGAGAGAGGACGACTCAGAGAGAAAGAGGACGACTCAGAGAGAGAAGATGACTCAGAGAGAAAGAGGACGACTCAGAGAGAGAGGGGCGACTCAGAGAGAGGACGACTCAGAGAGAGGGCGACTCAGAGAGAGAGGGCGACTCAGAGAGAGGGCGACTCAGAGAGAGAGGACGACTCAGAGAGAGAGGGCGACTCAGAGAGAGGGCGACTCAGAGAGAGAGGACGACTCAGAGAGAGGGCGACTCAGAGAGAGGCGACTCAGAGAGAGAGGACTACTCAGAGAGAGAGGACGACTCAGAGAGAGGATGACTCAGACAGAGAGAGGACGACTCAGACAGAGAGGACGACTCAGAGAGAGAGCGACTCAGAGAGAGAGAGGACGACTCAGACAGAGAGGACGACTCGGAGAGAGAGGACGCCTCAGAAAGAGAGGTCAAATTATAGTGCAGTGTATAGTGTAGTGTATAGTGCAGTGTGTAGTGTATAGTGTAGTGTGTAGTGTAGTGTGTAGTGTATAGTGTAGTGTTAGTGTAGTGTATATTTAAAGTTGCGCATTTTAATGTGACGTCACATTTCTCAAACCCCTCCCCCCTTGTCACACATCGTCAAAATGTCTGACCCCCCCCCCCTATGTGCGTGACGTCATTTATGGACGGCCCCAAAGTCCCATCACAATGGAGAAACACAAACTAATAGACAATCACCACTACTACACTCACCATCACTGCACTCACCACTACAAACCTGCCCTACCTTATTACAGACCAAATTAGACCTTAGTGGTCACCCCGTGCCCATATCAATCTCAACGTTTATCCTACAAGAGTCCCATCACGAGGGAGACACACAAAGAAATAGACAAAAAAATGCGTTTTGCCGATATTGAAACGGCTGTACGCAGTATGGACCTGAAAACTCAAATTCCCTCGTACAAGAATACGGGGTAAACCGTGTGGGTTGACACGACTGTTACACTATGAGCGGGTCCGAGTTGGACGTTAAAGTACCGATTGTGTGATATATAACTCGACGTTGTGGCGAATATAAATAACAAAATAAACAATCGGGACAATTGTGTAACGTCTCCTTCGAATGTCCGCGCCGCACCGCGCCTCCCACGCCATGACACCATTGCGCCTTTGTGACGTCATCGCTCACGTGCTGTGACGTCACCGCAGGGTAATTACGACAGCCGCGCCTGACCGCGTGCGGAAATCAATAATTGTATTTGAACATTGATACAGGTTTTTTATTTTTTTGCGTGGGATATGCGGGGATTCCTAAAGACCCAAGCAATATTCAATTTAGGAGATATTTTCCCAATTGCACCCGGCAATGCCACCTGACATTTGCTTTAGAATAGGAAAAAGTATTTGTACTGGAAGAATCCCGATGAGCTATGAAGCAATTGTTACACAAATGCGCAGTAGAGGCGGGTCAACGTTACAACAACAACAATACGAAAAAAACCACGATGGGAGTTTAAAGTATACGAAAGGTGAACACATCAATTAACATGGCTATAGGAACTCATAGAAGTCAAAACCACAATCCAGGGTCATGCTGCTATGAAGAAGGGTCACTGCCCGAAACGTCACAGATTATACACAGCGAGTCCTCGTTTAACGTGGTAGATGCGTTCCTAAAAAAACGTCACGTTCAAGCGAAAAAAAAACGCGTTTGGGGCCGTCCATAAATGACGTCACGCGATTTGGACGATTTTTGACCCCCCCCTCTTTGTCACACGCGTCACAAAAAGTCAGACCCCCCCCTCGAATATGACGTCACAAAGCTCTGCCCCCTCCCCCCCAAAAAAATAAAACATCGCTTCAAATCGCTTGTTTTACTTCAAATCGCTTAGCTGGTAAAATACAAATTAGTTTTATTTTAAATCTTCACTTAAAGATTTCGTGACTGCAGGAATTCATACTCTTTGTGTCTTTCGGTAAAGTCACGTAGATAGAAATATTTTTTAATCACCACGTTTTGATCGCAACACAAGCAACCTTTCTCGTGTNGCGAAAACGTCTGATTTTTTAATTATTTTCTATCTACGTGATTTTACCGAAAGACCCAACGAGTAGTTTTATTTTAGTTTTGTTTTGGTGAAGAGAGGAGGTCCCAGTGATCGGTGGATTCGGTGTCGTCGCTCGCCCCCACTGAGGTTAGCCGTGACCAGGAGTCGAACTCAGGTTGGCAAGTTCGCAGCGCAAACTTCAGTGGCGAGTGACGCACGAACCGGTTATGAGACCCCTCCCTCCATCCCCTCCCTCCCCTCACCCTCCCTCCCCCCTCCCTCCTTCAACTCCCTCCCCTCCCTCCCAGCCCCTCCACCCCCTCCCCTCCACCCCCTCCCTCCACCCCCTCCCTCCCCCCTCGCTCCCTCCCTCCCTCCCTCCCTCCCTCCCTCCCTCCTCCCCACCACCACAGCATTCACCAGCCCTGAATGACCAATCGTGGTGAAGTATGACCACCCGACCGACACGGGGAGGTCTTCACCCAGCAAGTGGGTTCATAGCTGTCAAAGTGGGAAGATCCCGGATTAAACGAATTAGTCGCCCTCTAAAAGGGGAAACGTGTATCATGCGAATTGTATTATTCACGTATAAAATCATCGTCAGCCGGAGATGGTACGTGCCCTCCCTAAAACCGCAACTGAATCCCATGATGTCATGACGGCTATGAAAAGTTTCCCATTAAATAATAGTATTCGCTGATGCTGCTGATGCTGCTGCTGATGATGATGATNCTGCTGCTGATGATGATGCTGCTGCTGATGCGCTGCTACTGCTGATGATGCTGCTGCTGATGATGATGATGCTGCTGATGATGATGCTGATGATGATGCTGCTGCTGATGATGATCGTGCACCAGCGCACGAGTTACAACACTGTTTTCCCGTTTTAGGAATATGCGTCTGCGTGTGTATAAATTAAATAGTCTACGCTTTGGACTACTCCTGTGAGTACAGATCTACAGAGAGCAAGTCGTCCTAGTTGACATTTTAAATATACTTTATAACGTGTGTGTGTATATATATTATAATATAATGTATGTGTGTGTATATTATAAGATAATGTATGTGTGTGCATATTATAAGATAATGTATGTGTGTGTGTATATTATAAGATAATGTATATGTGTGTCTATATATATTTTAAAATACTGTATGTGTGTGTGCGTACAGTATATATGTAGCGCCGACTCTCATCTGAACCGGTGCTGGGCCTCCCCTAGGTCGACTCAGCCTAAAACGAGCAACTTGGGCAGCGGTGTGTAAACATCGCCACTGGGAGACAAAGGCGGCCGGGCGTGGTTGCTGCCCCCCTCCCCTCGTGTGCCCTTCCGGCCTTCAGCACTTGCCCGAATGTCCGTTGAGGCTACACGGGGAGATATTTTGTATGTAGTGTCGAGTGCTGTGCATGTATTTATATATTTGTGTGTTGTGTAGTGTTTGTGTTAAATCTTGACTTAAAGCTTTCGTGACTGCAGGGAAATTCATATTCTTTGGGTCTTTCGGTAAAGCCACGTAGATAGGAAAAATAAAAAAAATAAAATCACAACGTTTCGATCGCAACGCAAGCAAGTCGTCTTTTTTTCACCTGAAGACGGTTGCTTGCGTTGCGATCGAAACGTCGTGATTTAGATTTTGTTATTTTTTCTATCAACGAGGCTTTACCGAAAGACCCCAAGAATATGTTCTGTTGTTGTATATTAAAAATAAAATAAACTGTGTATCCTGTAGGGTTATCAATATCGGTTCGTTCTTTTGCATGACGGTAACCATAAACCGGTTTTAGTTTTTGTTAGGCGTGTTAAATGGCCATCGCTTGTTTTTTTGCCGCCAACAATTGCAGGGCTGCGCCTTAATCTTTGAACGCGCGTGTCCAATCGGTGCGTTCGTGCCTAAAACCGGTAACCGATTCTGAAAACGTTATCGGTTTATAGTTAAATTATCTGTACATGTGTGTGTGTGTGTACACAGACACAGAGGCGATGGCGGCCGAGGGAGGTCTTCATCCAGCAGTGGATTAACCACCGCTGACGTATGTGTGTTGAACTTCTCTCGCACCGTACGTAGGCAACCGTGCTAACCCGAGTTGCACAGCAAGTCGTTAGGCGTGTGAATGTTTGCGTTCACGAATACGTAGAATGTGTGTGTGTGTATATATGTATAGTAAATATACAATGTGTTTATAGTGCGTATGCATTATATTGCTATGTTTGCATCCCGTGTGTGTGTGTGTATATATACTCTGCATGCGTTTATGTACAACACAGTACATACCACGCTTCGTGTGTGGGTGTGTAATGGGGAGCGGTGGTGCAGCGGTTAGCGTGCTGCACTACGAATCCAGCGACCCGAGTTCGATTCCCGCTCACGGCCACTATTCACCACTGACGATTATCTGAACCTTTCCTGTGTCTCTGTGAGTCGCTGGGTCTCTATTCCAGTCTATGGGTCTCTATGCTAGTCTATGGGTCTCTATGTGAGTCTATGGGTCTCTATGTGAGTCTATGGGTCTCTATGTGAATCTATGGGTCTCTATACCAGTCTATGGGTCTCTATGTGAGTCTATGGGTCTCTATGTGAGTCTATGGGTCTCTATGTGAGTATATGGGTCTCTATGCAAGTCTATGGGTCTCTATGTGAGTCTATGGGTCTCTATACAAGTCTATGGGTCTCTATGCAAGTCTATGGATCTCTATGTGAGATTATGGGTCTCTATGTGAGTCTATGGGTCTCTATGCCAGTATATGGGTCTCTATGTGAGTTGGTCTCTATGTGAGTCTATGGGTCTCTATGTGAGATGGGTCTCTATGTGAGATGGGTCTCTATGTGAGTCTGGCTCTATGTGAGTCTATGGGTCTCTATGTGAGATGGGTCTCTATGTGAGTCTGATCTCTATGGGTCTCTATGTGAGTTATGGGTCTCTATGTGAGTCTATGGGTCTCTATACCAGTCTATGGGTCTCTATGTGAGTCTATGGGTCTCTATGCCAGTCTATGATGGGTCTCTATGCCAGTCTATGAGTCTCTATGCAGTCTATGATGCGAGTCTATGGTCTCTATGCCAGTCTATGAAGGAGGGTGGTACACACATTTCACGCACCACTCACAGACACGAGACGGATAACGAGGTTATGTTACAGCAGCAATGAGAACACGATGAACCGTTTTCAGAATTGTTATTGGTTTGAAAGGAAAATCTGGGAGGAGCTTCCGATGCCGAGTTGATGAGTGGAGATCATGGGGAGAGCTCAGTGGAGGGAAGGACACGTCTCTGATAACGGACACGGCTCATATAGAGACTAACACTGCCCATAGACTAACATTGCCCATAGACTAACACTGCCCATAGACTAACACTGCCCATAGACTAACACTGCCCATAGACTAACATTGCCCATAGACTAACATTGCCCATAGACTAACATTGCCCATAGACTAACATTGCCCGTAGACTAACACTGCCCATAGACTAACACTGCCCATAGACTAACACTGCCCATATACTAACATTGCCCATAGACTAACACTGCCCATAGATTAACATTGCCCATAGACTAACACTGCCCATAGACTAACATTGCCCATAGACTAACACTGCACATAGACTAACACTGCCCATACACTAACACTGCCCATAGACTAACACTGCCCATAGACTAACATTGCCCATAGACTAACACTGCCCATAGACTAACACTGCCATAGACTAACATTTCCCATAGACTAACATTGTCCATAGACTAACATTGCCCATAGACTAACACTGCCCATAGACTAACATTGCCCATAGACTAACATTGTCCATAGACTAACATTGCCCATAGACTAACATTGCCCATATACTCATATTGCTCATAGACTAGCATTGCCCATAGACTAACATTGCCCATAAACTAACATTGCCCATAGACTAACATTGCCCAGAGACTAACACTGACCATACAATAACATTGCCCAGAGACTAACACTGCACATAGACTAGCATTGCCCATAGACTAACATTGCCCATAAACTAACATTGCCCATAGACTAACATTGCCCATAGACTAACATTTCCCATAGACTAACATTTCCCATAGACTAACATTGCCCATAGACTAACATTTCCCATAGACTAACATTGCCCATAGACTAACGCCATAAACTAACATTGCCCATAGACTAACATTGCCAATAGACTAACATTGCCCAGAGACTAACACTGACCATACACTAACATTGCCCAGAGACTAACACTGCACATAGACTAACATTGCCCATATACTAACATTGCCCATAAACTAACATTGCCCATAGACTAACACTGCCCATAGACTAACACTGCCATAGACTAACACTGCCCATAGACTAACATTGCCCATAGACTAACACTGCCATAGACTAACACTATCCATAGACTAACACTGCCATAGACTAACACTGCCATAGACTAACACTGCTCATAGACTCAACACTGCCCATAGACTAACACTGCCCATAGACTAACACTGCCCATAGACTCAACACTGCCCATAGACTAACATTGCTCATAGACTAACATTGCCCATAGACTCAACACTGCCCATAGACTCAACACTGCCCATAGACTAACACTGCCCATAGACTAACACTGCCCATAGACTCAACACTGCCCATAGACTAACACTGCCCATAGACTAACAACCACTGCCCATAGACTAACACTGCCCATAGACTAACAACCACTGCCCATAGACTAACACTGCCCATAGACTAACAACCACTGCCCATAGACTAACACTGCCCATAGACTAACACTGCCCATAGACTAACACTGCCCATAGACTAACAGTGCCCATAGACTAACACTGCCCATAGACTAACAGTGCCCATAGACTAACATTGCCCATAGTGCCCATAGACTAACATTGCCCATAGACTAACACTGCCCATAGACTAACAGTGCCATAGACTAACACTGCCCATAGACTAACAGCCCATAGACTAACACTGCCCATAGACTCAACACTGCCCATAGACTAACACTGCCCATAGACTAACAACCACTGCCCATAGACTAACACTGCCCATAGACTAACAGTGCCCATAGACTAACACTGCCCATAGACTAACAGTGCCCATAGACTAACATTGCCCATAGACTAACACTGCCCATAGACTAACATTGCCCATAGTGCCCATGACTAACATTGCCCATAGACTAACACTGCCCATAGACTAACACTGCCCATAGACTAACACTGCCCATAGACTAACACTGCCCATAGACTAACAGTGCCATAGACTAACACTGCCCATAGACTAACACTGCCCATAGACTAACATTGCCCATAGTGCCCATGACTAACATTGCCCATAGACTAACACTGCCCATAGACTAACACTGCCCATAGACTAACACTGCCCATAGACTTACATTGCCATAGACTAACATTGCCCATAGACTAACACTGCCCATAGACTCAACACTGCCCATAGACTAACACTGCCCATAGACTAACATTGCCCATAGACGTAGCATTGTCCACAGACGAATGGCAGGCACATAGACCAACAGAGATGAACACTGCCCACAACATTGGGGGCACACAGAGCGCGTGAGATGCACGGTTTGTAGAAGACACTTACCGAACTCAGGTTTGCTTGGTCAAAAGTTTTCATGTTACGACTCCTCGCAACGGCAAACGAGAAAGAACGACTCTGGATAAAGAAGCCCAAATATCCTAAAGTCGCACCCACACACACAACCCACACACACACAACGCAACCCACACACACACGAGTCGTCACACACAACCCACACACACACAACCCACCCACACACACGCCAACTCACACACACACAACCCACACACACAACCCACACACACGCCAACTCACACACACACACAACCCACACACACGCACAACCACACACACACACAACCCACACACACAACCCACACACACGCCAACTCACACACACACAACCCACACACACGCACAAACACACACACGCACACACACACACAGACGAGTCGTCACACACCCACACACACAACCCACACACACAACCCACACACACAACCCACACACACAACCCACACGCACGCCAACTCACACACACACAACCCACACACACGCACACAACACACACACACACGCACACACACACGCACACAAACACACACACACAACCCACACACACACAACCCACACACACATACAACCCCACACACACACCACACAACCACACACACACACAACCNACACACACACCCACACACACCCACACACAACCCACACACACACACACACACAACACACAACCACACACACAACCCACACACACAACCACACACAACCCACACACAACNACCCACACACACAACCCACACACACCCACACACACACAACCCACACACACAACACACACACACAACCCACACACACACAACCCACCCACAAAACTCACACACACACAACCCACACACACACACACACCCACACACACGCACACACACACGCACACACGCCAACTCACACACACACACAACCCACACACACACAACCCACCCACACACACCCACACACACACACGAGTCGTCACACACACACGCACTTAACCAAGTTGCACATTCGACGGCTACAAATTACAATCTCAACACAACAAATGACAAAGATCTCCCCCCCGACCCTCCGTGTAGCCTCGATGTAGTTTTGGGGCAAGTGCAGTTCGCGAGTCAGCCATGAAGGGCGACCGCCACAACACACGAGGTGTGTGGCCAGCACCCCTCTCCGTCCGCCTTTGTCTCCCCAGAGGGAATGTTTACACCGCATAACAGGAACTCATTTGAGGCCGAGTCGACCTAGGGGAGGCACAGGACCGGTTCAGATAATCGTCACCGGTGTTGGTCGTGAGCTGGAATCGAACTCGGGACGCACGGGTGAACCGCTACGCTACCGCTCCCCATATACACACACACACACGCGCATTAACATACACACACAAGCACACGCATTAACAAAGATCAAAGATCCCCCGTGTAGCCTTAGCAGACTGTAGGGGCAAGTGCTGTTAGCGAGCACCTATGAAGGCCGAGTCGACCTAGGGGAGGCCCAGGACCGGTTCAGATAATCGTCACTGGTGTTAGCCGTGAGCGGGAATCGAACCCGGGTTGCTAGGTTCATAGCGCAGCGCGCTAACCACTACACTACCGCACACGCATTAACACACACACAATCACACGCATTAACACACACACAAGCACACGCATTAACACACGCGCGCATATATACTCGAATGTCTACATTATGGACACACACATACGCACGCATATACATATACACACACACAATGCACTTATACACACACACTCAAACATATGCACACACAAGCACACGCATGAACACACTGACACACACGCGCACGCATATACACACACGTATACACACACACATACACACAAACACGCACACACAGACGCACACATATAAACACACACATATAAACACACACACATATATAAAACACACATATATATATACACACACATATACACACACGCACACAAAGACAAAGATCCCCTGCAAAGGCTGAACATACTTTTGGGACAAGTGCTATTAGCGAGTACCTAGGAAGGCCGGACACGGACGACGATGATGGGTGATGTGGTCGGTACCACTCCCAGCCGCCTTTGTCTTCTCAGACTTGTGTTTTTGTGTCACTGCAACAGGCGCTCGTTCGAAAGTCGAGTGGACCCTGTAGGGGAGGCCCAGGATCGGTTCAGATGTCATTCGCAGCCACTGATGTTAGCCGTGTTCCCGACTCGAACTCGGCGCGCACACACATGAACACACGCACATGAACGCACACATTAACGCACACACATGAACACGCATACACGAATACACTGACGCATTAACACACACACGCATGAACACACCAAACAAACGAGCACATGCACATGAACACACACGCACGAACACACGCGCGCATTAGCAACAAACACACAGATGAACACACACACATGAACACAGGCGCGCATGAACACACACGCGCATGAACACACAAAACACATGAACACACACGGATGAACACACACACATGAACACATACACATGAACACGCACACATGAATACACAGACGCATGAACACGCACACATGAATACACAGACGCATTAACACACACACGCATGAACACACACGGGTGACTATTCCTTTTCAGCTAACCAATAACACGCGCACGGAACTCGCTCTCCAGCTCAACACGGACAGGCCGCAGCAAAGCCAACACACAGATCAGCCCCCTCCATAGGCCGTGTCTGTCGGCACTGCGTGGTGTTTGCGAGCACCTATTAAGACGGGAACGACACACCAGCAGGCGCGTTTAGTACTCGCGAGATGCAATGCACGCAAGCACGTGAGGTGGACAAAGATCCCCCGTATCGCCTTAACATACTCTGTGGGGCATACACACACACACGCGCGCGCGCGTGTGTGTGTGTGCACAAACTAACTCACGCATTTGCACGTTGAACGACAACCAAACAACCCTCGACACACACATACACACACACACNTAAACACACACCACACACACACACACACATACNCACACACACACATACATAAACACACACACACATACACACATACTGACACACACACACACACATACACACACAACACACACATAACACACACATACACNCACACACNACACACAAACACACACACACACACACATACAACATACACACACACACATAACACACACACACACACACACACTACACACACACATACACACACACACACACACACACACATACACACATACTCACACACACACACACATACACACACATACACACACACATACACACACATACACACACATGTACACACACATACACACACACACACACACACACAACACACGCACAGATTTCCCCGTATCGCTCTAACAGACTAACAGTTTGGGGGAGCACTGTTCGCGAGCAGCAGCGCCTATGAAGGCAGCACGGCACACGAGGGGNTGGGTGGCCAGCACCACACCCCGCCTTGTCTCCCCANTGGCGATGTTTACACACCGCACCAGGCACCATTGTCGACTCGAAGAGGCCCAGCAGATAACCGTCAAACGGTGTCGGTGACCTGACGGGAGTCGAACTCGTGTGGCCGGGATCGTCCGTCGCAGCGTGCTAACCGCTAACCGCTAACAACGAACCGCTCCACATTCCACCACGTGTCACAAACGACAAAGACCCCCGTGCCTGCACAGACTGTTGGGGCAAGTGATGTTAGCGAGCACCTTTGAAAGCCGGCACGGCGCACGAGGGGTAGGTGTCCAGCACCACGCTCGACCGCCTTTGTCTTCCCAGTGACATGTTTACACACCGCACCAGGTACCGTTTGAGGCTGAGTCGACCTAGGGGAGGCCCAGGACCGGTTCAGAAAATCGTCACCGGTGTTGGCTGTGAGCGGGAATCGAACCCGGGTCGCCGGGTTCGTAGCGCTGATCGCTCCAAGAACAGCGCTCCCTACAATAACGCGCTCCCAGTACACACACACACACGTACACACACACGTACACACACACACGTACACACACACACGTACACACACACGTACACATGAACTTACGCGTGTACACCCAGACTGCAACCAACCACCCGATCTACCAACTTAACCGGAGCTAAGTCCCTTCCTTCTGCTTGGCGAGGGTTGCGAAATTCAGAACTGGTGGAGTTCAAGAGTGTTACGCAAGTTGGAGAGAGAGGGAGGGAGCGAGAGAGAGAGGGGAGATTGGGGGGTGGTAGTGAGCCTCGGAGGGTGTGATGATGGTGAGAGGGAGGGAGGGGAAGTGGGGAGAAGTCTGGGCTGTGTGTATGTATGTATGTTGAACCTCTTTCGCACCGTACGTAGGAATGTATCCATAACAGGTTTTTTTTTAGGGTTAAGATCGCGTAAATATAAATGCGTCTTCTTGGTTCTTTCGGTAAAGTCACGTAGAAGGGAAATAATTAAATAATAATGATGAAATATAATAAAATACAAGTGAGAATTGTATTTATTATGTTTTATTTTTATTATTTTATTATTTCCCTTCTACGTGACTTTACCGAAAGAACCAAGAAGATGAATCCCTGCAGTCACGAAAGCTTTAAATCGAAATTCATAGATGCGTCGTTAAACCATTCAATTGGTAATGTCTGTATCGTAAGCAGAACGTGCCAATTCGTTACGAGTACAGCACTAACCGGTGTGTTGGAGAGTAAACCCACAACGTTGACAATCGGAGTACGACGTTTCGCCAATAAATTACAACCAGCACCATCAGGCGACCGCCAGAGTTTAACGGCACATTTCAATTTCCGCGATCTAACACAAAAACCCTCATTATGGATAATATTCGTCTCGAAAGTCCTCGTGTTCAACTGCATGAATGTTAAACTTATTTCGCACCGTTCGGAGCCGACCGTGCTAATTGGAGGTGCGGAGGAAGGATAAAATAAGTATAACCCGTAAAAACAAAGTTTTTCACTATAAATCCTTTATATGCGTGGCGGCTAGAGTCCTCTCGTCCTCTGGCTTGAGATGGCTGCCACCTATGGGTCAGATGATTGTCTGCCAGTATTAAGCAATTGGTAATTAAATATTTAATTTGTTTTCCCTAAACAGTGTAAA
This sequence comes from Lethenteron camtschaticum, assembly GCA_018977245.1. Lineage (NCBI taxonomy): Eukaryota > Metazoa > Chordata > Hyperoartia > Petromyzontiformes > Petromyzontidae > Lethenteron > Lethenteron camtschaticum. Next base: position 7,277,586 of record MU249602.1, on the reverse strand, counting down.
ATTTTGGAAAAAAATTTTCACGCAAATAAATTGTCACGCACAACGAGTGTGTGTGCAAAATGTCAGCTCGATTGGATCACGGGAAGTGGTTAAAAAACGACCGAAAGATTTGCACGGTCGTAAGCAAGCACGCAAGCACGCAAGCAAGCAAGCAAGCGAACTTAATATAAAGGATTTAAAAAACTGAACACACGGAACGCAGTTGCTGAAGAAATGCGTTTGTCGATCTCGATGATTTCAAAGCGCACGAGCTCGCGGTGGCTTTCCTAACACGGGAGGCGCGAGCGTTCCAGACGGCCACGATGGCGCATCGGACAGCGACGCGTGATTTCCGTCACCGACGTCTTTGTTTGATAGCTGAGCCAGAAGCTGCCGCCGCTGCTGCTGCTGCTGCTACTACTGCTGCTGCCGCTGCTGCCGCCGCTGCTGCTGCTGCTGCCGCGGCTGCTGCTGCTGCTGCGGCTGCTGCTGGGCTGCCCGCCGCCTGCGTCTGCGGTCTTTTGCGGTCGGTGCATTTCATGGCAAGCAACTTTGTTTGTTGTTGTGTGATGAGTGCGACCCGAATAATGGATTTGTTTTGAGCCACTTGCGTTGAGCGATCACTTGTGCGGCCAGGTCGCTTGTGAAAAAGACGCTCACATAGTTCAGTCTGCTTTGCCTGGTAAGATTAAATAAAAGTAGTTACGTTGTATTCAACATTTAAAGCTTTCGTGACTGCAGGGATTCATCTTCTTGGTTCTTTCGGTAAAGTCATAGAATGGAAATAATAAATAATAAAATTTAACATAATAAAATTATATTTTATTATGTTTATTATGTTTTATTTTTATTGTTTTATTTTATTATATAATATTTTATTATGTTTTATTATGTTTTATTTTTATCATTTTATTATTTCCATTCTACGTGACTTTACCGAAAGAACCAAGAAGTTGTATTCAACCATTTGATTAGTGATTTATCTTTCTTATACGTTGCACTCTTGTTTTTTTTATGTTGTTGTTGTAACGTTACCCCCTTACTGGACATCTGTGGGGAAACAAGAGCTTTATAGATCATCGGATTCCTCGAGGGTCAATACAGATTCTGACTGGATGTCCGCCGTGCGCGTTTCCCGAAGGTTCGACGAGTTCCGACAGAATCTAATTTGTCCTGGAGGTCCGATAGCTATGAAGCTCTTTGTCGCAGACGTCCATCTGGGGTCCAGTGAGTGTCGCGGTGGACGATGGGACATTTGGTTGTGATGGTATCAATAGAGGGTGATGTTGTCGTTCTGGATGATGATGATGATGTTTGTAATAATCGGCAAATCATCAGCGTTATCAACATCAGCGGCACTGAATCTTCAGAAATCTCCATTAACTATCAGCAGTTGCCATTACTGTGACTGGAAATGCACGTAGACTATCACCATAACGATCATTATTTACGAATGAAAATACAGTATTTTATACGTGTGATATTGTTTTATCTGTTATCTTATTTTATATTTAAAGGGCACCTTAGCTCAAGGAGATGTATAACGCTTGACACGTAACAGGCTTTCGCGACCAATATTTTCCATAATAGAGGGTTTTTGGTTAGGTAGCGTAAATATAAATGTGTCGTTAAACCCGCCACCATCCGACTGCAAATTAGTACGTTTTGTAACGTAAACAAAACTGTGCCAATTCGTTACTAGTACAATTTTACTCTCCAACACACAACCTGTTTGCTGTACTAGTAACGAATTGGCACGTCTTGTTTACGTAAACAAATCTTACTAACTGGCTGTGTTGGGTGTGGCGGGCTTAACGACACATTTATATTCACGCGAGATAACCCAAAAAACCTGGATTATGCTCTTCATAGCGTCGTTTCAAAGCGGTAACAAATACGGAGTGATTTAGATGGCAGGGNATAGGTTCAAGGGCCGTGGAATGAGTGCCGTAACAGAGGGCACACGTGGCAATCACGAAAGGACTACAGGGGAGGGACGGGAGGGGTGGAGGGGCGAGGGAGGTAATTTAAAGGGAATGGGTGATGGAGACGAGATGAGGCTTCGAGAAAGGAACGGGGAAAGGCGATCTCCTGGCCATTGAGCAACACGTGGCGAGATGTCAACTGCCTCTCCTGGTATACAGGAAGTCGCGGGTTCGACCCCGACCCTGAGGCCTGTATGTTTGGAGTTTGAGTGTCTCTATAGCGAGGATTTGCCTGCGGGTCCTCCAGATTGAGACTCAACATCACGCGTTTAGAGTGATTGGCTGCTACAAATGTCACATGGCGATTAGCCCAACTTCGCCGAGATATAATCTGTGGTCAGATCGCTTCTGACACAAAAAAAGCTACATAGTTATGTGGGCCTTACCTGGTCAAATAAAAAATAAAACAATACGAGACTTCTCCTGGGTGTCCTGAGTTCTCGCCTGGGTAAGAAAAATAAGCAATACACTACTCTAGGTACTAATTCTAGATTTGAAGCTTTCGTGACTGCAAGGATTCATACTCTCTGGTTGACGCTTGTGTTGCGCCCGAAACGTCGTGATTTAATTTAGTTGTTTTCATTTGTTTTGTTAGATTTTTTACCTCATCATATCACTTATCGTTAACAGTGGCACCACCACTATTGTCATCATCATCAACTTTTCATCATTAGCAGCGTGGTGATTATCATCACGGCTTCATTTTCTTGTGAGACGTTTGTTTTTTTCTTTCGGGAAATCGGCCTCGGGTACCTCTCATAAACACTGATAGGAGTACACCACCACCACCATCATCATCATTGAATGGATGTAATCACGAGGAGCAGAAGTTGCAACTACAATCATCATCATCATCACAATCATCATCACTGAACGGTAGTTAAAATAATCATCATGATAATCAACATCATAATTGTCCATTCTCATCATCATCATCTATTCTCATCGTCATAATTAAACAATAATAACCATCAGGGTTTTGTTAATCACTGAATGTGCATCATCGTCACAATCATCATCATTATCAATTCTAACTAAACTGGCATCACCACGTTTTTTTAATCACTGAATGTAAATCATCATCACAATCATCATCATCGTCATCATCCATTCTCAACTCAACTTTAATCTTCACGATTTTCTTAATCACTGAATGTGCATCATCACAATCATCATCAAAATCATCATCACAATCATCGTCATCATCCATTCTCAACTGAACTTTATCATCACGATTTTCCTCATCACGGAATGTACATCATTACAATCATCATCATCACAATCATCATCACAATCATCATCATCGTCAAAATCATCATCACAATCATCGTCATCATCCATTCTCAACTGAACTTTCATCATCACGATTTTCCTCATCACGGAATGTACATCATTACAATCATCATCATCACAATCATCATCACAATCATCATCATCATCAAAATCATCATCACAATCATCGTCATCATCCATTCTCAACTAAACTTTCATCATTACGATTTTCTTCATCACGAAATGTACATTATTACAATCATCATCATCACAATCATCATCACAATCATCATCATCATCACAATCATCATCACAATCATCATAATCATCATCACAATCATCGTCATCATCCATTCTCAACTAAACCTTCATCATCACGATTTCTTCATCGCGGAATGTACATCATTACAATCATCATCATCACAATCATCATCAAATCATCATCAGCAATCATCATCATCACAATCATTNCAATCATGGCATCATCATCAATCATCATCNTCATCACAATCATCATCANTACATCATCATCATCACAATCATCACCATCATCACAATCATCATCATAACATCACAATCATCACAATCATCATCATCACAATCATCATCACAATCATCATAATCATCATCATCATAACAATCATCATCACAAATCATCATCACAATCATCATCATATCATCACAATCATCATCACAATCATCATCATCATCATCATCACCAATCATCATCATTAAAATCCGTTGAAATTATTATCACCAAGCCCTCCCCACCCCGCCCCATCCCCCCCACGCCCCAGCCCCAGCGTGCAATGATCATCATCCAGAGCGTCATCGCAATGAGCGTCAGCATCACACTCACCCCAGTCGTGTGTTGACGTGTTGTCACGTGTGGTGTGTGGGATGTTGTACTGTGTGTGTGGTGTGAGGGGTGAGGTGTGTGTGGTGGTGGTGTGTGTATTGGTTGTGNGTGTGTGNGNGTGTGTGTCTGTGGTGNGTGTGTGTGTGTGTGTGGGTGTGNACACGNTGTGTGGTGTGTGTGTGTGAGTGTGTGTGACGTGTGTGTGTGGATGTGGTGTGACACGAGTGTGTGTGANGTGTGGTGTGGTGTGACGTGTGGTGTGTACGTGTGTGTGTGTGTGTGTGTACGGGTGTGTGNACGTGTGTGTGTGGTGAGGTGTGTGTGGTGTNTGNACATCGANTGTGTCACGNGTGTACGTGTGTGTACACGAGTGTGTGTAGGTGTACGGTGTGTACACGGTTGTGTGTTTGTGTGTACGGGTGTTGNGCTGGTGTGTGTTGGTGTTGTGTACGTGGTGTGTAGTGTNCGAGTGTGTGTACGTGTGTGTGCGGTGTGTTGTGTGTAGTGTATATTAAGTGTGTAAACATGCCACTGGGAGACAAAGGCGCCGGTGGTTCTGGCCACCCTTGCCTTCGTGTGCCGTTCCGGCCTTCATAGGTGTCGCTCACAACACTTGCCCACATCTGTTGATGCATACGGGGGCTTTGTATGTGTATGTGGGTGTGACTGTGTCTACGTGTGTATGTCTGTGTGTGTGTGCGTATGTGAGCGCTTGCTCATCCGTGTGTCACACTNCAACGCGTGTGTACGCTGTGAGTGTGCATAGGTGTGTGTGGGGTATAAGTGTGTGATGTGTGGTTAGCGCGCTGCGCTGTCTTCGTTCACCAACACCGGTGACGATTATCTGAACCGGTCCTGGCCTCCCTAGGTCGACTCAGCCTAAAATGAGTACCTGGCGTAAACATCGTCACTGGGAGACAAAGGCGGTCGGGCGTGGTGCTGGTCACCCACCCACCCCCTTCATAGGTGCTCGCTAACAGCACTTGCCCCAACAGTCTGTTAGGCTATACGGGTGATCTTTGTGTGTCATATGAACGTGTGTGTGTGAATGTGTGTGAATGTGTGTGTGTGTCGTATGAATGTGTGTGAATGTGACTATGCCCTCTCTGGCCTCAAAGTGCACCTAGCCTGGCACAAGCGCCGTGGTGATGTCACCGCCACTTAGTGGCGAATGGGGGTTGTTGTTGATGTTGTTGTTGATGTTGTTGCTGTTGTTGCCTCTCTCTGCCTTCACTGTACAGAATATTGCAACATTCTGGGCCGAATTATAATTGAATGTCCATGCAAATCCGAGGCGTAATACGTGACCCACAAAGCCAAAGATCCCCGTACAGCCTTCAACGGGCTGTTGAGGCAAGTGCCGCACCACGCCCGACCGCCTTTGTCTCCCCGGTGGCGATGTTTTTATACACAGCGCCGGGTACTCGTTTTGAGCCGAGTCGACCTAGGGAGGCCCGGTTCGGTTCAGATAATCGTCACTGGGCGTTGGCCGTGTGGGGGAATCGATCCCGGGTCGCCGGGTTCATAGCGTAGCGCGCTAACCGCTACACCACCGCTCCCACACACAAACACACACGCACACACACACACACAAAGATAAAGACAAAGATCACCCGTGTAGCCTTAACAGACTCTAGGGGCAAGTGCTGTTAGCGAGCACAAAGATAAAGATCCCCCGTATAGCCTTAACAGACTGTAGGGGCAAGTGCTGTTAGCGAGCACCTATGAAGGCCAACGGCACACGAGGGGTGGGCCAGCACCACGCCCGACCGCCTTTGTCTCCCAGTGGCGATGTTTACACACCGCACCAGGTACTCATTTAAGGCTGAGTCGACCTAGGGGAGGCCCAGGACCGGTTCAGATAATCGTCACTGGTGTTGGCCGTGAGCGGGAATCGAACTCGGGTCGCCAGGTTCATAGCGCAGCGTGCTAACCGCTACACTACCGCTAGCGACACACACACAGACACTCACACACACACAGACACATGCACACACTGTGTGTATTGTTCCTGTGTGCCTGTGTCTCTTTGTGTCTCTGTGTGTCTGCGCACGTGTCTTATCTGCAACACATATTTGTTGTGCTCGTGTGTACGTGTGCCTCTGTGTGTACGTGGTGTCTATGTGTGTGTGTGTATTAGCTGCTCGCTAACAGCACTTGCTCCCAACGCTCTGCTAAAACCGATTTTGTCGGCGTGTAAACATCAGCGCTCGGGAAGACAAAAGCGCCAGCGTGTTTTTGGCCACACCACTACCAACAGCAGCACGCGTAGGCTACACGGGAGGACGTTTGTCTTTAGAAACGCACAGGAAAAAAAACAGTGTACACACATTCACAAAGACAAAGATCCCCGCGTAGCCTCCACAAACGGACGGGACAAGTGCTGTTAGCGAGCACGCATGCACGCACGCAAACACGCGCAGAAGCACATCGACAACACACACACAAACAAGCGAACAGCTTTGAAATGTTTGTAGTGAAAGCAATGTTTGCGAGTTTCTATTTAGGCTACCAACGATGCGAGAAGGGGTCAGGTCGCTGTGGGCGCGCCCGCCTTTGTCTCTCCATCAACACGAAGTGCTGCTTCGCGCCGTGTTTACACCAACCGTTGCGTTTCGGGCTGAGTTGACGCAGAGGTGGGCATCTCGGGGTCAGAGAGGGATGACGAGTGGGGCACGTGGGTCCGTCGTCGAGTTTGCGAGCACCTATTAAGGTCGACGCGTACGCGTGCAACTCCAGAACGCGTTGTGTCTTTTTTTTTNGTTAAGAGCAGTCGTCCTTCTTGTTCACCGGGGTTGACGCTCCACCCCCTGGGGGTGACGAGACGTTGACCAAAATGTTTGTTTTCTGATTTAGAAGGTAAATCGTCGCAAACACACGTACGTGACGACGTATTTTGTTTCGTGAAACTCTCGATGTTTGTTAACATTAATAAAAATAAAACAATATGATGATGATCATCAGGTGGGACCGTCATAGCCAGATTTTGCTGCATCATGCAGCAAATCTGGCTGTGCATCATGCAGCAAATCTGGCTGGGACGGTCCCACCTGATGACGGAGACTTGTGTTGCCTCCGAAACGTCGTGATTTTATTGTTTTATTTTTATTAATTTTAATTTCATTTTTTACCTACGTGACTTTACCGAAAGAACTTAGAGTATGCATCCTTGCAGTCACGAAAGCTTCAAATCTAGAATTTATTAACATTGTACATTTTATTTTGTTGACGATTGAGAATCAAGGGGGGGGGGGGGGTTGCAAGGCTTGCAGTAGCACTGATTTAGAGGTGTTCGACTGCGATAAATGTCCACGTGACGATGATGATGATGACGACATGGGTCGAGCCGTCATTTGGTGCGTGGTCGCGTTTGAAAGAGAAACTAAATGAGCTGGTAAGATGTGACGAACGTTTGTTTAATTGTACTCTTAGGTTTTTCGGTAAAGTCACGTAGGTAAAAAAAATAATTAATAATAATAATAATAAAAATAATAGAAATAAAATAGAAATAATAATTATTTATTTCTATTATTATTTTATTATNTTTNATTTTTACCTACGTGACTTTACGAAAACCTAAGAGTATGAATCCTTGCAGTCACGAAAGCTTCAAATCTAGAATTTGTTTAATTGTATTTGTATGTATACACATGTTTCTAATGGTATTTGTTTTACCGTTGCTATACTTTGGCACTGCACGTTGTGTTGTTGGTACAGTTTGTTGCTGCAACCTTCTCAGCCCGTGCCCTTTACCGGACATCTACGGACAACAAAAAAGCTTTGTAGCTCATCGGATTCCTCCGAAGTCTAAATAAACATTCTGATTCTGACCTCCATTGCTGGAACTGTCAATGTGTTGTTAAAACATTTTTTTTTATTGACATTGCACCTTGGTACGTGCGAGTTGCAACTAATTAAGTCATTGATTAATTTATTGAGAGCCATGGTCAATCCACTACTCGACGGTGGCCTCCCCAACAACAATCACTCGACCCATTCGTCAGTTACACATTGTGGCCTTAATTCATGTTACGTAATATAAAGTGACGTTTCAGGCAACGGCCCTTCTCCGTGGCACGTCGAGCCAACCAACGATCGTTACTGAGAGTGTGAGCCTCCAGCCAATTCAGATTCCAGAAGCTAAGCAGGTAATTTTCGAGCCTTGACAACGCTCGTCCGATCTACCGCCTTGCATAACAGGTTGCCATAGGCTTCTGCGGAGTTATGTTGTGAGCAGCAGAGGGTTAGGGCTCGACACTTATTGTTGTACTCTACTGACGATGCCACGTCTATGCTGCCCGCCTTCGCCAACCCGCACCGTGCCGGCGTGGTGAAATACAGGGTGTTTCAAGAAAAAATGTGAACACTTAGATTGGCACCATCATTTTTAATGGGAAAAAGAACGGATAATACGCTGTACCGTGATAACAAATGTAATGTTAATAGCTTCAAAGAGTATCCCAATTGTTAGTGTTCTTTCGGTAAAGTCACGTAGAAGGGAAAACAATAAATAATAAAAATATTAAACAAAAAAATTCTCACGACGTTTCGACTGCAACACAAGCAATCATCATCAGGTGTGAAAATAGAAAATTAGAAAAAAGTGGCGTTTTTTCTTAACGTCAGCACCGCGGACGTTAAGGGAAAAAAACACAACTTTTCTTGCTGTTTTTCACAGCTGATGATGGTTGCTTGTGTTGCAGTCGAAACGTCGTGAGAATTTTATTGTTTAATATTTTATTATTTTATTATTTCCCTTCTACGCGACTTTACCGAAAGAACCAAGAATATGAATCCCTGCAGTCACGAAGCTTTACATCAAAAGTATCCCATTTGTTCGACGTCGTTGTCAACACGTGCCTGGAATCTTCTCCAGGTGGTCTCCAGGCATTGTTGCAATCTCTCAGATGTGTTACAAACTTGATCATTGTTTTTTTACCCTTCTATCTGGCAACAAAACTGACACCTTTCTTACAAGGAGTCATGTTTGCATAGACCACAATACCTGCAGCCATAATGCAAACAAAAACATAACTCTGATGATATATGCACTGTCCATCATCAGAGTTATGTTTTTGTTTGCATTACGGCTGCAGGTATTGTGGTCTATGCAAACATGACTCCTTGTAAAAAAANGGTGTCAGTTTTGTTGCCAGGTAGAAGGGTAAAAAGCAATTATCATATTTTTACTGGCAAATGAGGTTCCAATGGTGTTACAAACTTGTGTTTGTTTAAAACGTCTTGTACGGTCCCGGCCCGCAACCACGTGACGAGCGCCCATCGTCTTGAGAGCTCAGGGCACGAGTCGGCAGGCCGCGGCTATTGAAACGCACGCGGCTCTCCGCTTGGTGACGGCGGAGACATCGGGAGACGGCGATTACCACGTGGCTCGGACGAGTTTCTCACACTGGAGCAAAGCAACGAGTGGCCATTAAAAATATTGCCACTAAGCTGGACAGCACCGGACAAAATGGAACCTGGGAGACCCAAGATCAGGGCCCGATTAAAGTTCGTGTCGGCCCTAGACACAGCGCCTACTGTGGCCTGTTGGATAATACGGAGCTGGTGACTGGGTGGCTGGGTGGGTGAGTGGGTGGGTGGCTGGGTGAATGAGTGGGTGGCTGGGTGAGTGAGTGGCTGGGTGAATGAGTGAGTGGGTGGGTGGGTGAATGAGTGAGTGGGTGGCTGAGTGAATTGGTGACTGGGTGGCTGGGCGAGTGAGTGAGTGGCTGGGTGAGTGAGTGGGTGGGTGGGTGGGTGGGTTGGTGAGTGAGTGGGTGGGTGAGTGGGTGAATGAGTGAGTGGGTGGCTGGGTGAGTGAGTGNGTGGGTGAATGAGTGAGAGGGTGGCTGGGTGAATGAGTGAGTGGGTAGGTGGATGGGTTAGTGGGTAGGTGGATGGGTGAGTGGCTGGATGAGTGGGTGAGTGAGTAGGCCCCTAAACACAAGTGCCTACTTGCCTATTTGATAATACGGCCCTGCCCAGGACCACCTTGTGCAAGACCGCGATGTGCTTATCAGCGATCTCACTGCTGCCTTGTGCCCCATCGGGGATGAAGACGACTTCGCTCACTCGTTACGTTGTGTGTCTGCGTACGCATTCACGTGCGCGTTTTTTGCGTCTGTTGAAATTTTGGCTATTTTTTGTTGTACCGAATTCGAAGGTGGGGAAATTTTTTTTTCGTTTCTTTTCTTCGTCTTAGTTTGATCGCCGATCCTCTGGTTTAGAGAATCGAACTCATCACTGCTGAACTAATCGCCGTTCTACACTATGGGAACCTCATTTGCCAGTAAAAATATGATAATTGTTTTTTACCTTCTATCTGCAACAAAACTGACACCTTTTTCAAGGATCATGTTTGCATAGACCGCAATACCTGCAGTCATAATACAAACAAAAAACATAACTCTGATAATGTGGGTGTGGACCATCAACTTCAAGGTGCACACCTTATCAGAGTTATGTTTTTGTTTGTATTATGACTGCAGGTATTGCGGTCTATGCAAACATGACTCCTTGAAAAAAGGTGTCAGTTTTGTTGCCAGATAGAAGGGTAAAAAAACAATTATAATCGGCCGTTGTTAATCTATAGGGGGAGGGAGGGAGGCGGGGGACGGACAGAGTGTTGCTACACTTGCGTCCGATTTGCATTCACGGCTCAGTGGGTATCGCACGATAGCTCCACTCGCCTGAGAGTGGTGCTATCACGCGCGCAACTCCCTCTCGTAGTGGCCTCTTTAAAGAAACTTGAATCCCTAAAGCTACGGATGATGCGGTATTAACCGGTGACATATCTAACCCTGAGGTCAGATATGTCCCCGTGTGAGTAACACTGTGGCCGTAGAGGAATGTACGGGTCATAAAGCGACGTTCCCGGCAATAGTCCTAGCTTCATAGTACATACACTCATGGGATCACGAAGTTCGCTCTCCCTACGGCTCCCCGCGTGGCCTTGTGGACTGCCGAGCCACGAGTAGAGTTTCAGTATTAATGTTCAACTAGAAAGGCGTTTACACGTGTGCGTGTGTGTGTGCGCGCGTGTGTGTGTGTGCGCGTGTGTGTGTGCGCTTGTGTGTACGCACGCGTGTGTGTGTGTGCGCATGTGTGTGTGTGTNCGTGTGTGCACGTGTGTGTGCGCATGCGTGTGTGTGTGTGCGCGTGTGTGTGCGCGTGTGTGTGTGCATGTGTGTGTGTACACGCGTGTGTGTGTGTGCGCATGCGTGTGTGTGTGTGTGCGCGTGTGTGTGCGCGTGTGTGTGTGCACGTGTGTGTGTGTGTACACGCGTGTGTGTGTGCACGTCTGCGTGCGTGTGTGTTTATGGGAGCGGGAGCGCAACGGTTAACTCGCTCCTGCGCTACGAACCCGGCGACCCGAGTTCGATTCCCAGTGACGATTGTCTGAACCTGTCCTGGGCCTCCCTAGGTCGACTCAGCCTCAACCGAGTACCTGGTGCAGTGTTTTAAACACCGCCGCTGGGGAGGCGTGGTGCTGGCCACCCACCCCTAGTGTGTCTACTCGCTAACAGCACTTGCCCCAAACAGTCAGTTAATGCTATACGGGGACCTTTGTCTTTGCAGTCTGGGCTATCTCTGCGGCGCCTGTTTAGATCCTTGTTTCCCACTTACTTGTCAGATTGTTTCGTCTCGTTACTCATTTGAAGAAGAAGAAGAAATAAAAAAGTAACCCGTAAAAACAAAGTTTTTCACTATAAATCCTTTATATGCGTGGCGGCCAGAGTCCTCTCGTCCTCTGGCTTGAGATGGCTGCCACCTATGGGTCAGATGATTGCTTGCCACCATTAAGCAATTGGTAATTACATATAAAATAAAATTCCTAAAAAGTGTAAAATTTTGGAGAAAAAAAATTTCACGAAAATTAATTGTCACGCACAACGAGTCTGTGTGCAAAATGTCAGCTCGATTGGATCACGGGAAGTGGGTTAAAAAAACGACCAAAAGATTTGCACGGTCGTAAGCGCGCAAGCAAGCAAGCAAGTGAACTTAATATAAAGGATTTTAAAAAAAGAAAAAAAAACGGCTCCATCGGTCGCGTAAATCACAAGGGCATCAGAAGTTGTGTTTTTGCTCGACTCGTAGTCAGTGGCCAGCGCACGCCACGTGTCTCTTCACCGCGCGTAGCCATCCTTACACCAATCTCGGGCGAGACGTCGTACGAGAGACGCGGGCTTGGCGACGAGAGATGCGGACGAGAGAGAGAGGTGAGAGCGATGGAGATTGTGGGCGAGAGACTGAGATGATGTAACGAGATGAGAGAGAGAGAGGGACAGGTGAGAGACCTCATTAAAGTTCAACATCTCGTTATGTTTGCCAGCGTCCGAATTCGAGCTGATATTATATTATAATTGTTGCACCGACGTATGATATATATATAAATCATTCAGAAACTATGCACTATGCTCGTTGGTTCTTTCGGTAAAGTCACGTAGATGAAAAATAAAAATAATAATTAAATAACAAAATGAAAATAACTAAATTTTTCATTTTATTATAAAATAATAATAAAATAACAAAATGAAAATAACTAAATTTTTCATTTTATTATTAAATAATAATAATAAAATAACAAAATGAAAATAACTACATTTTTTATTTGATTAATATTTTTATCTTTCATCTACGTGACTTTACCGAAAGAACCAACGAGCATGGATCCGTGCAGTCACGAAAACTTCAACTCTATAATTAAACTATGCGCTTTTACTACGTATTAATTACGCATTATTCAACTTTTAGCTCATTATAATGCGATGTAATTTTTTTACGTATCATTCCTATTGTTGTTTACATTGCGTCAGTCTCTTTACGTTGTGATGTTAACCTTGCACCCTTTGCACGAGTCGCGCCACGTAAGAAGTTCGATTCGGTTTGATGAGCTCCCTGGTAGCTCTAGCTTTGAAGCTTTCGTGACTGCAAGGATTCATATTCTTTTTTCGGTAAAGTCACGTAGGTAAAAATTTTAAATTAATAAAAGTAAAATAAAATAAAAAAAATCACGACGTTTCGGAAGCAACACAAGCTTCCGTCTTACAGCAAGCATGCTGTGACGGTTCCACCTAAAGACGGAAGCTTGTGTTGCTTCGAAACGTCGTGATTATTTTATTTTATTTTACTTTTATTTNATTTTATTTTATTTTTATTTTATTCTTATTTATTTTATTTTATTTATTTATTTTATTTTATTTTATTAATTTTACTTTAATTTTTACCTACGTAACTTTCCCCAAAAAACCAAGAATATGAATCCCTGGTAGCTACCCAGGGTCCGCTGTGCCTTTGTATCGTCTGCGTCGTGAATTCGCCCCAGCACCGGGGATCATCCCCAAACCGCTGGCCATCAACAACATGTCACGATACGTGGGACCAGCGGGAAGTGTTATTTTAACCCCCCCCCCCCCCCACTAGACCAGCCTCCTCCTCTCACGCCACGACTCTTATCGGACGCTCCCTTCCGTCAGATGTTGGTGAAAACGTGGGCCGAGGGAGATGGAGGCGGCAGATTGACAACAAGAAGAAAAGATGATGTGGTGGTGGTGGTTGGTTGGTGATGGTGGTGGTGGAGGGTGGATAGGTGGTGCAGCGGTTAGCGCGCTGCGCTACGAATCCGGCGACCCGAGTTCGATTCCCGCTCACGGCCAACACCGGCGACGATTATCTGAACCGGTCCTGGCCTCCCCTAGGTCCACTCAGCCTCAAATCAGTACCTGTGCGGTGCGTAAACATCGCCACTGGGAGACAAAGGCGCCGGGCGGTGTTGGCTACCCACCACCTCGTGTGCCACAGTTCCGCCTTCATAGGCGCTGCTCGCTAACAGCACTTGCCCCAACAGTCTGTTGAGGCTATACGGGGACCTTTGTCGTCTTTGCACACGCTCAAATCATTGAAATTGCACAAACGCGAGCAAATAAAAGCGAGCGTTTCGTGAGTAACGGTGCGGCCTCAAAAAGGTAAAACAATTTCATCGACGACGTTTCTGGTCGTACAACGAAGAGGTCCGTCGGAAATCGAGTCGACGAGACGAGTTGGAGACACCACGTGTTCACGCACTGGGATGCCCCGAAAATAAGTTGTTGTCTTTTTTTAAAACATTAAAAGCCACCGTCCTAAGAACTAGTTGTTCGTAATAACGTGTTTAAATATAACAGCTCGTCATTGTGTCCGCCTGTACTTGCGCTCGCCACACCGCACATTCAGTCCTCCCTCCCCACTCCTATCCCTCCCGCCCCCAAACCCTTCCCTATACCTCCTCCCTACCATTGGCACCGGACCGTCCCTCCTACAAACTCAAATCCCCTCCCAGCCCTCGTCTCACGCACGCGAACTCTCTCTCTCGAGCGAGAGAGAGAGACAGGGAGAAGACGAGAGAGAGAGACTCCACAGAGAGATAGACACCGCACTGATTCTCTCTCTACACACACACACAGACTCAACAGATCGAAGAAGACCTGTAAAGGCACTAACTTAGCTTTTGGACGAGGAGTCGTGATCACAAAGACAAAGCTCACCCAGGAGAGCATTGACAGCCTGCGTCTGGGGAGAGCAAGTGACCACCACCACCACCACCGTGATACCACCATCAGCTGTTCAACAACAATAACCAACACCAGCAGCACCAGAGAAACGTTTGGTAGCAAGGTTCGCATGTTACGTAAAAAGCGTTGTGCCAACAGCAGCAGCAGCAGCGGGCGGATACGTGTTGAGGAAGTTTGAGAGCTGAGCTCTTAACAGATGTATCATCAGCAGCAGCAGAAGCATCAGCAGCAGTAAGATCAGCAGTAGCAGAAGAAACAGCAGCAGCAGCAGAAACAGCTGCATCAGCAACAGCAGCAGCAGCGGCAGAAGATAAGCCACTATCAGCAGAAACCTCATCGGCATTAGCAGAATCGCGGATTCTCACTGATCGCTGGTTGCAAAACTTAGACGCGCCTGGGTTCGGTGTGGAACCCAGGTGTTGGTCTCTGCTGCTGCCACTTGGCACCTGGAGAGCGGGGAAGGACTTGGAGACTGCTCCTCGCCTCTGCGTGAGTATTATCTGTGTACCTGTGTGTGTGTACCTGTGTGTGTGTACCTGTGTGTGTGTCTGTGTGTGTACTTGTGTGTATGTGTACCTGTTTGTCTGTGTACCTGTGTGTGTACCTGTGTGTGTGTACCTGTGTGTGTACATGTGTATGTGTACCTGTGTGTGGCACAAGCATCGTGGTGACGTCACCGCCACTTAGTGGCGAATGGCGGTTGTTGTTGTTGTGTACATGTGTGTGTGTCTGTGTGTACTTGCGTGTCTGTGTACCTGTCTGTCTGTGTACCTGTGTGTGTGTGTACCTGTGTGTGTGTAATTGTGTGTATGTGTACCTTTTTGTCTGTGTACCTGTGTATGTGTACCTGTTTGTCTGTGTACCTGTGTGTGTGTATACCTGTGTGTGTACCTGTGTGTGTCTGTGCCTGTGTGTGCATATGTGTGTCTGTGTACCTGTGTATGTGTACCTGTGTGTGTGTACCTGTGGGTGTACCTGTGTGTGTGAACTTGTGTGTATGTGTACCTGTTTGTCTGTGTACCTGTGTGTGTGTATACCTGTGTGTGTACCTGTGTGTGTCTGTGCCTGTGTGTGCATATGTGTGTCTGTGTACCTGTGTATGTGTACCTGTGTGTGNACCTGTGTGTGTGTCTGTGTGTGTACGTGTGTGTGTACCTGTGTGTGTACCTATTTGTGTGTGTACCTATTTGTGTGTGTACCTGTGTGTGTACCTGTGTGTGTACCTGTATATGTGTGTGTGTACCTGTGTGTATATATTTATCTTTTGGGGGGGGAGCGGTGGTGCAGCGGTTAGCGCGCCGCGCTACGAACCAGGCGACCCGAGTTCGATTCCCGCTCACGGCCACCAACGCCATTGAGGATTATCTGAACCGGTCCTGGGCCTCTCCTAGGTCGACTCGGCATCAAATGAGTACCTCGTGCGGTGTGTAAACATCAGCCATCACGGAGGCAAAGGCGGCCGGGCGTAGTTCCGGCCACTTTGTATTTTTGCAAAGTGGACTGCTCACAAATCTGTCTGTCGCCTGATGAAGCTGGCTGTAATTACTGGCGAAACGTCGTACTCAGATTGTAAATGTTGTGTCTTGGCTCTCCAACACACCGGTGGTGCTGTACTAGTATACTACACTATATACTATACGACTATACACTACACTATACACTAGTGCTGTACTAGTTTACTACACTATACACTACACTATACACTAGTGCTGTACTATACTACACTATACACTACACACTACACTATACACTACACAAAATACACTACACTATACACTACACACTATGCACTACATTACTATACACTATACACTACACTATACACTAGTGCTGTACTATACTACACTATACACTACACACTACACTATACACTACACAATACAATACACTACACTATACACTACACTAGTGCTGTACTAGTGACGAATTGTCCACGTTTTGTTTACGTGACAACCCTTACTAGTTGGCTGTGTCGGGTGGTAGCGGATTAAACGACACATTAATCTATTTACGCGATCTAACCCAACAAATAAAAACCCTGTATTATGAATAATGTTTAGTGTGTTAGTTCGTTGCCCTTATCCCGCACCTCCGCTTAGCACGGTCGTCTACGTACGGTGCGAGAGAAGTTCAACACACACGTACATAGGCGTGCTCCTGCACGGCAACTCTAAAACGGATCTTCCCGAGCCGCCTTGCGCGACAGGGAATTTATTATTTGACGACGATCTGTGTTTGTGCACTGGCTTTCCATGATGATGATGATTATTAGTCTGCACGCGACAAAGCAGTTTATGATTTCTGTTCGATTTGTTTATCTGCTTTGCGCTGTTCGTCCGGGCTCTGGGCATTTCTGTGAACCAGATCACTGTTGCAAACGGAGACTCCCAAATCAATTGTCTCGTTGGCAAGATGTCTCACGCGGTTAACACAAAGTTAACTTGAAACTCCCTCTCTTCCCACTCAATCATTCACCCTCTCAGTACACCGTCGCATCCCATCATCTCATCGCTCACTCACTCACACACTCAATCGTCCATTCACTCACCCACCATCTCACTCATTCACACACTCATCCATTCACTCACCCATCATCTCACTCGCCCACTCACTCACACACACACTCATCCATTCACTCACCCATAATCTCACTCACCACTCATTCACACACTTACTCATCCATTCACTCACCNACCATCTCACTCACCCACTCATCCACACACTCACTCATTCACTCAATACTTCATTCACTCACCCACCATCTCACTCACCCACTCATTCACACACTCACTCATTCACTCAATACTTCATTCACTCACCCACCATCTCATTCACACACTCAATCATCCACTCAATCATTCACTCAATCATTAATTCACTCACCCACCATCTCACCCACTCATTCACACACTCAGTCAGTCACTCAATAATTAATTCACTCACCCACCATCTCACTCACCACTCATTCACACACTCACTCATTCACTCAATACTTCATTCACTCACCCACCATCCATTCACACACTCAATCATCCACTCAATCATTCACTCAATCATTAATTCACTCACCCACCATCTCACCCACTCATTCACACACTCAGTCAGTCACTCAATAATTAATTCACTCACCCACCATCTCACTCGCCCACTCATTCACACACTTACTCATTCATTCACTCACCCACCATCTCACTCACCTCACTCACACACTCATTCACTCACCCACCATCTCACTCAACCACTCATTCACACACTCACTCATTGATTCACTGACCCACCATCTTATTCACTCATTCACACACTCAAACATTCACTCACCCACCATCTCACTCACCACCCTCGCCCACTCATTCACTGACCCACCATCTCACTCACTCATTCACACACTCAAACATTCACTCACCCACCATCTCACTCACCTCACTCACACACTCATTCACTCACCCACCATCTCACTCAACCACTCATTCACACACTCACTCATTGATTCACTCACCCACCATCTCACTCACTAATTCACACCTCAAACATTCACACACCCACCATCTCACTCACCACACTCGCCCACTCATTCACTCACCCACCATCTCACTCACTCATTCACACACTCAAACATTCACTCACCCACCATCTCACTCACCTCACTCACACACTCATTCACTCACCCACCATCTCACTCAACCACTCATTCACACACTCACTCATTGATTCACTCACCCACCATCTCACTCACTCATTCACACACTCAAACATTCACTCACCCACCTCTCTTGACTTCTCATCTGGTTACACGGAAATAAATTGAACTCACTCAATCACTGATCGTCTCACTCAATCATTTACCCACTCACCCACCCACCCACTCACCCACTGGAATTCAAACACACGATTGTACTACGTTGTTCTATATCCTTGCTAACTGTTGATGTGTTTCGCTCGCTTGTGTTCCCAAGTGTTCGTCCAAGCCGAGGGGCACTTGAGAAGACTCTGACATTACCGCCTCCCTCCTCCACCTTCACCACCACCACCATCTCCACCACCACCACCCTCTCCACCACCATCTCCACCACCATCTCCACCACCACCACCTTCTCCACCACCATCTCCACCACCACCACCNTCTCCACCACCATCTCCATCTCCACCACCACCACCACCATCTCCACCACCATCTCCATCTCCACCACCACCACCATCTCCACCACCACCACCTCCATCTCCACCACCACCTTCACCACCATCTCCACCACCATCTCCATCTCCACCACCATCACCTTCTCCACCACCACCATCACCACCATCTCCACCACCACCACCTTCTCCACCACCATCTCCATCACCACCACCACCTCTCCACCACCTTCTCCACCACCACCTCCACCACCAACTCCACCATCTCCACCACCACCACTATCTCCATCACCATCTCCACCATCTCCACTACCACTTCCACCACCACCACCTCCACCACCACCACCGCCCTCTGGCAATGGAGGTGGGCAACTTCTATGACCTGCACGAGAGGCAACAGACCGCCAAACTGCAGGCCGGACTTTTCGAGGGTTCGACTCCAGACCTGGGTGACATGTACGAGCACGAGAGCTCAATCGATTTGAGTCGCTACATCAACAACAACAACAACAACAACAACAACGGCTCCGCCACTAGCAGCAGCAGCAGCGGCAGCAGCAGCAACAGCAACAACACTAGCAGCAGCACCGAGGGAGTGAGCGCCGTCACCACGGAACAACAGATGACAGAGCGAGAACTCTTTGACGATTTATTTTACAAAGAAGGGAGAAACGCGGACCAGTACGGGCCGCGCATCACATCGGCGTTGGGCAGAGATACTCTGACAAGCAACATCCTCTCCACGGACATCACCACCACGGTCACCACCATCATCATCATCAGCTGCAGCACAATCAGCATCATCAGCAGCAGCAGCATCCATTCCCGCCGCCGCCGCCACGATTTTCAGCACTCAAGCCTGAGCCGCCCGAGTTGGATGAAACTGGAGTCCAACCCCCGGAAACTCAGGTCGCCGGTGTTCCGTACAACCAGATACAACGCTGTACTTCCATCACCAGCAGCAGCAGCATCTTCACCAGCAGCACCATCAGCAGAGCGAATACAGTGACGCAGCTCAGCATCTGCAAGTGCACGCTTTGGAATACGTGCACCCCCAACATCACCACCACCAGCATCAGCAGCAGCAGCATCATCAGCAGCAGGCAGCGACCGCGAGTGGACTCGCTCCAAATCACGGCGCTAAGAGCTGTCACCACCAGCAGCAGCAGCAGCATCATCATCATCAGCAGCCGGCAGCGCGAGCCAAGAGCGGCAAGAAATCGTTGGACAAGGCGAGCGTAGAGTATCGTCTGCGACGGGAGCGCAACAACATCGCTGTGCGCAAGTCACGTGACAAGGCGAAGCGTCGATCCGCGGAGGCGCAGCGCCGCGTCCAGGAGCTGTCGACCGAGAACGAGCGGCTGGCACTGCGTGTGGAGCAGCTGAGTCGTGAGCTGATGGCGCTCCGCGCAATCTTCAAGCGCTCGTCGGAGGCAGCGGTCGGAGGCGGTGGCACGCCCGAGGCAGTTGGAGCGGTCGGTGCTATCGGCGGCGGTGGTGGTGGTGTCTTGCAGCAGCAGCACTAGGGGCAGTGAGCGGGTGGTTGTTGAACGTCGTGGTTGGAGCGAGAGAGATGGGGTGGGAGATGGATGGGATGGTGGTGGTGGTGGTGGTGAGGGTGTCACGGGAGGGGCGATCGTGCCGCGGTACGCAACCCGAGTTCGACTCCCGGCCGTGGCCCGCTACAGTGGCGGTGAACGTTTGAGACGCGTGCTGGGGCCTCCCGTAGGTCGACTCGGCCTCAAATGAGCTCCCGGTGCGGTGTGTGTAAACGTCGCCGCTTGGGAGGCAAAGGCGGCCGGCGTGGTGCTGGCCACCCACCCCCGCGAGTGCCGTTCTGGCCTTCGTAGGTGCTACTCGCGAACAGCACTTGCTACAACAGGCTGTTGAGGCTATACGGGGGGTCTTTGTCTTTGGTGTGTCAAGTCAAATAAATGGTGTTATTTGCTTAAACACGTGGTACAAATCTTGTGGCATAGTAATAACTTAGTTATTTTTTCCGGGAAAGTTATTCGTAATATTAACAATAAGCTGAAATAATAATAATACCAACAATTTAGCCATACTGAGTCGTATGACTCATTTTCAGGAGCGTCCTGCTGCTGCTGTTGCTGACACATTGAATAGTTTTTCAGCAGCGTAGTCACCGCAGCCGCCACCGCCACTCGATGATGATGAGGTGGTGATGGGGTGATGATGGGGTGATGGGGTGATGATGGAGGTGATGGGGGTGATGATGGGGTGATGATGGGGTGATGATGGATGATGGGTGGTGATGGGGTGATGATGGGGGTGATGATGGGGTGATGATGGGGTGATGATGGGGGGGGGGTGATGATGGGGGTGATGAGGGGGTGATGGGGGTGATGATGGGGGTGGTGATGGGGTGATGATGGGGTGATNATGGGGTGATGATGGGGTGATGGGGTGATGATGGGGTGATGATGGGGGGTGAGGGGTGATGATGGGATGATGGGGTGATAATGATGGGGTGATGATGGGTGATGATGGGGTGGTGATGGTTGGGGTGATGATGGGGTGGTGATGGGGTGATGATGGGGTGATGGTGAGGTTGATGGGGTGATGATGGGGTGATGATGGGGTGATGTGGAAGATGTTGGTAGCGATGAGGGAGTTGGGGGTCAGTGATGGGNGTGATGTTGTGGGCGATGGGGTGGTGATGGGGAAGATGTTGGTGCAATGAGGGGGTGGGGGNGCAGTGATGGGGTGATGTTGGGGGTGATGGGGAAGGATGGGGGGGTGATGTGGGGCTATGGGGCGGTGACCCACGACCTCCCTGCCTCCTTACCCCTCCTACCCNACACATCCCTCTTGAGACCCCGAAATATGCTACGTTTGTTGATATCTACCGGACAAAAAATATCTCCGTAGACGCTGAGGTTATTATGATGATCAATGTAGGACCACAATTACAAAGCAATGCATTCTGGGACTGCTATCTCCCCCTCACCCAGTGCCGGACTAAGCTCGTGCGGGGCCTATAGCATATGTCACGAAGGGCTCTGAATTTAAAAAAAACGTAAATATTAAAATACAATCTTTTAATCGCTTAATAAAGTAATTCTATGTTTTCATTTGCTATACAGCCAGGTAATACGACAAATCGCTAACCTGAAACACCCAGTCGTTCGTAGTATAGTACTATAGTAATACAAGTGCAGAATCACTGAACCCGAATTGTAGCTTGGAAGCATTTAGCGCGGAGGCCCTTCAAGTGCGGTGCCCGTAGCTACTACACGTGTAACTACTACATGTGTAGCTACTACATGTGTAAGTACATGTGTAGCTACTACATGTGTAGCTACTACATGTGTAGCTACTACGTGTGTAGCTACTAAACGTGCAGCTACTACACGTGCAGCTACTACATGTGAAGCTACTACATGTGCAGCTACACATGTAGCTACTACATGTGTAGCTACTCATGNGTAGCTACTATTGTGTAGCTACTCATGTGCAGCTACTACNTGTGCAGCTACTACATGTGTAGCTACTTTTGCTACGACGATAATCCGGCACTGCGATCACCCCCTCCCCTCCCTCTTGTGAAATTTCGAAATCCGCATCTGCGGGTTCTTTGAGGTTGTGTCGGAACAGCTCGGGCGTGTTGCTTTTTTTCCTTTTCCTTCCGGGGTCGTGCCGCGTGATGTTCGACGTTTCGCACCACGCGCCGGGTGCGGGAGATTCTTTCGGGAACTTCCTCGGTGTTCAGTTCATCGAGTTCACTTGCTGCAGATGCTCCCGGCACGTGGAGCGAAACGTCGGACGTGACGCTTAATTTGGGGCTCGATGTTGTCAGGCTTGGCCTGGGGTTGGGACTATCAGCCTGAGATGCGACCACTAGAAGCCACACAAGCTGCACATATCCTGGTATTATTACACTGGTCAACAACAACAAAAATTCTGGCCTGGACTTTTGCAGCTGTTTTAGACTAACAGGGTGCTGATTCAAAAATCTGATCTCAGATTTGCTCTATCACATCTCATTTTTATGCTATCGGCATACCCATTTTCATTGATTTTACCCGAAATTAACTCTGTCACTTATGATTGCAAGTTGTTGCGAGTCAGTGGCTGCTTTAGTGTTAAAATATGGTGTTGTATTTTTAGGATAGTGTGTTTATAATATCATTTAATGTAGATATCCACATTTATTTAATATTTTTCTTCTGCAGTTTTTATTGAAAATGCAATATTTGATATCTCGAAAACCTGATGCCAGATTTGGAATCAGCACCCCAAAATTACCTTAAAACCGTTGGAATACCTTATGCCAGAAAAAGTGTGTTGACCAGTATTATTGTATACCGATGTACAATCCGACAGCCCTGCGGCCAGCTTTATAAACTATGATGGATGTGGTTTATAATGCTAATAATTGCTTTCAATTCCCAGAACAGGATATGGGACTGTTCCGTCAAAATGTAGCTCTATGCACGTTGTTGGTGGTGTGGTGGTTGATGATGATGATGACGATGTGGGGAGCGGTGGTGTAGCGGTTAGTGCGCTGCACTACGAACCCGGCGACCCAGGTTCGATCCCTGCTAAGATCATTTAAATTGGTTCTGGGCCTCCCCTAGCTCGACTCAGCCTTCAAACGATTAGCCGGTGCAGAGTGTAGGAAACATCGCCACTTGGGGAGACAAAGGCGGCCGGGCGTGGTGTTGGACAACCACCCGCTTTGCGTGCCGTGCCGGCCTTCAGAGGACCTGCTCGCTATCGGCACTTGCCCTACTGTCTGTTAAAGGCTATACGGGAATCTTTGTACGTTAGTGTGAGTTTTGTCCCCAGATCTGTCTAAATGTGTTGACACCGGGCACGAGCTTGGGGTGCTTTTTATTTTCCGGTGCCTCTTCTATTCTGGAGATTGCGGTAATTGATTACCATTGTATTCTATTATAATATACGGTAATTGATTCCCATCGTATTACATTTTGGAGATATGCGGTAATTGATTTCCATCGCATTATATTTGGAGATATACGGTAATTTATTCCCATCGAATTATATTATAGATAATTAATACGATAATTTATCGGCATCGTTTTATATTCTGGACAATACGGTACTTGATTTGTATCGCCTTTGAATCGAGTTCAAACTACTTATTTTTTTGCACGGAAGTGGTGGGTCCCCTGATGTTTAATTCCTCTACAGAGGTATTTTATGTTGATAAATGATAATACAATCATAAAATAGCCACTCGGTATTTGTAAAATGTTTGCAATTTACAGCAAATATGACTGGTCACCGTAGACTGGAGTTAGTCGTCTGTGGCTACGTAGCCGCAATTTAAGGCTGAGTCGACCTAGGGGATGCCCCAATTTTGTACGGTTGGTATATTGGTGGTGCGTCTGGGGGCGAATACTGCAGCTGAATACGTGAGATATATACGTCAGATGTTGCTTGTTTTAGGTGCGTTTGAAATTGGTTTATTGTAATATTTTACAAGCGTATTTCCTGGAGTTAGTAATTCGAGATTGGTTCACATTTCGTTTGAGTTTTCACTGTTTGTACATAGCAAATGAAATAATGTATATATGAATACACACACACATGCGTATCTTACACAGATATACATACTGCAGTAAAAATAGACGCAGACGTACAACCGCAATGACAAAGATCCCCCGTGTAACCTTTGACAGACTGTTGGGGCAAGTGCAGTTCGCGAGTCGCACCAATGAAGGTCGGAAGGGCACACTAGGGGGTGGGTGGCCAGCACCACGCCCGGCCGCCTTTGTCTTCCCATCACTAATGTTTAATACACATCACACAAGGCTCAATAATCCGTTCAGATAATCGCCGCGATTATTTGGTCATGAGCTGAAATTGAACTCGGGTCGCCGGGTTCACACCACGATTGCGAAAACCGTGACACACACAAGGACAAAGATCCCCCGTGTAGCCTTAGCGGACTGTTTGGGGCAAGTGCTGTTAGCGAGTAAGAAGCCCTATGAAGGCCGGAAGGGCACACGTGGGGATGGGTGGGTGGCCTGCACCACGCCGGGCCGCCTTTGTCTCCCCAGCGGCGATGTTTACACACCGCACCAGGTACTCATTTGAGGCTGAGTCGATCTCCTAAACACACATACACACACACACGCGTACAAAATACACGTGTCACTGTTTAACGCAAACACATTTCATCTTGTAAATAACCCCCCTCGCCCCCACGAACGCGTTGTTTTTTATGTTGAGAAGGACACCATCAGCTTCTTTTAAAGTGCATTATCATCACGCTGGACACCCGTAAGCCGGCGGTAAATCGGCTTCATAATTTGGCAAAATCCGAGTTCATTTAAACGGAATTCGAGAGGTGGTTTTTCAGTGGAAAGAGTTCGAGTATCGATTGTCGCGCAATATTTGCGTTCAGTTGTTTTTTTTTACACGTTTCCTTACTCGGTTCCTGTTTTTTTGTTTGTGTGTTTTTTATTTAAAGATCCTTCGCTGCTTATTTATGTAGTAGACCTCGGCAAACAACCGTGTCATCACAGGTGTATCGCTCTCCACTCGGTTAGCCGCTCCTCGGTTAGACCACGTGATGGGGAAGGATGGGGGACGCGGGGGGGGGGGGGTGCGAATGGTGGCGCTACGGTTAGCGACGCTTGCGCTCTGTACCTGTCAACTCCGGTTCGATTCACGGCTAACATCAGTGGCTGGCGAGTGATATTGGTGCCCGAGCTTGAGTCTTTTTCGGGCCCCTCCTTTCACCAAGCCGCAGTGACCGGCGCGGTGAAGTATGGTCAAACAACCCCCCCGCGTGACCAACGTAGCGTGAAGGGGGAGGGAGGCCTCCATCCAGCAGTGGATTGACCAAGGGCTATATTTTATTATTGTCCGTAATACTGTATTGTTGTACTATTAAAACCACGCTGCTTTTGGCCTCTTGTAAATGTTGTTTATTCACGCAACGAATGGAACACAAACGGCTCTTCTCTCGTAGCGGCGTGCAGGCCGACTCGAGGAGGTCACGTGAAGAAGAAATTATCTCAGACGTAGCTCTTTGAAATCCATTTCCGTGGACAATTCGAGTGGATCAGAGGTCACGTGAAGAATATGGGATCTCAAAGGTAGCTCTTTGAAATCCACTTTCGTGGTCCATTCCGAGTGGATCAGAGGTCACGTGAAGAATATGGGATCTCAAAGGTAGCTCTTTGAAATCCACTTCCGTGGACAATCCCGAGTGGATCAGAGGTCACGTGAAGAATATGGGATCTCAAAGGTAGCTCTTTGAAATCCACTTTCGTGGTCCATTCCGAGTGTATCAGAGGTCACGTGAAGAATAGGGGATCTCAAAGGTAGCTCTTTGAAATCCACTTCCGTGTCCATTCCGATTGGATCAGAGGTCACGTGAAGAATATGGGATCTCAAAGGTAGCTCTTTGAAATCCACATTCGTGGTCCATTCCGAGTGGATCAGAGGTCACGTGAAGAATATGGGATCTCAAAGGTAGCTCTTTGAAATCCACTTTCGTGGTCCATTCCGAGTGGATCAGAGGTCACGTGAAGAATATGGGATCTCAGAGGCAGCTCTTTGAAATCCACTTTCGTGGTCCATTCCGAGTGGATCAGAGGTCACTTAAGGAATAAGCGGTCTCAGAACTAACTCTGTGATAGCTACTTCCGCGGGCCGTCCCGTGACGACCAGAGATCACGTGAACCATTGGGGTGGGGAATTCACTGAATATTGAGGTAAGCATCAGTCGCCAAACTTAATTTGATTAAATATATATTCAAGAAAGTGATCTTTAAGCTAGAACAATGTCTACTTGTAACACTGTTGTTAGTGAGCACCTATGAATGCCTGCAAACGGGAGGGTGGCAGGCACCACGCCGGCCGCCTTTGTCTCCCCAGTGAGGATGTTTATAGACCGCACCGGTACTCATTTGAGGCCGAATCTACCTAGGGGATGCCCAGTTCGGTTTATATAATCGACTGGCGTTCACCACGACGGGAATCGATCGGAGGCCAGGTGTAGCGGAGTGCGCTAACCACTGAGCCAGCTCCCTCAAACACACAAACAAAGACAAATCCGTATAGCCTCGACAGGTTGAGNCAAGTGCTGTTAGCGGACCACTCAAAGGTAGCTCGCTGAAACCCACACACAGACTCCACTCCGAGTGGATCCGAGCGGGTGAGCGATCGAGTGAGTGCGTGGGTTACTGGGTGAGTGCGTCGTGAGTGGTGCATGAGGGGTGAATGAGAGGGTGAATGAAGGGTGAATGAGAGGTGTGAGAGGGTGAATGAGAGGGTGAATGAGCGGGTGAATGAGAGGGTGAATGAGAAGGTGAATGAGAGGGTGAGTGACAGGATGAATGAGAGGGTGAATGAGAGAGTGAATGAGAGGGTGAGTGAAAGAGTGAGTGAGAGGGTGAGTGAGAGGGTGAGTGAGATGGTGAGTGAGAGGGTGAATGAGAGGGTGAATGAGAGGTGAACGAGAGGNTGAATGAGAGGGTGAGTGAGAGGGTGAATGAGAGGGTGAGTGAGAGAGTTGAGAGGGTGAATGTGAGGGTGAATGAGAGGGTGAGTGAGATGGTGAGTGAGAGGTGAGTGAGAGGGTGAATGAGAGGTGAATGAGAGGGTGAGTGAGAGGGTGAGTGAGATAGTGAATGAGAGGGTGAGTGAGAGGTGAGTGAGAGGGTGAATGAGGGGTGAGTGGGAGGGTGAGTGAGAGGGTGAATGAGAGGGTGAATGAGAGGTGAATGAGAGGGTGAATGAGAGGGTGAGTGAGAGAGTGAATGAGAGGGTGAATGTGAGGGTGAATGAGAGGGTGAGTGAGATGGTGAGTGAGAGGGTGAGTGAGAGGGTGAATGAGAGGTGAATGAGAGGGTGAGTGAGAGGGTGAGTGAGAGAGTGAATGAGAGGGTGAATGAGAGAGTGAGAGAGGGTGAGTGAGAGGTGAGTGAGAGGGTGAGTGAGATGGTGAGTGAGAGGGTGAATGAGAGGGTGAATGAGAGGTGAACGAGAGGGTGAGTGAGAGGGTGAGTGAGTGAATGAGAGGGTGAGTGAGAGAGTGAATGAGAGGGTGAATGTGAGGGTGAATGAGAGGGTGAGTGAGAGGGTGAATGAGAGGGTGAATGAGAGGGTGAGTGAGAGGGTGAATGAGAGGGTGAGTGAGAGGGTGAGTGAGAGGGTGAATGAGAGGGTGAATGAAGGGTGAGTGAGAGGGTGAATGATAGGGTGAATGAGAGGGTGAATGAGAGGGTGAGTGAGAGGGTGAATGAGAGGGTGAGTGAGAGGTGAGTGAGCGGNTGAGTGAGAGGGTGAATGAGAGGGTGAATGAGAGGGTGAGTGAGAGGGTGAGTGAGAGGGTGAATGAGAGGGTGAGTGGGAGGATGAGTGAGAGGGTGAATGAGAGGGTGAATGAGAGGGTGAATGAGAGGGTGAATGAGAGGGTGAGTGAGAGAGTGAATGAGAGGGTGAATGTGAGGGTGAATGAGAGGGTGAGTGAGATGGTGAGTGAGAGGGTGAGTGAGAGGGTGAATGAGAGGGTGAATGAGAGGGTGAATGAGAGGGTGAATGAGAGGGTGAATGAGAGGGTGAGTGAGAGAGTGAATGAGAGGGTGAATGTGAGGGTGAATGAGAGGGTGAGTGAGATGGTGAGTGAGAGGGTGAGTGAGAGGGTGAATGAGAGGGTGAATGAGAGGGTGAGTGAGAGGGTGAGTGAGAGAGTGAATGAGAGGGTGAATGAGAGAGTGAATGAGAGGGTGAGTGAGAGGGTGAGTGAGATGGTGAGTGAGAGGGTGAATGAGAGGGTGAATGAGAGGTGAACGAGAGGGTGAGTGAGAGGTTGAGTGAGAGGGTGAATGAGAGGGTGAGTGAGAGAGTGAATGAGAGGGTGAATGTGAGGGTGAATGAGAGGGTGAGTGAGAGGTGAATGAGAGGGTGAGTGAGAGGGTGAATGAGAGGGTGAATGAGAGGGTGAGTGAGAGGGTGAGTGAGAGGGTGAATGAGAGGGTGAATGAGAGGGTGAGTGAGAGGGTGAATGATAGGGTGAATGAGAGGGTGAATGAGAGGGTGAGTGAGAGGTGAATGAGAGGGTGAGTGAGAGGGTGAGTGAGCGGGTGAGTGAGAGGGTGAATGAGAGGGTGAATGAGAGGGTGAGTGAGAGGGTGAGTGAGAGGGTGAGTGAGAGGGTGAATGAGAGGGTGAGTGGGAGGGTGAGTGGGAGGTGACTGAGAGGGTGAGTGAGAGGGTGAGTGAGAGGGAGGGTGAATGAGAGGGTGGTGAAAGGGTGAATGAGAGGGTGAGTGGAGGGTGAGTGAGAGGGTGAATGAGAGGGTGAGTGAGAGGGTGAATGAGAGGNTGAGTGAGAGGGTGAGTGAGAGGTGAATGAGAGGGTGAGTGAGAGGGTGAGGTGAGTGGGAGGGTGAGTGAGAGGGTGAGTGAGAGGGTGAGTGAGAGGGTGAAAGAGAGGGTGAATGAGAGGGTGAATGAGAGGGTGAATGAGCGGTGAATGAGTGGGTGAGTGAGAGGGTGAGTGAGAGGGTGAGTGAGATGGTGAGTGAGAGGGTGAATGAGAGGTGAATGAGAGGGTGAGTGAGAGGGTAAATGAGAGGGTGAGTGAGAGGGTGAATGAGAGGGTGAATGAGAGGTGAATGAGAGGATGAATGAGAGGGTGAATGAGAGGGTGAGTGAGAGGGTGAGTGAGAGGTGAATGAGAGGGTGAATGAGAGGGTGAGTGAGAGGGTGAATGAGAGGGTGAATGAGCGGGTGAATGACAAAGGTGAATGAGCGGGTTGGTGTTTGGGAGAGTGATTGAACAATAGTGAGAGGGGGGTGGAGTGTGAGAGCGTTAATGAGCGAGCGAGTGAGTTAGTGGGTGAATGGTTGAGATAATGTGAATGAGAGGTGAGTGAGCGAGCGAATGGACGAGTGAGTGGATGATTGGGTGAACGAGCAGCGTTTGAATGTTGAACTTCTTTCGCACCGTACGTAGCCAACCGTGCTAATAGGAGGTGCGGGCGAAGGACAACCAACTGAAACACAACAAACAGTTGCTAACGAAATGAGTTTACAATCAAGACGACGTTTTAAAAGAGGCGTAGACCCCAGTGGCGTCCTAATGTCGGAAGCAAGAACGTTCCAGACGGGCCGCATCTGAAAGCGTCGCGCGGCGATGCGGTGACCCTCCGTCTTTGTTCGATGGGCAGCCAAACGTTTTTGAGTAAATTGGGCACAAATCGGAGAGAGTGACCAGCGGAGCAGTGGGTGGCTGAAAGAGCGACGTGGATACGTGAGCACGTGGGGTGGGTGGGTGGGTGATGGGTGCAGAGTGTAAACTGTGGGCTCTCTCGCTCCCCGGTACTGATTCCGCCAATTAAGTAATTTTCCACTAAGTGGAAGCACGCGCAGTCGGACGAGATGAGGTGGCTCCTTGTTTAATTCCCCCCCCCCAAACCCCCTCCTCTCCAACGCCCCTCCATTCCCCTCCATCACCCCCTCCCTCTCCCTCCATCGCCCCTCCCTCCATCCCCCACCCTCCATCCCCNTCCCTCCCCTCCATCGCCCCTCCTCCATCCCCCACCCCCATCACCCCTCCCCCTCCATCCCCACCCCCATCACCCTCCCTGCCAACTCTGCCATGCAACAACCACGGCCTTGTACACATCGCCACGCCCGAATATCCTTATTTAAATATTAATGTTAATGAATTACATTAATCTTTAAGTGGCGCACAACAACAACCGCCGTTCACCACTAAGTGGCGGTGACGTCGCCACGGCGCTTGTACCAGGCTAGGTGCACTTTTGCGGCGGCGTGAAGTGTCGAAGGCGCGCTGGCTGGAGGTCCAGTGCCGTGGGTTGACTGCTGTGCCAGGCTAGGTGCAGGAGGAGGAGCTGACGGGATAGAGGCAGGTGCCATGGGTTGACTGCTGTGCCAGGCTCGGTGCAGGAGGAGGAGCTGACGGGACAGAGGCAGGTGCCATGGGTTGACTGCTGTGCCAGGCTAGGTGCAGGAGGAGGAGCTGACGGGACAGAGGCAGGTGCCATGGGTTGACTGCTGTGCCAGGCTAGGTGCAGGAGGAGGAGGTGACGTGACAGAGGCAGGTGCCATGGGTTGACTGCTGTGCCAGGCTAGGTGCAGGAGGAGGTGACGGGACAGAGGCAGGTGCCATGGGTTGACTGCTGTGCCAGGCTAGGTGCAGGAGGAGGAGCTGACGGGACAGAGGCAGGTGCCATGGGTTGACTGCTGTGCCAGGCTAGGTGCAGGAGGAGGAGGTGACGGGATAGAGGCAGCTGACATGGGTTGACTGCTGTGCCAGGCTAGGTGCAGGAGGAGGAGGTGACGGGACAGAGGCAGGTGCCATGGGTTGACTGCTGTGCCAGGCTAGGTGCAGGAGGAGGAGGTGACGGGATAGAGGCAGCTGACATGGGTTGACTGCTGTGCCAGGCTAGGTGCAGGAGGAGGAGGTGACGGGATAGAGGCAAGTGACATGGGTTGACCGAACGAGATGACTGTCACATGCACCACCTGTGTCTGTGTATGTAGTTAAGTTAGTGAATCACCTAACTACACACACCTGTGTTGCTAGCGAGCACCTATGCAGGCCGGCACGGCACACGAGGGGTGGCTGGATAGCACCACGCTTGGCCGCCTTTGTCTCCCCAGTGGCGATGTTTTCACACCGCACCAGGTACACACACACACGGGTGTGCGCATACACAACACACGGAATGAACGCACGATTTATAGTCCAAATATACAGACATCGTCAGGGTCGAGATCGGACCGGCGTCCCATTGCGTATCAGACGAGGAAGATTGCGTCTCCAAAATGTGATGCGCATCTTGTAAAGTTTTGATCGACATCTGCGGAGATTCCTGCAGTGCTCATGAATGAATTCTAGATTTGAAGCTTTCGTGACTGCAAGGATTCATACTCTTAGGTTTTTTCGCTAAAGTCACGTAGGTAAAAAATAAATAATAATAAAATAATAAATCATGACGTTTCGGAGGCAACACAAGTCTCCGTCATCAGGTGGGACCGTCACAGCTAAAATTACTGCATCAAGTAATTTTAGCTGTGACGGTCCCACCTGATGACGGAGACTTGTGTTGCCTCCGAAACGTCGTGATTTATATTTTAGTTCTATTATTATTTATATTATTTCAATTTTATTATTTATTTTTACCTACGTGACTTTACGAAAAAATCTAACAGTATGCATATGAATGAGTCCGCACAGTGTTACTGACGGGCGTGTTTCGTGGTTGTTGTTGTTGTTATTAATTGTTGATAAGTGTATACCAGGCGAGGCAGTTAATATCTCTCCCTGTGTAAGTCAAGAGTTCATACTTGAGGTGTTATCACAAAGGCTGTCTGAGACGTGGGATGAACGTATGCGGAATGCAACGCTCGTACTTACGCAATTCGTAACTCGGAAACTTTATTTATTTTCATTTATTTATAGTGACTTGTTTACCGTCTCTCTATTTTTGTTGTTGTTGTTCTGCATTGTTTGTTGTCGTTGTTGTTGAAACCCCCGTTGCCCCTACGGGAAATCGAAGACATATTCAAGAGCTTAATAGCTCATCGGATTCCTCCTGCAGGATACATGCAGATGCTGACTCTGCGACGTGCAAAGAGAGGCAATGGTTTCAATGAAGCTAACGACATAAATCAGCAGGCGTCTGTCTGCTTCACGTATAATCTTGTCCACTTAGCGACATCAAAGTGTGCCTTGCGCAAGCCACCAGCTGCACTGATGGCTTTAGAGTTTAGATTGTGGGAGCCGCATTGCGTCAAGACGACCAAAAAACGAACCCTGTACCGGTTTTGACATCCAACGTCTCATCAGCAGTGTCAGCCTTGCTGCTTCTCCCATTCGTTCAACACGAAACCAAAAAAAAACCTCTGCACCTTTTTTGACATTCGGCATCTCATCAGCATTGCTGGAACCATTGCCTGTGAACTGCCAGACATCATGAAGGACCCCCCCCCNACTTCTCTTAAGAGCGGATGGATCAAATGTTTAGGCGCCACGTGCGTGTCGGACACGCGGGGCTGAGACACGCGAAGAGATCGGCTGACGGCTGGCGAAAGGCGCTCTCCCTAACCCACACACCGCCCCCGTGTCCCCCCTGTGTTGGCACTCGGCGTTGTGTGTATCCAGCGGAGGGAGGGCACACACCAGGGGCTCGTGTAAATACACCACACACACACACCCTTCTGGAGTGAGCGCTCTCACTCACGGGAGGTACAGGGCGTGAGCGAGTGGCGTTGGGGGGGGGGACTAGGCTGAAACGAAGACGAGAGTAGCGTGTGTGTGTGTCTGTGTGTGTGTGTCTGTGTGTGTGTGTCTGTGTGTGTGTGTCTGTGTATGTGCGTCTGTGTGTGTCTGTGTGTGTGTCTGTGTGTGTGTGTGGAGGGGAGCGGGAGTGGAGTGGTTAGCGCGCTGCGCTACGAACCTAGCATCCCGGGGTTCGATTCCCGCTCACGGCCAACACCAGTGACGATTATTTGAACCGGTCCTGGGCCTCCCCTAGGTCGACTCAGTCTCAAATTAATACCTGGTGCTATGTGTGAACATCGCCACCGGGGAGACAAAGGCGGTCGGGGTGGTGCTGGCCACCCACTCCCTCGTGTGCCGTGCTGGCCTTCATAGGTGCTCGCTAACAGCACTTGCCCCGACAGTCGAAGGCTATACGGGGGATCTTTGTCTTTGTAGGGGAGCGGTCGTGTAGTGGTAGTGCGACGCGCTACGAACCTAGCCACCCGGGTTCGACTCCCGCACACACACACACGTGTACCACACGTGTGTGTGTGTGTGGGTGTTTCACTCGCGTGCGCGCACGGCGTTCAAGGGGACCCTACTCGATGTCCTGTTGGCACGTTGGGCAATTGCCGGTGAAGAGTGGCATCGTCTTCTCGTTTCTCTCCTCCCTCTCTTGTTTTGCTTGTTGCGTTTGGTGGCAGGAAGCCAACGTGTGCGCGAAGCAGATAAGGTGCAACCTACGCAGAGATAAAACAAAAATGTCAAGGAACCTATTTGCTGTACTGCAATGTACTGCTTCTCTTTCCCTTTTGTTGTTGTTGATTTCGTGGGCGTCTCGGGGAAATCGTGGCTCAATCACTGCGTGATCCGTCAACCCCCACCACACACCCACCCACCACGGCCCGCCGCCATGGGTTCGTGTGAAGTAAAGATTCCTCTCAACGGGGGCGCACGGTGGCTAGAGATGTTAACTACCTCGCCTGGTGTGCAGGAGGTCGTGGGTTCGATCCCGACCCTGACTCCCGCTGTGTATTTGGAGTTTTCGTGTCTCACTCTCACCCCGTGGTCGCGTGGATTTTTCTCCGGATCCTCCGGTTTTTCTCTCCACGTTCGAATCAACATCACGCGTTTAGAGTGTCTGGCTGCTATAAATGTACACGCGATGATGATGATGAGATAAACCCACTTCGTTTAGCTATCATTTGTGACCAGGTCGCTTATGAAAAAGAGCTGGATCGCTCAGTGGGCCTTACCTGGTCAATACAAGTTTAGTTTGTATTTCCACAATCACCAAAGACAAGATCTCCCGTATAGCCGACACAATCTGTTGGGGCAAGTGCTGTTAGCGAGCACCCACGAAGGCCGGAACGGCAATGACGGGGTGGGTGGCCAGCACCACGCCCGGCCCCTTGTCTCCCCAGTGGCGAGGTTGTCACACCGCCTCAGGTACTCGTTTAAGGCTGAGTCGACCTAGGGGAGCCCAGGACAGGTTCGTATGTGTTTATGTATCCGTGTTAACTTCTATCGCGCTGTGCTAATCGGAGGTGCGGGGGGGCGTGAGACAGAACGCAACACAAAAAGCAGCTCCTGACAAATGAATGTTCAATCTCGATGATTTTAAAGCGACACAGCTCCAGCGGCGTTCTAATTTCCATGGGTGGAAAAACCCCGATTTTTCCAGCGGCAGCCATCGGGTTTTTTCTTTAATACAATTAAACCCGATTTCGGGTAATTAAAACCTGGTTTAATGAATACGAAACTCTGATGGCTTAGGCTGTTCCTCGTCGGTGCTGCTATCGTACTCGGGGGGCGTCGGGCACGGGGTAGTCGTAGAATGCGGCGGGCAGGTTGGTCTTGATGAACACGAGCTTCTCCTCCACAATCGTGGGCGCCAGTGAGTTCCTTAGCTTGGAATGGATGAAGCCCATCGTGAGAAGTTGGCGAAGTGCGGTTCTACAATTAGAAGCAATTAAACCGGATTTCTCCCAATCTCAGATGGTCGGGTTTAATAAAATTAACCCGTAAAAACAAAGTTTTCACTATAAATCCTTATATGCGTGGAGTCCTCTCGTCCTCTGGCTTGAGATGGCTGCCACCTATGGGTCAGATGATTGTCTGCCAGCATTAAGCAATTGGTAATAAATATTTGAAAAAATTTCCCTAAACAGTGTAAAATTTTGGAGAAAAAAAATTTCACGAACATTAATTGTCTCGCACAACGAGTCTGTGTGCAAATGTCAGCTCGATTGGATCACGGGAAGTGGGTTAAAAAACGACCGAACGATTTGCACGGTCGTAAGCAAGCAAGCAAGCGAGCACGCAAGCACGCAAGCAAGCAAGCAAGCGAACTTAATATGAAGGATTTAAAAAGACAATTAAACCCGATTGTAAAAAACCCGACTGCGCCACCCTTTGCTAAATGTCCGAAAGGAAGAGCGTTCCAGACGGCCGCGGAAGCGATTCTGAAAGCGGCGACCGTCTTTTGTTCGACGGTTAAAGCCGAAAGCCGCCGCTGGCCACGTGGCGATGGTTGAACTCTCAGCTCTCTTATCTCGCCACGTGGCACTATAAACACATGGGAACGTAAAACATTCACGTTGCAAACAAAGGCAATTTGCGCTTACTAAATACATATTATGGTGTATGCTGTGCGGTATTTAAAGCTGTAGAATTTGAAGAAACGTAGCGTGCTGTGCTGTAAAATATATTCACACTCGTGGGAACTTATTTTTGCCAGCATCAAAGAATGAAAAATATGAACGTGTGTTACCCCTTCTGGCAATAAAATTGATGTTAAGATTATGAGACCTCTCCTTTACCAGTGGCAACATATAGTAATAGGTTTTTACCCTTTCATCTGGTACAAAAACTGACACCTTTATACAAGGGATCATGTTTGCAATAACCACAACACAAGCAGTCAAAATGCAAACAAAAAAAACAACTCTGATAATGATAATGATATGCACTGTCCTTGAAGTTGATTGGTCCACACCCGAGACAGCTTTTCTTAGAGTCTAGTCGTCATTGGTGTTGGACCAGATGACGCCAAAAGGCGTACAACTCAAAAACAGCGCACTATCATAGTATTGAGAGCTCGGGGTAAGCTTGTGTTGTGGTTATTGCAAACATGATCCCTTGTATAAAGGTGTCAGTTTTTGTACCAGATGAAAGGGTAAAAACCTATTACTATGGTGTTAAGATGTTAATAAAACCCCAAACAGAATCCTTTTTTCAAGGAATCCTGTCCGCATTAGCGTTCTGGTGTGGACCCATTCAGTTTCAAAGACAATGCAATATATTGATTATAATTCCCAGAGCATGTTTTATGTTTGCATGTTCGTGTGCAGACATGATTCCTGTGAAAGAGAGATTCTGTGTGGTATCTGAACACACCGACACAACTCTGTTTTATTGCGAGAAAGGGTCAAAACCCTCGTGTTTTATAGTCGTTGGTTTTTTCGGTAAAGTCACGTAGGTAAAACATTTAATAAAATAAATGAAAACAACTAAATTTTATTTATTTCATTTATTTCATTTTCACCTACGTGGCTTTACCGGAAAAAAACCAAAAAGTATGAATCCTTGCAGTCACGAAAGCTTCAAACCCTCGTGTTTTATTTTGATCCGGGCAACAAAGACCCCACGTGGTTTAGTTCCCCTCGACGATATCAGCCGATGAATGGTTCACCGGGCATCGAACGCCGCTCAAACGCCGCCTCTCTCCGTGTGCCACCAACCCCATCGGCTCACGACACAGGCATCGAACGCCGCTCAAACGCCGCCTCTCTCCGTGTGCCACCAACACCTTCGGCTCACGACACGGGCATTAAGCAAACGCTCTCCCACGCAACGGGGTGTCCCTCTCTGTCCCTTATCTCTCACCACTCCACGCGTCAATCTCCACGCGAGTTCTCCGACGGCTGCTCTGTGCTGCTTCCAGTGTTCAGGGGCCTGCTCAAGGCGCGGCTCCGGCTGGAGCACGCCATGTACCACACACATGTCGGTGATGTGCGTGTCTTCTTCGAACGCTGGGGAGCCGGACAAGCCCCTCTCTGTACCAGCGTGGACGGCACCCTCGTGGTGTTCACCTTCTGAAGCGCTCGCTCGTCACCGTGGCGTGCGCGATGACCACCACCACCGCCACGTGGCTTTTTTTTCGTGTTGTGCGCGGTGCTTTTAGCGCCACAGCGCGTGGATTTGGAGCGTTTATTTTCATTTGTTTGCTGGTGACTTTGTGTATTTCATATCGGAATCGCCTCCAGTGCTGTTGCTGCTGACGGCAATAAAAAGTTGTTTAAAAGTCAAAAAGTATCTGTC
Source organism: Lethenteron camtschaticum (assembly GCA_018977245.1). Taxonomy (NCBI): domain Eukaryota; kingdom Metazoa; phylum Chordata; class Hyperoartia; order Petromyzontiformes; family Petromyzontidae; genus Lethenteron; species Lethenteron camtschaticum. Next base: position 7,240,248 of record MU249602.1, on the reverse strand, counting down.
CCTTATCTCTCGCCACTCCACGTGTCAATCTCCACGCGCTCTCTCCCTCTCTCTCTCACGTGGGCTCACCACCGCACTCGATCTCAAACACCATCACCCACCGCTCAGCACCCACCACGCGCCTCTCGATGTGTCTCTGTGTATCTCTATATGTCTCTGTGCGTATCTGTGGGTCTCTACGTGTCTCTGTGTATCTTTATTTGGCTCTGTGTGGTTCTATGGGTCGTGACTGCAGGAATTACTCTTTGGTTCTTTCGGTAAAGTCACGTATAAAGATAAAATAATAAATTAAATACTAGCATACGACGTTTTGATTGGTTCTCGATATGTCTCTGTGTTTCTCTGGGTCTATATGTGTCTCTGCCTATCTCTATGTGGCTCTATGTGCCTCTATGGATCTCAACGTCTCTGTACATCTCTATGGGTCTCTATGTGGTTTTATGGGTAATCTGTGGGGTCTCTATGTGACTCTGCGGGTCTTTATGAGGTCTCTGTGTGGCTCTATGGGTCTAGACGTGTCTCTGTGTATGTCTATGTGGCTATGCGTATCTCCGTGGATATCGATGTGTCTATGTGCATCTCTATGAGTCTCTATGTGGTCATATGGGCCTCTATGGGGTCTCTCTGTGGCGTTATGGGTCTCGATGTGTCTGTGTATCTCTGTGTATCTCAGTGGGTCTCAATATGTCTCTGTGCATCTCTGTGTGTCTCTGTGTGTCTCTGTGTGTATCTGTGTATCCCTGTGTGTCTCTGTGTATCTGTGTATCTCTGTGTATCTCTGTGTATCTCAGTGGGTCTCAATGTGTATCTGTGTATCTCTGTGTGTCTCCATAGGTCTCTATGTCTCTTTGTATCTCTGTGTGTCTCTGTGTATCTCTGTGTGTCTCTGTGTCTCTCCATGGGTCTCTATGTCTCTGTTGTATCTCGGTGTGTCTCTGTGTATCTCCATGGGTCTCTATGTATCTGTGTGTCTCTGTGTATCTCCGTGGGTCTCTATGTCTCTGTGTATCTCTGTGTGTCTTTATGTATCTCCATGGGTCTCTATGTCTCTGTATCTCTGTGTATCTCTGTGTGTGTATCTCTGTGTGTCTCTGTGTGTCTCTATGTCTCTGTGTATCTCTGTGTATCTCTGTGTGTCTCTGTGTATCTCCGTGTATTTCAATGTGTCTCTGTGTGTCTCCATGGGTCTCTATGTATCTGTATCTCTGTGTGTCTCTGTGTATCTCTGTGTATCTGTGTGTCTCTGTGTATCTATGTGTGTCTCTGTGTATCTCCATGGGTCTCTATGTTTCTGTTGTATCTCTGTGTGTCTCTCTGTGTGTATCTGTGTATCTCTGTGTGTCTCTGTGTCTCTGTGTATGTGTATCTCTGTGTGTCTCTGTGTCTGTATCTGTGTGTCTCTGTGTGTCTCTGTGTGTCTCTGTGTATCTGTGGGTCTCTATGTCTCTGTGTATCTCTGTGTGTCTCTGTGTGTCTCTGTGTATCTCCATGGGTCTCTATGTCGCTGTGTATCTCTGTGTGTCTCTGTGTGTCTCTGTGTATCTCTGTGTGTCTCTGTGTGTCTCTGTGTATCTCTGTGTATCTCTGTGTATCTCCGTGGGTCTCTATGCGCGGGTTATCGCGGCTGCCCGCGTTTCCACGATCGAAGGGGAATCTCCGCTTTTGTAACCGAGTTGCACGGCTTCCCGTTACAGGAACTGTTGCGTGAATTTCAGTCTCCCCCCCCCCACCCCATTTAAAAGATAAAAGTGAAAGGTTTAATATCGAACACCCAAGAGGGAGTGAGTGGGTTGGGGTAGGGTAAATGAGGATACGAAGATAAGACAAAGATCCCCCGTATGGCCTTATCAGACTGTTGGGGCAAGTGCTGTTCGCGAGCACCTATGAAGGCCGGAACGGCACACGAGGGGTGGGTGGCCAGCACCACACACACACACAAAAACACAAAGACAAAGATCCCCCGTATAGCCTTATCAGACTGTAGGGGCAAGTGCTGTTAGCGAGCACCTATGAAGGCCGGCACGGTACACTAGGGGGTGGGTGGCCAACACCACGCCCGGCCGCCTTTGTCTCTAGAGAGACAAAGATCCCCCGTATAGCCTTAACAGACTGTAGGGGCAAGTGCTGTTACCGAGCACCTATGAAGGCCGGCACGGCACACTAGGGGGTGGGTGGCCAACACCACGCCCGGCAGCCTTTGTCTCCCAAGAGGCGATGTTTACACATCGCACTAGGTACTCATTTTAGGCCGAGTCGACCTAGGGAGGCCCGGGACCGGTTCAGATAAACGTCACTGGTGTTGGCCGTGAGCGGGAATCGAAATCGGGTCGCCGGGTTCATAGCGCAGCGCGCTAACCGCTGCACTACCACTCCCCACCAAGAGACAAGACACAGACACACAGACGGGATTGTGTATACGGGACCCATCCCTTGATCGGCATGCACGCGGACAACACGCGCAGCGCACTCGCCACGGCGAAAATGAATCCAGAACCCCTTTAATTCAAAACACAGATTCCTGTCGGACAAGCAGCACTGTGTTCACGAATCCACGTCCTCCAACCGGCTCGCCGATACTTCAGACTCGCTGAGCTGACAGAACACGCCTGAGCCGGTTTCTCACGGGGGAGGGGAGGGTTCAATCTTAATTTTGGAGCTTTCGTGACTGCAGAATTATTCTTTGGTCGATCGGTAAAGTCACGTCTAAATATAAAATAATAAATTAAATACTAGCATACGACGTTTCGATTGCAACACAAGCAATCGTCATCAGGTATAATGAAATATCGACACAAAATCTAACCAGAAAACCACAGACAGACATATAAGCAGACAGATATCACCAAGATACACAGAGAGAGCAACACAGGTACAGAGAGGGGTGATCGTCTCTGTGGGGTGGCCTCAAGTAGACATATCGACACCGTGAGGACCTCACGGTGGCGAGGGATGTTAACTACCTCGCCAGGTATGCAGGGACACCTAGGTTCGATTACGACCCTGACCTCTGCTGTATATGTCAAGTTTCGATTTAAAGCTTTCGTGACTGCAGGGATTCATCTTCTTGGTTCTTTCGGTAAAGTCACGTAGAAGGGAAATAATAAAAATAAAACATATAAAATAATTCAATTTCTATTTAAGCTTTCGTGACTGCAGGGATTCATCTTCTTGGTTATTTCGGTAAAGTCACGTAGAAGGGAAATAATAAATAATAAAAATTTAACATAAAATAATTCTCACGACGTTTCGGCCACAACGCAAGCAGCCGTCCTCAGGTGAAGAGCAGGTCTGTCGGGAAGACAGCGTCTGAAGTTTGCGTGTCTCTCTCTCACCCCGTGGATTTTTCTCCGGGTCCTCCGGTTGTTTCCCTCCACATTTAGAATCAACATCGAGCGGTTTCGGAGTATTTGGCTGCTGTACATTTCCACGGGATGACGACGCGCCCACTTCGTTGAGCCATCATTTGTGATGACCAGGTCGTTTCTGAAAATGAGTTGTTTCGCTCAGTGGGGCCTTAACTGGTATAATAAAAAGTGATTTCGTTTTNATTTTACGTGGGCCATGGTGGTTAGTGAAGGGGAGGAGGGAAGGGTGGGGTGAGTGCTGCGAACCGGTTCAGATATCGTTCGCCACTGATATTTGCCGTGGCCGCGGAATCTATTCAACTCGGGAAACTGTGGGTTCATAGTTCAGTGCGCTAACCACCGAGCCACCGCTCTCTCTCTCCAGCACGTGGTGTTTACAAGCAACGTGGGAGCCAGCACGAGAGTCGCGTTGCATTCGCACACAAAGATCACCGGCACGGCGATTACATAAGCTGCGGGGTGCAATGATTGGTGATGATGATGATGATGAGAGAGGGTGGCGATGATGAGAGAGCGTGGTGATGATGATGATGATGAGAGCGTGGTGGTGATGATGATGATGAGAGCGTGGTGGTGATGAGAGCGTGGTGGTGATGATGATGAGAGCGTGGTGGTGGTGGTGATGATGATGAGAGAGCGTGGTGCTGATGATGAGAGCGTGGTGATGATGATGATGATGAGAGCGTGGTGGTGATGATGATGATGAGAGCGTGGTGGTGATGATGATGATGAGAGAGCGTGGTGGTGATGATGATGATGATGNGAGCGTGGTGGTGATGATGATGATGAGAGCGTGGTGGTGATGATGATGATGAGAGCGTGGTGGTGGTGATGATGATGAGAGAGTGGTGATGATGATGAGAGCGTGGTGGTGATGATGATGATGATGAGAGGGTGGTGATGATGATGATGATGAGAGCGTGGTGGTGATGATGATGATGATGAGAGCGTGGTGATGATGATGAAGATGAGAGCGTGGTGTGATGATGATGATGATGATGAGAGCGTGGTGGTGATGATGATGAGAGCGTGGTGATGGTGATGATGATGAGAGCGGGTGATGATGATGATGAGAGCGTGGTGATGATGATGATGATGAGAGAGGGTGATGATGATGATGAGAGCGTGGTGGTGATGATGATGAAGATGAGAGCGTGGTGGTGATGATGATGATGATGAGAGCGTGGTGGTGATGATGATGATGAGAGGGTGGTGATGATGATGATGAGAGCGTGGTGGTGATGATGATGATGAGAGCGTGGTGATGATGATGATGATGAAGCGTTGGTGATGATGATGATGATGAGAGTGTGTAATGATGATGATGATGAGAGCGTGATGATGATGATGAGAGTGTGGTGGTGATGATGATGATGAGAGCGTGATGATGATGATGATGATGAAAGCGTGGTGGTGATGATGATGATGAGAGCGTGGTGATGATGATGATGAGAGCGTGTGTGATGATGATGATGATGATGATGATGAGGGTGGTGGTGATGATGATGAGAGCGTGGTGGTGATGATGATGATGAAAGCGTGGTGATGATGATAATGAGAGGGTGGTGATGATGATGATGGTGAGAGCGTGGTGATGATGATGGTGATGAGAGANGGTGGCGATGATGAGAGAGCGTGGTGATGATGATGATGATGAGAGCGTGGTGGTGATGATGATGATGAGAGCGTGGTGATGATGATGATGATGAGAGCGTGGTGATGATGATGATGATGATGAGAGAGGGTGGCGATGATGAGAGAGCGTGGTGATGATGATGATGAGAGCGTGGTGGTGATGATGATGATGAGAGCGTGGTGGTGATGATGATGAGATGNGATGGTGATGATGATGATGAGAGGGTGGTGATGATGATGATGATGAGAGCGTGGTGGTGATGATGATGATGAGAGGTGGTGATGATGATGATGAGAGCGTGGTGGTGATGATGATGATGATAGTGTGGTGGTGATGATGATGATGATGAGAGCGTGATGATGATGATGATGAGAGTGTGGTGGTGATGATGATGATGAGAGTGTGGTGGTGATGATGATGATGATGAGAGCGTGGTGGTGATGATGATGATGAGAGCATGGTGATGATGATGATGATGAGAGCGTGGTGATGATGATGATGATGATGAGCGTGGTGGTNATGATGATGATGAGAGCGTGGTGGTGATGATGATGATGAGAGGTGGTGGTGATGATGATGAGAGCGTGGTGGTGATGATGATGATGAAAGCGTGGTGATGATAATGATGAGAGGGTGGTGATGATGATGATGATGGTGAGAGCGTGGTGATGATGATGATGAGAGCGGGTGATGATGATGATGAGAGGGTGATGATGATGATGAGAGCGTGGTGGTGATGATGATGATGAGAGTGTGGTGGTGATGATGATGATGATGAGAGCGTGGTGATGATGATGATGGTGAGAGTGTGGTGGTGATGATGATGATGAGAGTGTGGTGGTGATGATGATGATGAGAGCGTGGTGGTGATGATGATGATGAGAGATGGTGATGATGATGATGAGAGCGTGGTGGTGATGATGAGAGCGTGGTGGTGATGATGATGATGAGAGCGTGGTGATGATGATGATGAGAGGGTGGTGGTGATGATGATGAGAGGGTGGTGATGATGATGATGAAAGCGTGGTGATGATAATGATGAGAGGGTGGTGATGATGATGATGAGTGAGAGGTGGTGATGATGATGATGAGAGGTGGTGATGATGATGATGAGAGGGTGATGATGATGATGAGATGGTGGTGATGATGATGATGAGAGTGTGGTGGTGATGATGATGAGAGGGTGGTGATGATGATGATGGTGAGAGTGGGTGGTGATGATGATGATGAGAGTGTGGTGATGATGATGATGAGAGCGTGGTGATGATGATGATGATGAGAGCGTGGTGATGATGATGGTGAGAGCGTGGTGGTGATGATGATGTGATGATGATGATGGAGGTGATGATGATGATGATGAGAGCGTGGTGGTGATGATGATGAGAGGGTGGTGATGATGATGATGAGAGAGTGGTGATGATGATGATGAGAGCGTGGTGATGATAATGATGAGAGCGTGGTGGTGATGATGATGATGNGAGCGTGTGGTGATGATGATGAGAGCGTGGTGATGATGATGATGAGAGCGTGGTGGTGATGTTGATGATGAGAGCGTGGTGGTGATGATGATGAGAGCGTGGTGATGATGATGATGATGAGAGCGGGTGATGATGATGATGAGAGGGTGGTGGTGATGATGATGAGAGCGTGGTGGTGATGATGATGATTATGGGTGGTGATGATGATGATGAGAGCGTGGTGGTGATGATGATGATGATGAGAGGGTGGTGGTGATGATGATGAGAGTGTGGTGATGACGATGAGAGAGCGTGGTGGTGATGATGATGAGAGCGTGGTGATGATGATGATGAGAGGTTGGTGATGATGATGAGAGCGTGGTGATAATGATGATGAGAGGGTGGTGATGATGATGATGATGAGAGCGTGGTAGTGACGATGAGAGAGCGTGGTGATGATGATTGCCCGTGTTAGCGAGCGCCTATTTAACGACGACGCACACACACCTTGAGATGATCCAAGCACAACGCCCCACCATGGCCACCCCAAGACAACTTCAAACTTAAGCGTCTCACATCTGATGACGCCGTGGCGTCGAAGCGCCGCTGCCGCCCCCCCAACCCCATGCCCCCCATAGTGTGGGGCCCGGGGCGCTCGCCTCGATTCGCCGTCACCCCTTAGGGACGGCCTCTGACCTCTCGCCAGTGCTGCACATGTTTGGCTGAATCAGCCCAAGTGCTGATATCATTCGCCGCTGATGGTTCGCCGTGGCCAGATGCTTACAGGGTGGCCCAAAAGTTAGGACACAAAGGGTTGTTTAATCGATTATCGCGCTGGCATGAGCACGTTTTAATTGTTTAATCTGTGGGGGTTAATATTTGACCCCGTCGTGGCTTATTAATGCCGCATTTCTGGTAGGTCTTCCTCTGCCTGTGACATTTTTTTATAAATTCGAGCGAGAACCTTCGAGTGAACTGAGACGAAGCGTTATTGACGCGTGGTTCAATATTACACGGCTGTCGTCTCGAAGAAGAAAACGTGTCCTACATTTATGTTTTAAGAAATAATGCTTATTTAAAAACAATCAGGCATCAATGTTGATGTAAGTCAGTTTGGACATTTCTTTAAATAAATATAATAACCCCATGTGTCTTGACTTTTGGGCCACTCTATCATTGTGAGGTCAAGTGCTGTCAGCGAGCAGCACCTATGAAGGCCGGCACGGCACGGCACACGTGTGGTCGGGATCGAACCCACGACCTCCTGTATACCAAGCGGGGTAGTTAACATCTCCTAGCCACCGTGGCCCCATATGGAGACCTTCGTCCAGCAGTGGATTGAATGCGGTCGGCACCGCCAGAGGTCGCAAACGAGTTTTGATTCCTTACCCGTACCCGGCCGCACCAGGGTCGCAAATGGGTACCCGTACCCGTACGGGTGGTGATGATGATGAGAGCGCGGTGGTGGTGATGATGACAGAGGGTGGTGATGATGATGATGATGAGAGCGTGGTGATGATGATGATGGATGACAGAGCGTGGTGAAGATGTTGATAAGGAGGGAAGAGAGAGAGAGCTGTACAGAGGAGCGGCGTCTGTTCTCACAGGGGCGGGGAGAGTGCGGGGATTCATAGTTGGGGGGCGGGGGCACACAGAGTCACGTGGCTTATGGGAGGCTTTAGCTGATCCAGATATTTATTGCGTAAAAATCAAAGTTTGCTAGTTTAAGAACCAAACGCATCATCTCCCACGTATCTCAGCCTTGCCTCCCACGTCTCCCACCCGGGGCCTGTCGGGGTACAATTTGGACACACGAAGGCCATCGATGCGTGATGTATGGAATCAGGTTCAGGGTTGCGCGCTAATAAATGATTGCACGTTTAGGGCCCGTGAACATTGCTCACAGGGAATCGTAAAACACGAGAGCCGAGCGCGAGTGAGGAATACCCAGCATTGAACGCTGTTACGTAAACGTCTTGGCTTTATTTTTTTTTGCGATAATTTATCACGTGTTGCATTATTTAACGATCGCGACGTTAATAATTTTGCCGATTGCGATTTCAGCATTGGCATCGTAATCATCCACCCGTGAGCTAGTCGCTGCTGGATGAATGCCCGCTTCATGAAACCGCTGCTGCTGCTGTTGTTGTTGTATCTCACGGCCATACGATGCAGCAATCCGTCTGTCAAGTTGCTGCGCATTCGCTGATTTCATCGCTAGGTGGTTCCCTGCCCTGTGGCTGCTACCCCCCCGCCCCCACCCTTCCTTAATCTTGACCAACGGCCATCATCATTATCATTGCCATCATCATCACCATCAACATTACCATCAACATTACCATTATCATTATCAACATTACCATCATCATCATCATCGCCATCATCGTTGCCATGATCATCACCATCAACATTACCATCAACATTACCATCATCATTAGCATTATCATTGCAACCATCATCGCCATCATCATCATTATTATCATCATCATCACCATCATCGTTACCATCATCACCATCATCATCATCACCATCATCGCCATTATCGTTGCCATCATCATCATCATCAACATTACCATCATCATCGCCATCATCATTAGCATTATCATTGCAACCATCATCGCCATCATCATCATTATTATCATCATCATCACCATCATCGTTACCATCATCGTTACCATCATCATCATCACCATCATCGCCATTATCGTTGCCATCATCATCATCAACATTACCATCATCATCGCCTTCATCATTAGCATTATCATTGCCACCATCATCGCCATCATCATCATTATTATCATCATCATCACCATCATCGTTACCATCATCGTTACCATCATCACCATCATCGCCATTATCGTTGCCATCATCACCATCATCAACATTACCATCATCATCGCCTTCATCATTAGCATTATCATTGCCACCATCATCGCCATCATCATCATTATTATCATTATCATCACCATCATCGTTACCATCATCACCATCATCATCACCATCATCGTTACCATCATCATCATCATCGTCCCTTCTAGCCGTGACGCGTTTCTGAACAGTGGTCAGTCCGATGTGCCTCTAACCTGCGTTGCGTTCTCTAACCCACGTGTTCCTCTCTCACACACACACACCCAGACTCACTCGCACACTCACACTCTTGCGCAACTGGGAGCAGAACATTCGAACTCCAAATATACAGGCGCCGTCAGGGTCCGGGATCAAACCCACGTCCTTCCTGCATAGCAGGCCTTCATAGGTGCTCATTTGATCGAATCCTCTATACAGGTTGTTTAGAATAATGGACCCGATTTGAAATCGCTATATCTCTGCAACCACGAACCGCCATGAATGAAACTCTTACCACTTGAAAGGGCGGGGCATAGAGAGGGCAGGGCATAGAGTTTCAAATGATGACCGCAAGATACCTCTCCCAGGCACAAACAGCCCCTAGCCTCAGTCATTTGCGAGATGATGACCCCGCAACACGATGGGCGTTTTGCGTTCTGCGAGTTGCCGAGTGCCAAACAACAACAATGTTTACACCATTGGAACCTCCTTTGCCAATAGCAAAATATGATAATTGTTTTTTTACCCTTTTATCTGGCAACAAAACTGACACCTTTGTTGTCAGATAAAAGGGTAAAAAAGAATTATCATATTTTGCTACTGGCAAAAGAGGTTCCAATGGTGTAAATGCTTACCCGAGCTCTCATACTCTGATGGTGCATTGTCTTTGAGTTGTGCGCCTTTTGGCGTCATCTGGTCCAACCCGTGTGATACTAGGCTCTAAGGAAAGATGTCTCGGGTGTGGACCAATCAACTTCAAGGACAGTGCATACATTATCAGAGTTATGTTTTTGTTTGCATTACGACTGTAGCTATTGTGGTCTATGCAAACATGACTCCTTGTAAAAAAAAGTGTCAGTTTTGTTGCCAGATAAAAGGGTAAAAAAACAATTATGAAACCTTTTACACAAGCATTGTGGATAATGCAGACATGATTCCTTGTAAAAGGTTTCAGTTTGGTGTTTTAACATCTTATCACCTGTTTTGTTGCCAAAATAAAGCAGAAAACCGATTCTCAATAACCACTGCTCTCGATAATTCGAGTTTTCGCTTCAAGATTTTATTCTAAACATAATTATATTTCTTTAAATGCGATGGAGGGGCTTTTTTTCTTGTTCTTGTGTCGGTTGAACTGCGGCTCTTGGCCACAAACAAGGACTCAAACCGTGAAATTGCAACGTGAGCGGACACATTGTCTGAGTGGGCAATTGTGGTGAACGAGTAAGGAATTTGTTTAAAAATAAAAATTTGGTTGGTTAGCGTGAGCACGAGAGCAGAGCTGCGGATGTGTGGTGGAAAACTCACTCACCACAACCTCATCACCACCTCATCATCACAACCTCGTCACACAACCTCTTCACAGCAAACTCGTCAGTAAAACGCATTCCGCTCGCTGTGCGCAATTCGGAACGCCAGCGAATTATAGAAATAAAGCATCGAATGTTGCCTGCGTTTGTTATCGCAACGCAAGTTCTATATTGCCATGCGCCCGCCACCACAAGCAATGACCTTTGATAAGGGTGGGCGGATCGGTGCGGTGGTGTGGGTGGATGAGTGTGGTGGGATGGGTGGGTTGTTCGGTTGGGTGGGTTGGGTTGGTGGTTTGGGTTGAGTGGTTGGGTTGGTGGTTTGGGTTGGGTGGGTGGTTTGGGTTGGGTGGTTGGGTTGGGTGGGTGGTTTGGGTTGGGTGGGTGGGTGGGAGGGTTGGTGTTTGGGTTGGGTGGTTGGGTTGGGNGTTTGGGTTGGGTGGGTGGGTGGCTGTTTGGGTTGGGTTGGTGGGTTGGGTGGGTGGTGAGTGGGTTGGGTGGGTGGTTGGGTTGGGTGGGTTGGGTTGGCTGTTTGGGTTGGGTGGGTGGTTTGGGTTGGGTTGGTGGTTGGTGGGTGGTTGGGTGGTTGGGTTGGGTGGTGAGTGAGTGGTTGGGTTGGGNTTTGGGTTGGGTGGGTGGNTGGGTGGGTTGGTGGNTGGGTGGGTTCGGTGGNTGGTTGGGTTGGGTAGGTGNGTTTGAGTAGGTAGATGCTTGAATCAGTAGGTGGCTGAGTGTGGGTCTCATTCGCGTCACGAGTAAAATAAATCAACGAGCCGTAAATGTGGAACGAGCTTTTACCGAATGTGTCGGAGTAAGCGGAATGTGTCTTTCTGCTTATTGTGCAAGTTGGTCGCGTTGAGACGGAGAAGACCACGATCCTTCATCTACTTACGAATCGTTTTTTTTTATTCGTCCGCTGGACACAACCGGTCTCGTTGGTGCCAATGCACCACGCCAACTGCTTCCTTCCTTCTGCCGGACATGCCACCTGTTGCACACGTGGCACCTGTTGCACACGCGTGCCACCTGTTGCACATGTGGCACCTGTTGCACACGTGCCACCTGTTGCACACANGTGCCACCTGTTGCACATGTGGCACCTGTTGCACACACCTGTTACACACGCGTGCCACCTGTTGCACACGTGTGTGCCACCTGTTGCACACGTGTGCCACCTGTTGCACACGTGCCACCTGTTGCACACGTGTGTGCCACCTGTTGCACACGTGTACCTGTTGCACACGTGCCACCTGTTGCACGTGTGAGCCACCTGTTGCACACGTGCCACCTGTTGCACACGTGTGCCACCTGTTGCGCACGCGTGCAACAGGTGGCACACGTGTGGTTGTTGCACACGCGTGCCACCTCACACGTGCCACCTGTTATNGCCCACGGTTCTTGCACACGCGTGCCACCTGTTGACTTGCAGCCTTGCACCCCTTTGGTTTGCAATCGTTTTTAAAAAAAACTGTTTGTTTGTTAATAAATACGTTGTTTTGATGAAACAAAGTCGTGTTTGCTTCTCCGTGCCCGTGCTTAATTTGTGTTTTCGATGATTTACCTTCAAAAAAAGATCTGGCCACGTCTCGCACCCCCAGAAAGGGCATCTCGTACCCTCAGCGGGTGCACCCCAGGTGAAGAACCACTGCCATAGATTTCGATTTAAAGTTTTCGTGACTGCAGGGATTCATCTTCTTGGTTCTGACTTTACCGAAAGAACCAAGAAGATGAATCACTGCCATAGACTCACCCCACCACCACCACCAGCAATGAACGTGCTGCTCAATTGAGGACATCTCTGACTTTGCGTCGTTGTTGACCGTCTGTCTCTGTGCCTCTGCCTGTGCCAGTCTGCAATGCCCTCGACCCGCCTGCCTCTGTCTACCGAGCTATCTGTCTGTGTGTGTGTCTCGCTGGCACCCTGCCCACTCGTGTCAACGCCGCTGTGTACTGCATGGACGCACTGGGGCACAGCACCGCAACCCATTGGCTCAGTGACATTTTCAACTTTAGGGGGTAGCGCCAATCGGTCAAGTGGGGGGTGGCCCCCCAATTTATTTGTTCCGTCTCGCACGCTCGCACCTCGGCTATGACGTCTCGCGCCTCCTCATCGTCGTTACGCTCACACGGTCTCGGACACTTAACGCTGGAGGGGGCGCTGCGTCTGCGCACAAATAAGTTGCTTCGTTCATTGACACCGTTGTTAAAAAACATATCTCAAATTCTTAGGTTTTTTCGGTAAAGTAACGTAGGTAAAAAATTTAAATTAACAAAAGTAAAATAAAAAATCACGACGTTTCGGAGGCAACGCAAGCTTCCGTCTTCAGGTGGAACCGTCACAGCACGATAGCTGTATCAAGTGAGAGAAATTCCAAGAACACAGTATTTGTATATATACTGGTTGAGGGTGGGAGGAGCCAAGGTAGACCCTGGATATTATTTTTGCGATGGACTGTGTTCTTGGAATTTCTCTCACTTGATACAGCAATCGTGATGTGACGGTTCCACCTGAAGACGGAAGCTTGTGTTGCCTCCGAAACGTCGTGATTTTTATTTTATTTTAATTTTACTTTCATAAATTTAAAAAATTTCCCCACGTGACTTTATCGAAAAAAACCTAAGAATATGAATCCTTGCAGTCACGAAAGCTTCAAATCTAGAACATATCTCAAGGTGGCTGTCAAGGGAGCTCCCCAAACCCACCCTCCCAACCCCCAACTCGTAGCTTTGGCCACGTGGATTGGAAGCGTGGACGATGATCTTCAACACGAGCAGCGAATGTGCCGCCCGCTAAGACCGGCCGGGAGGTTGGCAACCTGCGGGTGTCTGGAGCCACGCGCTGTGGCTCTTTAAGGGAACGCAGTGCGGCTCTTGAAATTCGAAAAAAGCAAACGTGGCTCTTCTTGTTACTTTGGTTGCCTACCGGTTTACCATGGGAGTCCAGTTTACCATAAGAGTCCAGTTTACCATGGAGTCCAGTTTACAATGGGAGTTCATTTTACAAATGGAAATCCAGTTTACCATGGCAGTCCAGTTTACAATGGCAGTCCAGTTTACCATGGCAGTCCAGTTTACAATGGGTGTCCAGTTTACCATTGTCAACACGGTGGGGAGGTGAGGTGGGAGGGTGGGTGGGCAGGGTTGATTCTGAAACTGTTGGGGAGCGGTGGGGAGTCATGGGTGGCGGTGGCGGTGGGAGGGCAGGTTTGGCATTTGGCTGCGGCACGCGACTTTGTAAACACAAACTTCTGCTTTTTTTGCCCTCCACTTTTTCAGTCGGCGTCTGCAAAACCCTTCCAGCCCAGCCCCCCCAAGGAAAGTGGAACACGGCAAGCTGCACCGACGGCCACATTGCTTACGTCTGCACGGCCGACCTTGTGTGTGTGTGTGTGCGCGCGTGCCTCCCCTAGGTCGACTCAGCCTCAACTGAGTACCTGGGTGCGGTGCGTAAACATGGGTGGGTGAGTGGGTTAGTGAGTGAGTGGGTGAGTGAGTGGGTGAGTTAGTGGTGAGTGGGGGGGGGTGGGTGGGATTTTTTTAAAGCTGGTGGAGGGGACCATAGATTGAGGAGCACAGTGCAGTACAACGATTGACTCGATGCACTTGCACTCTGCTCACAACGCTGCAAGCAGCAACCTACGGGCACCAGCTCCTGGCTTTGCGGGCGCCCCATCCAAAAACACTCTCCAAGCTCAACTCTGCTTAGCTTAAGATCTGACGATGCATGTGCGTGGCGTTGAAAGATGTTGGTGGTCATGTATTTGTTATCTCCATATGTATAAAAGGCAAAGTAGTGAATGTGTGTCTGTTCAAAATGCCATGTGGGTACTTTCCAGACTGTACGCCATGCACAAATTATAAAAAGTATAACCCGTAAAAACATAGTTTTTCACTCTAAATCCTTTATATGCGTGGCGGCTAGAGTCCTCTCGTCCTCTGGCTTGAGATGGCTGCCACCTATGGGTCAGATGATTGTCTGCCAGTATGTAAAATTTTGAATTTTTTTTCACGAACATTAATTGTCTCGCACAACGAGTCTGTGTGCAAAATGTCAGCTCGATTGGATCACGGGAAGTGGGTTAAAAAACGACCGAAAGGTTTGCACGGTCGTAAGCAAGCACGCAAGCAAGCAAGTGAACTTAATATAAAGGATTTAAAAATACACTTTTGTTTTTTAGGAGGGGGGGGGGAGCTCAATAATGCATATATTTTTACACGGCAAGTGAGCTGTGACGTCACATCTGTCATGTGACCCGCGCCTGTGGAAGCGTAACGCAGTGCAGTGTAGTGGTTAGCGCGCTGCGCTACGAACCCGGCGACCCGAGTTCGATTCCCGCTCACGGCCACCACCGGTGACGATTATTTTAACCGCTCCTGGCCTCCCCTAGGTCGACTCAGCCTCAAACGAGTGTGTGGTGTGTGAACATCGCCACTGGGGAGACAAAGGCGGCCGGGCGTGGCGAATCCAAGTCCCGGGCGAAGCCGGGTAGCAAAGCTGGTCCATTATATCGGTGTGTTTGGGGTCAGATCGTGTGTCGTTAAACCTACCACCAAACGACACAGCTAATTAGTAAGCTTTGTCACGTAAACAGAACATGCAAATTCGTTACTAGTTCAGCACACCGGTGTGTTGGAGAGCAAATCCAACTAGTGACGAATTGGCCACGTTCTGTTTACGTGACAAACCTTACTAATTAGCTGTGTCGGGTGGTGGCGGGTTTTACGACACATTTATATTTACGCGATCTAACCCAAAAAAAACTATATTATGGATGACATTGCTCGCGAAAGCCTGCTACCTATTAAAATTGATTAGTTGGTTGCTCAAGGTACGTCATATTTCATCTGTGTTCGTCAGTGCAAATTCATCCCTCCCCCCGCCCCGAGCGATAACAAACAGGTAGGCGGCGGACATCGGCGTGAATTCGCAGCCACTCCCTCTGCAATCCGCGCCACAAAGCTAAGCTGGCCGGGAAAACTCTGCATATCGGACGCAATTCGCGTCTTACCAGCGAGTGGCGTTCCGAAATGGGCAGGGCGCTCCAGGGAGCTGTCCTCCTGAACGGAACCATCAGGGCGAGAGCGCATCGAATCGGGGAGCGAGTGGTGTGGGAAGCGATTTTATTTTTTGTTAAACGAACGCGACTTTAACCATCAGCACTGCAAGATTATGGCAGTGTTTTTAAAAAGAACACTCGATTGTTTTAACAGCACAAAGTGGAATCTACAGCAAAACGGGAGTGAACTTACGCTAAAGCGTTAGTGGAACCTTACGTGCGTTCACCCGCGTGTGTGTCACAATGGTGAACGTGACCAACACAACCCACACACGTTGAACAACAAGTAACAAGGGCAATATTCATCACATTGGTCTCGTGCGATTCATAATTAGTGTCTTTTGGGAACGGTTCGTCGCGTAGGTTATAACGTCAATTTGTTTATATCAACAACTCACAGCCACAAACTTGGTTTCAATTGTTTTGTTAACCTGAACAAGAATTGTTTATTTGTACGTTAAATCGCGTGGTGATGGCGCTTTGGGTGGTAGGTTCGTGCCAGAAAGCCCTCCGCCTCCTCCATCCAACATCATCACCACCACCCACCCAGCCCTCCTCCTCCATTCAACATCATCACCACCCAGCCCTCCTCCTCTGGTATCTCGTTTGCACGCATCGTGACAACTCAACGCCACTGCCTACAGTCTTGGGCTGTGGTCTGCGAGTCTCTATGTAACTCTATGGGTCTCTATGTAATGCTACGGATCTGTAAGTAACTCTATGGGTTTCTATGTAACTATGTAACTCTACGGGTCTTTATGTAACTCTATGGGTCTCTATGTAACTCTATGGGTCTCTATGTAACTCTACGGGTCTTTATGTAACTCTATGGGTCTCTATGTAACTCTATGGGTCTCTATGTAATGCTACGGATCTGTAAGTAACTCTATGGGTTTCTATGTAACTATGTAACTCTATGGATCTCTATGTAACTCTACGGATCTCTATGTAACTCTATGGATCTCTACGTAACTCTATGGGTCTCTATGTAACTATACAACTCTACGAATCTCTATGTAACTCTATGGATCTCTATGTAACTCTACGGATCTCTATGTAACTATGCAACTCTACGGATCTCTATGTAATGCTACGAATCTCTACGAAGGCAGCGGAAGGCACTGGAAGGCAGCAGCGGTTTGGTGGAGAGGGGGAGGGGTGAAAGGCGGATGTCAAACGGCGCCGAACAGCGCCACCTCCGACAACTCGCAGGGCCCGGCGAGCCAGGCAGGTGCGGTGCGGACGAGGCAAGGCAGAGGCCCCAGTGAGGAGCCTAGCAAGGCCTCGGGGTCGTAGCCCTGCGGGAGAAGCAATGGGCTCAATTTCGATTTAAAGCTTTCGTGACTGCAGGGATTCATCTTCTTGGTTCTTTCGGTAAAGTCACGTAGAAGGGAAATAATAAAATAATAAAAAACATAATAAAATAATTCAATTTCGATTTAAAGCTTTCGTGACTGCAGGGATTCATCTTCTTGGTTCTTTCGGTAAAGTCACGTAGAATGGAAATAATAAAATTAAAAAAATTAAAGCATAATAAAATAATTCAATTTCGATTTAAAGCTTTCGTGACTGCAGGGATTCATCTTCTTGGTTTTTTCGGTAAAGTCACGTAGAAGGGAAATAATAAAATAATAAAAATAAAACATTATTAAATTTCGATTTAAAGCTTTCGTGACTGCAGGGATTCATCTTCTTGGTTCTTTCGGTAAAGTCACGTAGAAGGGAAATAATAAAATAATAAAAATAAACATTATTAAATAATTAACTTTCGATTTAAAGCTTTCGTGACTGCAGGGATTCATCTTCTTGGTTCTTTCGGTAAAGTCACGTAGAAGGGAAATAATAAAATAATAAAAATAAAACATCTTTCAATTATTTTACTATTTCCATTCAATGGGTTCAACGCGAGCCCGTGGAGAGATTGTGTGTCGGCTGATCTTGGTGATGATGGAAAAATTATCAGATGATGATGATCATGATCAAAATAGATGATGGTGTTCATTGTAATGGATGATGGAGAGATTTGATATTGAATGCATTATGACGACGATAACTGCATGCATGAATGACGGCGATTAGTGCAGTTGAGTGTTGACATGACGATGAAATTAACAGATTATTTTAAGAAACGACTTCGATGATGATGATGATGATGAATTTACGGAGAATGATTAAATCGATAACGACGAGCATTCGACGACTATGGCGCGATACCGTTGCTGGAAAGCGCCCTGGAATCAGGCGCTATAGACATCGAGACGAGATGAGATGAGATGGAACGCCGGCTTGTGGAACGCCAACTCGCGACCCGCCACAACCGCCCGCTAACGGATGTCGAGACAACCCGGGAGAAGTGAATTCAATCACCGGGCCACGGTAACGCTTTGAACGACGGTTAAACCCTAACCCCCCCCCAACCCCGTCCCCAATGTATACCTCGTCGAAGAGGGAGAGCCGTGCAGGCAGCAGCTTTGAGATGGTCAGCTCCAGTAGCTGTAGGAGAGACGTCGGCACGCGTACAGACGCAAAAAAAACAATTAAGGAGTTTTCATTTCAAAGGGAAACTTCTATGCCCCCCCCACCCCCGCCCGCGGCAACATCTAACATCAATCATTCGGTGCCCGGTTGTGGTTTAGAAAAAAAATTTAGCCTAGGGGACCCCACCCTCTCTGCATGTCAGCTGGCCCTGTGCAGCACAAGGGTGACGGTGGCAGCAGCACCGGCCTGCGAGCGGGGGGTGGGGGGGGGGGCGATGTTGCGATTCGTCATTCCGATTTAGTAATTTGCGGGCGACTTTTCTGATTTGAAAATGTAGATGGCGACACCAGAAGATGCATCGGAATCCATACTCTTTGGTTTCGGTAGTCACGTAGGTAGATTGCTTGTGTTACGATCTGAACGTTGCGATCTATTATTTTTCTACCTACGCGACTTTACCGAAAGAACCAAGAGTATGGATTCCTGCAGTCGCGAAAGCTTCCAATCAAGAATGCATCGGAATGTTTTTTGACACTGGGGGAATCCGATGAGCTATGAAGCGCTTTGTTCACAGATGTCAAGTAGGGGCACGGGGTCAGAACGTTAAAACAACAGTACGAAAACACGATAGGAGTGAGAAGTATAGGAAAAGTAAACAAATCACTTTAAAAATACAAATAAAACCAAATAATTTTTTATCCACCAGGTAAAGCCTACTGAGCGATTCGCTTCTTTTTCAGACGCGAACCTGGCCACAGATGATAGCTCAACGAAGTCGCTCATCGCCACGGGGAAATTTACAGCAGCAAAATAATAAATAAGCAAATCTAGACGCACGCTTCTAAATGTGACCTTGCACGGGCATGGGTAGACGGATGCGACAGTGGCAGCATTGGACCGCGGGGGATTCATGGGGCGTGGGGAAGAAGGCCATCATCCAGCAGTGGATTGAGCATGGGCAGGTGGAGATGATGACGAGGCACGACCTTGAGATTGGCGCAGCGGTTGGGCCGAGCGAGCGGCAGGAGAGCAGGACGGAGAGGTTCGTCCTCTGAGCGGGGTTCAGCACGATGGCGTCGCAAGGCACGCAGTGCAGCACTTCCCCGCTGACACACACAAAGACCCCCCCCCCCGTGTAACTTTCAACAGACTGCCGGGGCAAGCGCTGTTAGCGACCACCTATGAAAGTAGGCACGGCACACGTGGGGGTTGGTGGCCAGAACCACGCCCGACGCCTTTGTCTCCCCGGTGGCGATGTCGACTGCACACCGCGCCAGGTACCGAGGAAACCAGTGAGAACCGGGAGGTAAGGACGGAGAACGTATCAAGCAAACTCCGCGCGGAAAAACGTGTTCGGTGTCACCGCCGCCCACCCACCNTGCCACCGCCGCCTGCCACTGCCACCTGCCACCTGCCACCCATTCGTGGGCCTGGGCATGACGGACGGACGGACGGTGGGATGGACGCCACGGAGGAGGGAGCCTCACCTGAAGTTGCGCGTCTTCTCCAACTGCTTGCTCCCGCACCGATCGCACGTCAGCCAGGAGAAGGCGTTCTCCTCGTCCACGCCAATTATCACCCCTGCGCAAAAACACACACGCAAAGATCCCCCCCCAACCCCGGCAAGTGCTGTTAGTGAGTAGCGTCCGTGAAGGCCGGCACGGCGCACCTATTCGGGGTGGGGTGGCCGACCCCATGCCCAGCCACCTTTGTCTCTCCCCCCACCCCACCCCCTCCACCACCATGCCTCCCACCTTCAATGCCACAGCCCCTCACACTACCCATTCAGGATGTGTTTTTTACAGACCGCAATAGGTACTTGTTTAAGGCCGTGCAGACCTAGGGGAGGCACGGAACTGGGTCGAATGTTTGCCACCGTTATTGGCCGTGAGCGGGAATCGAACTCGGGTCGCCAGGTTCGTAGCGCAGCGCGCTAACCGCTACACCACCGCAGACACACACACAGACACACACACACAGTCACACACCGACACACAGAATGTAACTGGCATTGGCCAAAACATCCCAAGGAATGCTGAAACCAAAAATTCACCTGCAAATTACTCAATGGGGATGATTTCACACAGCGGTAGCAGCAACAGTAGCAGCAAGATCGCCCACCTTTCTACTTCAAACAATTGGCAGGACCCTCCTGAATAAAAAAAGTCTTCAGACTTAGTGAAAATTTCCTTGGATAAACAAGTGTAGTATTGTAACAGCGAGTAGTTAACACCACTACACAAGCACAAATAATATTTTTTTCAAGAGGCTCCTATTTGGCAATAAAGAAATATTACAATGGGAATCATCCAATTCCTCTCCCATAGCGATCAGTGACTGGGCTGAAACAAATTATAGCAAAGGTAAGTAAATGACTTTAAAAATATACAAAAATATTTTTATCTTACCAGGTAAAGCCCACTGAGCTATTAGCTTCTTTTTCAGAAGCGACCTGGCCACAAATGATAGCGCAACGAAGTGGCTCATCACGTGGGAATTTCTAGCAGCAAAATAACGTGATAATCTAGACGCACGGTTCTAAACGTGGAGGGAAAGCAAAACCCGGAGACCACGCGACCACGGGGAGAACACGCCAACTCCAAATATAGAGCATCGTCAGGGTCGGGATCGAACCCCCGACCTCCTGCATACCAGGCGAGGGGATAACATCTCCTGCCACCGTGGTGAACCCACTCCGCCAGTCCGCCCAGCCACCTAACAAACACCACGATGAACACGACTTTAAAACTATGGGTTTCAATAAAGTGATCATAGTAATAATAATAAAGAATTCAATGGGCCATTGCCTGCAACACAGACACGGATCTCGTATAATATTTACAAGAGTAGGAGGGGTGGGGTGGGAAATCAACAACACCACTCACTCATACTTCGACCACTGCCAAAAAAAGTTGAGTTTTTTTTTTTNGCAAACAAAACCGTTCAAAGTCCAGTAAACTATCACTGCCATAAAATGTTCCAACCCCACACACCGCCGCAGCCGCCGCCGCCACCCACCCCCTCCCACCCACCCTCATCGTTGTGATGCTGAGTTCACCTCCCAATTCCCAACCCCCCAACCAACAACCAACAACCGACCCCCACAACCACGACCAAAACGAGGGTCGCGCGGGCGGATTTAGTGCCGCTGCGTGCTCAGCTTCTGCCCGGACGTACGGCGGGCCGTTCGGCGCGACTGTCCGACGTTTCACCGCGCCCCGTGCCGGGAGCTTCTCCAGAAACCGAAGCGAGCAGCTCACGTTCATAGAGCATTGCCGGCCGCTGTCGATGGGACCCGTCTCTCGGCACCGATTGGCTGCGGTAACAACAGCATTGGCCAGACTACGCCAGGGAGCTTGAGCCGACCCAATCGGGAGCCAGGGAGCGGCCACTCAGCAGCAATAGCCGCGGCAATGCGACATAATCGGGGGGGGGGGATGGGGGGGATAATTAATCCGCTAAATGCGGTTTCGAATCAGCTGCCAGAACGCGGGTACGAAACGTTGGACATCGTGCCCGGACGTGTGTGGACAANCCCGAAATGGCCAATCGGAGAGAGCTGTGTAGCTGCGGCACAGCTGTGAAATCGACGCGGTGGCATCGCTGCGTTAAAACAACGCGCGTGTAGGGTGACCTGGGTGGAACAGGGTCGGTGAAACTGAGCCGGCCGGCACTGCTGAGATTGCTGGGTTCAAGTCCGGGTTTCAGCCGCACAAATGCTAGTGTTTAAAAACTGGGTTCTCAAGTGTAGAGATTCGATGGACTCGGTCAGCAATGTCTTGCATTGAGCCCCACGGACTTGCACAGCGAGACGTAGACTCACACAGAGACACATAGACTTGCAGATGCACCCACAGACTACATAGACACCCATAGACTGGAGACCCACAGAGACACGTAGACTCACACAGAGACCCACAGACCTACGTAAAGAACCATAGACTCGAGACCCATAGACCAGAGGTGTGGACTCGAGTCATGTGACTTGGACTCGAGTCAGACTCGAGTCATGAATTTGATGACTTCAGACTCGACTTGGACTTGCATAACAATGACTTTGTCCCACCTCTGAGGTGTGGACTCGAGTCATGTGACTTGGACTCGA
Organism: Lethenteron camtschaticum; assembly: GCA_018977245.1. Lineage (NCBI taxonomy): Eukaryota > Metazoa > Chordata > Hyperoartia > Petromyzontiformes > Petromyzontidae > Lethenteron > Lethenteron camtschaticum. The sequence goes on along the minus strand of MU249602.1, from coordinate 7,217,777 downwards.
GTCAGACTCGAGTCATGAATTTGATGACTTCAGACTCGACTTGGACTTGCATAACAATGACTTTGTCCCACCTCTGAACTCACACAGAGACCCACAGACCTACGTAAAGAACCATAGACTCGAGACCAATAGACTCACACAGAGACCCACAGACCTACGTAGAGAACCAGAGACTAGAGACCCATAGACTCGTCTCAATGTAAGTCTGTATCTCTGTGAGTCTATGTGTCTCTATGTAAGTCCATGGGTCTCTGTGTAAGTCTGTGGGTGCATATGCAGTCTATGTGTCGCTGTGCAAGTCCGTGGATCTCTGTGCAACGCACTTCTGACTGTATAAGTTTAGGACTCACATATACACACACGGAATCACGAAGAATGCGCTGTGTAACGAAATGATAGTCACAGCACGGTAACCAACGACCGCACAAACAACCCACCGCGGGAAATCTTCTCGCAACGCAGCGCGACCCGCAGAAGCGGATGTCACAGAGCTGCTTTGACATCGCTCCAAGTGACCTTTGTTCCGCACCGTGAGGGGGTTGCAGTAGTCAAGTGAATTTATCTTTTGATTGCGCAGGCGCCGTTCGGGCAACAATGTGTCCGTTATGCCACTGAGAGTAACGGGCGCCTCGTGACTGTAAAACGGATCATTATTTTTTGACAGATTCAGCCAAATTTAGTGCAGAACCAAATTTAATGTGAACTGGTTTTGTTGTTGTTGTTGTTGTGCTCGTGTAAGTGCCGGATGGGGCTGAGACCAGCGACTCACTGCACTTGAGAACCTGGATTCAAACCCAGGACCTCACTGCCAGGGGCGTGCAAAAGCGTGGCCCAAAAAGCACTCCACCACTATCATCGGTGACAAACGCCGGCTTTTAAAACAAACTGTACACAGTTATTGGGTGATGCTACTGCTGCGTTGGAAGTGGTGCATAAGCACAATTAATAACAGCCACTCCGCACGCTCGTCCATAATAACACTGTGGCCTGAATAACATTGTGGCTACCCAATCCTACCCAGCCAATCCTACCCACCCGATCCTACCCAGCCGATCCTACTCAACCGATCCTACCCACCCAATCCTACCCACCCAATCCAACCCACCAATCCTACCCACCCGATCCTACCCAGCCGATCCTACCCACCAATCCTACCCACCCAATCCAACCCACCCAATCCTACCCACCCAATCCTACCCACCCAATCATACCCACCCAATCCTACCCAGCCAATCCTACCCACCCGATCCTACCCACCCAATCCTACCCACCCGATCCTACCCACCCAATCCTACCCACCCAATCATACCCACCCAATCATACCCACCCATCCTACCCACCCGATCCTACCCACCCAATCCTACCCACCCAATCATACCCACCCAATCATACCCACCCAATCCTACCCACCCAATCCTACCCACCCAATCATACCCACCCGATCCTACCCACCCGATCCTACCCACCCGATCCTACCCACCGATCCTACCCACCCAATCATACCCACCCAATCCTACCCACCCAATCCTACCCACCCGATCATACCCACCCAATCATACCCACCCAATCCTACCCACCCAATCCTACCCACCCAATCATACCCACCCAATCATACCCACCCGATCCTACCCACCCGATCCTACCCACCCAATCATACCCACCCAATCCTACCCACCCAATCCTACCCACCCGATCATACCCACCGATCATACCCACCCAATCCTACCCACCAATCATACCCACCCAATCATACCCACCCAATCATACCCACCCAATCATACCCACCCGATCCTACCCACCCGATCCTACCCACCCAATCATAACCACCCAATCATACCCACCCAATCCTACCCACCAATCCACCCACCAGATCCTACCACCCACCCAACGCCAGAAGTTGACCCGGTGACGACCAGTACCTTGCACCAAGCACAACGTGTTTTCCGGCTAGTGGNCGACAGCCAGTCCAGCAGCGGAGTGTCCTGGAGAGCCGCACTGGCCGTGGGCTTTGTGGCGGCATGGCTGGAGAAGAGGATGAGGCTGCCCTCCGTGGCAACGAGGCGGTCTGTGTGGGCACACGCGCACTCTGCGTTAGCCTCAGGAAAAGCAGTGATACAGCTGTCGTGCTGTGACTGTTCCACCTGAAGACGGAGCTTGCGTTGCTTCCGAAACGTCGTGATTTTTATTTTATTTTTATTTAAACTTTTAATTTTTTTACCTACGTGACTTTACCGGAAAAAACCTAAGAATATGAATCCTTGCAGTCACGAAAGCTTCAAATCCAGAAGAAAAAAAAGCAATGTCTGTCAATGGTGCAGTCTTAATATATGAATTACCTACGTGACTTTACCGGAAAAAAACCTAAGAATATGAATCCTTGCAGTCACAAAAGCTTCAAATCTAGAAGAAAAAAAAGCAATGTCTGTCAATGGTGCAGTCTTAATATATGAATGCAATGTAATTATACGGGTCCTACGTACGTGTGTCTATGGGCACTGCGTAGCATACGCGTCCTCTGCAAACCTACAGGAAAACTGTGTAAATCTAGAGGCCAATTGTAAGGATGAGAATCCTATGTAAGTCTGTGGGTCCAATCGAAGTCTGCTGTTGAGCCTACGCAAGTCAATGGTGTCGTATGAGTCTATGGTCCTCTATGTAAGTCCGTGGGTCCATGCAAGTCGATGGATGCAATGCAAGTTGTAGGGGTCTTATGCAAATATATGGATTCCATGCGAGTGGAATGGATGCTATATGTAAGTCTGTCTTCGTTGGGCAGCTCATGGTGACCGCCCGATCATTTTCACGCACTCGGGACAACGAGATTTGGAAATCACAACTTTGCGGTCAGCGTTCAATCGGCCTGGAATTAAAAACCGCTGAATACTCTTTGGTTCTTTCGGTAAAGTCACGTGGGTATAAAATAAAATAAATCACGACGTTTTGGGCGCAACACAAGCGTCCGTCATCAAGTGGGAAAGCATGGTCTGCTGCTGAAGCAGACTGTTTTAAAAGGTTTGAAATGGGAGTAGCCAAGGGTCATAAAGAAGTGGCCGGGCTAGTGATGTTAATGTGAGAAATTAGCATATGATAATGTAAATAGGAGGAGTTAGCGGCCTCCTAGAGGGACGGAATGGCGATGTTAATGTGAGAGATTAGCATGTAAAAGTAAGCTATGTTCGAGGGTAGGGAGGGAGGTGAGCACGGAGGTAGGTGAGGGAGTATCAGGGAGGTAGGTGAGGGAGTGAGGGAGGGAGGATGAGGAAGGGAAGAGGAGGAAGAGGAGGATGACGATGAGGTTGCGGCTCTCAGCGCACCGTTCTCACACACGACGTCCTTGAAGAGGAGCGAGGCGACACGAGGCTGGCACAGCGCCGACTGGACGGACACGGGCAGCACACACGACGCCGTGACGAGCACGCGGGCCGAGCGAGGAGGGGCGGGCGACGATGACGACGAGGAGGGAGGGCGTCTGCAGGGAGTCATCGGTCACGAAGAGAGAGCAGCTCGCAGCACCGGCACGTCCGCCCGGTCTCGCCTGCATTGCCTCGCGGTCAAGGCAACAACAAAAAAATCAGTCAGTTTTGTTGCCAGAAAAAAGGGGAAAAACCCTATTAGTATATTTTTGTACTGGCAAAGGAGGTCCCATGATGTAGCTGCTCACCCCGAGCTCTCATTACTCTGGTAGTGCGTTGTCTTTGAACTGTGCGCCTTTTGGCGTCATCTGGTCGAACACCATATGAGACTGGGCTCTAAAGAAAGCTGTCTCTGGTGTGGACCAATCAGTTTCAAAGACAATGCATACATTATAAGAGTATTGTTTTTGCTTGCATTTGACTGCAAGTATTGTGGTTAATGTAAGCATGATTCCTTGCAAAAGGTTCAGTTTTGTTGCCAGAAAAAGGGGAAAAACCCTATGAGGTGAAAACATTGTCGTCGAATTAATTTAGCGAGCATTCATTTTTTTTAAGTGATTTTGTAATCTACCCCTTCCCCCCCACTCACCCCCCTACCCCACACCAGATGACGTGGAAGTGTAACGGTGAGCGGCGTACTCGACTTGCGACCCAGAGGTCGCCGGTTCAATCCATCTCCCAGTGCGGTGGCGGAGACAACGTGGGACAAGTTTCTCAACTCCCCCACTTCGCCCCGCCCCCCCGTCACCTCTCTCCACTTAGCAGCAGTAGAAGTGGGTTCATCGGCAGGTCGCGCGTGGTGCCGTCAAGTGCGGGTAGGGAGCTTCCCACCTATTTCAAGGCGTGTGGCCAGCATAGAAGGGGGTAGGCCCAATACCCTCCACACCAGGGGTCAGCAACCTGCGGCTCTTCAAGGACCGCTTCGTGACATAATTTATTAGGGACCACCACCGTCTCGTATGCACGTGCATTCATCATCGTCATCATGATCCATCCGCAGGCAGCCCGTAGGTGTCCAATGCACATTTGTTTCCACTTTCCGCTGACTTGCAGCCAGTGCACTCAAGTAGTGCGCAACGCATTGCATTGTGGCTCACGATATACTTAGAATTCGAAAAAAAACTGGTTTTGGTTGCCGACCCCTGCTCTATAGGGGCCTCTCTGGAACCCCATAAAGGAGAGGCCATCTTCTTGCAGTGGTGTGAGAGCCAGCAATTGCAGGGGCTGCACCTTCACCTTTGTCTAAACCTTTGTAATATCCCTGCAAGTTTTTTTTTGGTCTTTGTTTTAATCATAGGCCGAGCAGGTGCCTTGCTTTGCCTTGGCCCGCCCAGGAGTGAGCCACCCAGGCGAGAGGATAGGGCGAGGATTGGGCCTGCCAAGCCGCCAGCCGGCTTACTAACCCTATAAATAGACGAGGGTTCAATGGTTTAACAGCTTAATTGAGCGTAATGGCTCAGCGGTGTGTAACTGCGTTTGCAAAACAGAAGCAGAAAAAGCTGCAGTGTTTAATGTGCAATCTTGCACAATGTTAAAAAAAAAGTTACAGGCGAGATAATTGCACCGTTTAACTGGGGCTTTCGTCATCGCAATGATGAGGGAGGGGGGTATAATTGCGATTATAGTAGTTATGGGTATCAGCGTAATTGGCAGAGCCACTAATGATAATAGCATCTTTAGGATCAAGCTTTATCTTGGCCTAATAAGTCCGCATTAAAATCTTTATATTTGCAACAATTTTTTTATTTTACCAGTAAGCGATATACCTCTTTTTCAGAAGCGACCTGGCCGCAATTGATAGCTCAGTGAAGTGGCGTATCACGTGGAAATTGATAGCAGCCAAATGCACTAAACGCGTGTTGTTTTTAAATGTGGAGGGAAAAACCAGAGGGCAAAATCCACGCGGCTACGGGGAGAATTATGCAGCAGGCATCAGCGTCGGGATCAAACACGAATCTCCTGCATACCAGCCGAGGTAGTTAAATATACTCTTAGGTTCTTTCGGTAAAGTCACGTAGGTAAAAAATTAAAAGTTAATAAAAGTAATAATGGAAATAAAATAAAAAAAATCACGACGTTTCGGAGGCAACACAAGTCTCCGTCATCAGGTGGGACCGTCACAGCTAGATTTGATGCATCAAGTGAGGAAAATTCCCAAAGACCAGCCCTTAAATACAATAATTTTAGCTTGACGGTCCACCTGATGACGGAGACTTGTGTTGCTCCGAAATGTCGTGATTTATTATTTTATTTCCATTACTTTTATTAACTTTTAATTTTATTTTTTACCTACGTGACTTTACCCAAAGAACCTAAGAGTATGAATCCTTGCAGTCACGAAAGCTCAAATCTATAATTAGTTAACATCTGGCCACGGTGGCATGCCCAGATCACTGGTGAATACCACGGCCGTTGGGTGGACACACCAAGGTCGGAGTGGACCAGGGCGGACAAACGAGCGAGACGGGGAAACAAGCGGTCGGGGGGAAGTCAGCCAAGTGGCGTGTGAAGTGGGCCGATGGGTCAGGTGAGACCCAACGGGGCAAGGGGTGTGTGTGGGAGAGCGGAGAGAGAACCTCCCCGAGGGCTCGTGTCGAAACGCCGAGCCGTGTTGAAATACAATACAATTTTTAAAAATAATGATAATGATGATACCTCCTCCATCTCCGCGTAGATGAGCGTGGCGTAGAAGGTGCAGCGCCACGACGCCGGTGGCCCCTCGCTGACCCTGAGCGGAGCGCAGGGGGTGGAGGAGGATGCGGAACGAGCGACGGTATCGAGAGGTGAAGAGACGCGGCGCTTGCGTCCGACGAGCTCTGTCCTCTGGGACTGTTTGTTGTTGTGTTGTTATTCTGCCCTGCCCCCTAAGCTTGCATTTTTATTAAACAATAAACTATTGAAGGGCACCAGTGGTGTGATGTTATCTCCCTCGCCTGGTATGCAGGAGGTTCGATCCCGACCCCGACGCCTGTTGCATATTCGGAGTTTGTGCGTCTCATTTTCTTAGGTTTTTTCGGTAAAGTCACGTAGGTTTTTAATTAATAAAAGTCAAATAAATATTTGACTTAAATTAAAATTAATAAAGTAAAATACATATTTACTTTTATTAATTTAATTTTTCACCTATGTGACTTTACCGAAAAAACCTAAGAGTATGAATCCTTGCAGTCACGAAAGCTTCAAATCTAGAATTTTGCGTCTCTCTCTCTCCCGTGGTCGCGTGGATTTTTCTCCGGGCCGTCCGGTTTTTCCCTCCACATTTAGAATCATCAACATCACGCGTGCGTAGCTGTCTCCCCCGCTCCCTCCTGTCCCCCCCCCCACCACTGTGTGTTTTCGAGTCGTACCGCGTGCCATCGTGCGCGGCATCCCGACGCGTTTTCAGTTCCTGAAGAAGCTCCCGGCGTGCGTGGAGCGGAACCCTTGGGGGGGGGNTCACTGTGACCTCTCTCCTCTCTACTGATCTCCACTCTACTGATCTCCACTCTCTGATCTGCACTCTCTAGCTCTCCACTCTCTACTGATCTCCACTCTACTGATCTCCACTCTACTGATCTCCACTCTACTGTCCCGGTGCTGTAAAGATGAGGGCCACTGCCCATAACGTTTCCTGCCACCGTTACACTTTTCCGCGGAAGTTTATTTCTCCTAAGGCCACGGACGGTACCGATCAACGTCGAGTTCACGAGTGAGCTTCAGATGTTTCGCGATCGTGAGTTGTAGCCGTGCATGCGCCGTGCGTGTGCCACGTGTGCCGTGCGTGTGCCGTGCGTGTGCCGTGCGTGTGCCACGTGTGCCGTGCGTGAGTACCAGTGTGTGGCTGAGTGGTAACGTGGAGGGCGCGCGGTACAGAGCGCTGGTACCGGCGCGCGCCGCCGCCGTCGTTCGAGAGCGGAAGAACGCAGGAGCCGGCGCGGGTCGCCAGAACGTAGCAGAAGCTGGGCGCCGGCATCGTCTCGGCACTCTCCTGTGCATCGTCGTCATCATCATCACCATCGTCGTCATGGACATGGCTATCATTGTCGTCAATAATTATCATCATCTCTGTCATCATCATTATTGCCCTGCATCTTCATCACTGTCATCATCATCACCGCCATCGTCGTCATGGACATGGCTATCATTGTCATCAATAATCATCATCATCGCTGTCATCATCATTATTGCCCTGCATCTTCGTCACTGTCATCATCATCACCGCCATCGTCGTCATGGACATGGCTATCATTGTCGTCAATAATCATCATCATCATCACTGTCATCATCATCATCATCACTGCATCGTCATCATGGACATGGCTATCATTGTCGTTGCCGTCAATAATCATCATCATCACTGTCAACATCATTATTGCCCTGCATCTTCATCACTGTCATCATCATCACTGTCATCATTATTTCCCTGCATCTTCATCACTGTCATCATCATCATCACTGCCATCATCATCATCGTCATGGCTATCATTGTCATCGTCATCAAAATCATCATCATCATTGCTGTTATCTTCATCAGCATCATCATGTTCATCACAGCCCTGCAGCCGTTTGCTCCCGTGCTGCATTACCTCTGGGCTGTGCGGGCTCCGGGCTGGGCTTTGGGGGTTGTCTGGGTGGCCAGAGGCTGTCAATGAGGCTGAACAGTGCGGGTGACCTGCAGGAGGGAATTGAACCGCGGAGTCAAAGTCACCCCCCCACCCCACCCCACCAAGGGTAGGTGGATCACGCAGAGACCAGTGAGAGTCGTAAGGCGGCCAGGTTGAGGCGGTACAGCGAGTGGGTTTTCATAAGCCGCCTGAGCGGTCTGGCGCGTGCCGTGACGGAGCTACCGCAAGATCCGACCGTGTCGGTGAAGTGCTCGCCGAGAGCTGCACTGGCTTACCGCTGAGCGAACTAATCCGTTCTGAGGTCACCGCTCGTTACACGCAAAGTGCTCGCCACAAATTAATCACAACGCTTGCCGATCTCAAGGAGCAGAAACTATCCTCGCAGCAGCAGCAGCAACAGCAGCAGCGGCAGCGGCGGCGCAGCGGCAGCAGCAGCGGCAGTAGCAGCGGCAGCGGCAGCGGCAGCAGCAGTAGCAGCGGCAGCGGCAGCAGCGGCAGCGGCAGCAGCAGCAGCAGCGGCAGTAGCAGCAGCGGCGGCGGCGGCTTTTAGCTGAGCCATCGAACAAAGACGGCCACCGCATCACGTGGCGTTTTCAGACGCACTTCAGCGGCCGTCTGGAACGCTCTTCCTTCCCATATTAGGAAGCCACTGGAAGTGCGCACTATTAAATAATCCAGATTGAAAACGCATTTCTTATAACTGCTTGTGTTTAGTTTATTGTCCTTCCCCGGCACCTCCAATTAGCACGGTTTGCTACGTATGGTGCGAAAGAAGTTCAACATACGCACACACATACATAGGTGAGGTGGCCAGGTGAGGTCAGGGACGCTGAGCCAGCACCGACGAGAGCCTGGGTTCGAATCCGGGTTTCAGCCGCTGCCAAGATTAAAACCGGTTCTTAAGCATAGCAGAGTAACGATCTCAGACCACGGCATTTCCCAATGACTGCACATTTAAAAACCTTGCCAAAAATTCCAGCTCTTGACAATTCATCACGTGGCAGAATGTGTGGGAAAGTGCGCCCCCTACCGTGCCAATGATGCAAATGCAACTTTAAAGATTTCTCGGGAGAGAGGCGATTTGCCGTCAAATGTATTTGCCGCGGGTCGCTTTGCGACGCGCGGGAGGGCACGGTGCCACGCGAAGGGAAGGTTTTCCGATGGCATTCTTCATCTCGGTTCATTACACGGGATGGATAGAAAATGAACACAATTACCACCAAAAGGCTACAGCAAGTCCTCGCGAACGCGTCGGGTGTTCACAGACGCATTGTCGCTCAAAACCGGAACACTTTTCGCACAGCGCGAACGCGCGCACCATTATAACATGGAACGCGCGCCGTCATAACGCAGTTTCTGAGTGGTTAACGACGAACTACTTTCTTGAGCTGCGCGGCTGAGCGTACGATGCGTTACGCGGAATGATACAGAAAAGTGGCGGCGTACGTAGTTATTTATCCGCCATCTCAGTGTGAGCGTGTGTAGAAAGTGCATCGGGCGAAACCGTTTTTCGCTCAACGCGCCTTTCGCTCAAAGTGGCACTTTTCATCTGAACTTGTCGACTACCGCGAGCAGCGAGCGTCACAAACGAGGGCTCCGCTAAAGCGCGAAGCGGAAAAGACATTCCGCTTTGCGCGGCTCAAATCCCTCAAACTCAGTAACGCGGCGGACAATCGCCCGGGACGCGAATGCGACTCCCCCCCGTACCCCCGTGCCCCCACCAAACCACGCATGAGTGCCCGCGCATGAGCCTATCTGTGGTGGTCACACTGCCCGGCGTGTCAAAATGAAACCGGGACAGGCGACGCGCTGGGGAAACGCGTCGCCCTCAACGCCAGGGCACAGGGCACAGCTCGCGGCCATGAGAGCGGTCGTCGTCCGACGATTAAAATAGATCCTTAGCCTGGCGCAGGCTGCGTGTGGCACCGTGATTCATTATCATTTCCCGCTGCTGGTGACTTTGATAAAGATGCTGCTGATTTCGACGATGATGATGCTTGCTGTTGATTTTGACAATGATGCCAATTTTGACGATCCTGTTCATTTTATTGATGCTGCCGATTTTATTGATTGCTGCTGCGGATTTCGTTGCTGCTGCTGATTTCGATGATGATGAAGTCCGTGACGCAGCTGCAGATGGTGTTCTTGTTGCTGCTGATGATGAAAGTGATGTCACGGACATTGCTGCTGCCGTTTTTGACGATGATGATGATCACAGAGATATAAATCAGACTGCTGCAGATTCTGCTGCTGCTGCTGCTCAGAATAATAATTGATGACGGTCATGATAAGAATGGTGAAGAGTGATATGAGTGGCACTGCTGCATCATCAGTGCTGCAATCACTGATGATGACGACAATAAAAGTGATGTCCATGGCGCTAATGATGACTACGACGATGAATATTATGACACAACTGCTGCTGCTACTTCTGATCACGATGACGATGACCACGATGACGTCCGACAGTGGCGATTACGACGACGATGTTGCTAAAAACAATACCGGCCACAGCGATGCGGCAAGCACGACCCGAGTGACGTCATGCCCCCCCACCCCCCACCCCCCCCCCCACCTCGTCCGCGTGGTCCTCCGCAGCACCGCGACGTCGGCGAAGAGGCAGCAGCGCCCCTCCAGGTGCACCGGCAGCACGGGAGGAGAGTCCGTCGCGCCCGCCGGAGGAGCTCCCGCGGAGGGGCCAGGGGCAACGGAGCAGCCCTCAGCTCCATGGTGGAGCCAGCGACTCGGCCTCAGCTCCATGGAGGAGCCAGCGGCCGGCCCTCGCTCCATGTGGAGCCAGCGGGCCGGCCCTCGGCTCCATGGTGGAGCCAGGGGGGCCCTCGGCTCCACGGTGGAGCAGCCAGGGTTCGGCCCTCAGCTCCATGGAGGAGGAGCCAGGGACCCGGCCCTCGGCTCCACGGAGGGCCAGGGGGCAACGAAGCGAGATCGGCTCTGAGCTCCGCGAACACCCCGCACGATCTTGTAAGAGCAGCACACACCTGCACAGAGACAACATCATCGTCGACAAATGACAAACGACGACAACAACCGGAAAGCCGGTACGCATTTTCAGAACCGATTCGCCGAAAGTCAGGACGTGGTCGACCAATCCCAGTGGGGATTTAAGTCGTGAATGTTGTACGTCGAACTTATTTCGCACCGTACGTAGCCAACCGTGCTAATCGGAGGGGCGGGGAAGGATAACAAACTACGAACGGAAACGTGTAACATCGTTCCACCACCACGCTGGAGGGGGAATCAAACCGTAGATTTTCACGACCAATATGAGAAATTATGATTCCTCCCCGAGATTGACATCCTGTTTAACAATCTGATGCACGGTGGATGCAACGTCCGGCGAAATGTCAGCGAGCCGTGTGATGTCGTGAGATTCCTCCCCAAAGACAACGACGCCGCTGCTGCCACCGCTGCCAAAGCAGGAATGCCACTGTCCACACTGATTCACGTGGCACTCTTTTGATTAAATACGATAAAAACTAAACTATTTTCATATTTAACCAGCTAAGGCACACTGAGCTATACAGCTCTTCTTCAGACGCGACCTGCCACAAATTGATAGCTCATCATCGTGTGAAATTTATAGCAGCCAAATACTCTAAACGCACGATGTTGATTCCAAACGTGGAAGGAAAAACCGGAGGTGCAGAGAAAACTCCACGCGACCACGGGTGAGGAGACACGAAAACTCCAAATATACAGCAGGCGTCAGGGTCGGGATGAACCCAAGACCTCCTGTATACCAAGTGAGGTAATGTTAACATCACATAGAAATTGAAAGCAGCCATAGCTCCAAATGCATGATTCTAAATGTGGAGGAAAAAAACAGAGGACCCGAGAAAAATCCACGTGACCACGGGGAGAGACACGCAACTCCAAATATACAGCAGGCGTCAGGGTTGGGATGGAACCCACGACCTCCTGCATATCAGGCGAGGTAGTTAACATCTCTCCACCGTGCGCCCTTGACTGGCTGCATCAGGTGGCGGAGGGGTTACGACACGCGAGTTGTTCTTCGTTATTATCCTTGCTACTTACCGGTAATTAGAGGTCGCAAACGGGTTTTGATTCCTTACCCGTACCATACCGGCCGCACCAGGGTCGCAAACGGGTACCCGTACCCGTACCCGGCCGGGTACGGGTAGCCGGGTATCGGGTAGGGTACGGGTATCGGGTACCGGTTGCGACCTCAACCGGTAATGATTAGCACGGTTGGCTGCTTACTGTGTGAAAGAAGTTCAACATGCATACATGCATGACAATGAAAAGATAAATTACGTTAACGAGCCTACGCCGAACACGTTACGTTCCTCTCTTCTCTCGGCAAAATCTGCGCGGTGCCTTTTCGTTACCGGCTCGCGGGACGCGTGTCAAGGAAAACTGGAACGAGAGTTGAAAACCGTACGGAGACGAGTGGGCAGACGCGCGCACGCACATATGGTGGAGGTGCACGCTGGGAATTACGCCCAGAAACCGCACCGCAAGATGAGCACGTGGCTTGAGCAGTGGTTCTCAACTTTGCTGGCTACTTGTTGTATTTTGTTTCAACCGAGTCTACCCCTTGCCTGACCAACGCGGCGCTGAGAAATAAATGCGCGAAGAAATGAACGTCAAATAATTTAACCAATTGTTCACTTTGCGAGGTGTCCTAACGAGCTCGTAACTGCAAGCAAATAAAAACAAATGTCAACGGACGCTCTGCACTCGAGATCAAATTTGTTCGTGCTCACTGGCTGCTCCTGGAAACCACGTTGTTTACGATCAATGAGTTTAGAAAGGTCTTTTATATCGTTCTCGGTTAGCAAATAGATTACATTTTTATTGTAATTATTTTATTGGAAAAGATTCATCCGTGATTTTTCCCCAAAAACTCTCATGTATGATTCTAGATTTGAAGCTTTCGTGACTGCAAGGATTCATACTCTTAGTTCTTTCGGTAAAGTCACGTAGGTAAAAAATAAATTAAAATTAATAAAAATTAAAAATAAAAAAATCACAGAAAGTGGGGAGTATCATGTATGATATAATTTGTCAATATATTATTTTATATTGGCAGATTCATACATGATTATTCCCCAAAAACTCTCATGTACATGTAATTTTACACATTTATGAATCGCCTCATGTACCCCCACGTTACCCTCAGGGGTCCGCGTACCCCCTTGAGTACCACTGGCTTATAGAAAAATACTCAAGGTAGAGGCATCACGCCGGCTGGTAACGAGAGCGACTTGGGCTTAGGATGTTGCTACAATGGATGATGCCCAAGTGGTCATGACCAATGACGAAGTGCCTCAGTTCGAGGGGTTCATCGCACAGCGTGCAAACAGCTGTACAAAGACAAAGATCACCGTATAGCCCTTTAACAGGATATTGGCGTAAGCACTGTCAGCGGGCACCTATGAAGACCGGTACGGTACACGAGGGCGTGGGTGGCTAACACCACGCCCGGCCGCCTTTGTCTCCCCAATACTGATGTTTACACACCATCTAAGCGGGAGCCCACCAAGGAGAGAGGTTAAAATATTCGCCACTGTTATTGGTCGTGAGCGGGAATCGAACTTGGGTGGCCGGGTTCGTAGAGCAGCGAACTAACCGCTGTGCTATCGCTCCCCCAAAAGACCACTGTTACAAACACAAAGATCCCCCGTGTAGCCTCAACAGGCTGTTGGGGCAAGTGCTGTTAGCGAGCAGCACCTATGAAGGCCGGCACGGCACACGAGGGGGGGGGTGGCCAGCACCACGCCGCCGCCTTTGTCTCCCGAGTGGCGATGTTCACTACACAACGCACCAAGTACTCATTTGAGGCTAAACCGACCTACGCAACCGCACAAACCTACACAGACCCACACCACGCGTACGAGGGGATGTTTGAAGGTCCACACGGCTGGGTTCATGAACCAACGAAGAAGGGGGGGGGGTGAGATAGCAGACAGTGGGAAGGGGAGGGGAAGGGAGGGGAGGGGACACATTGTGACTTCCCGTAACCCTGCCGCGTACAAGAAACGCCACGCATCTTTCCTTCTCGCTCGCGGTCCGCGCGTGTGTGTGCGTGTATCCGCATCTGTACGTGTGTCCGCGTGTGTGCGTGTGTCCGCATGTGTGCGTGTGTCCGCGTGTGTTCGCGTGTGCGTGTGTCCGCGTGTGTGCGTGTCCGCGTGTGTGTGTGCGCGTGTGTTCGCGTGTGCGTGTGTCCGCGTGTGTCCGCGTGTGTGTGTGTGTNCGTGTGTGTCCGCATGTGTGCGTGTCCGCGTGTATTCGCGTGTGTGTCTGCGTGTGTCCACGTGCGCGGTAGTGGTAGCGTATAGCGCGCTGCACTACGAACTTGCGACCCGAGTTCGATTAACGCTCACGGCAATCACCGATGATGATTGTCTGAACCGGTCCCAGGGCTCCTGGTGCGGTGTCTAAAATCATTGCCACTGATGAGACAAAGACGGCCAAGCACGGTACTGGCCATCAACCCCTCTGTGCACCGTGCCGGCCTTCACAGTTGCTACTCGCGAATAGTACTTGTCTCAAAAAGTCTGTTTTGGCTATGACAGGGGGGATCTTGTCTTTGTGCACTTGCCCCAACAGTCTCTTTGTGCTATACGGTGAATCTTTGTGTGAGCGTGTGTGCGCGCGCGTGCCCACCCGTCCGTGCGTGTGTGCGGGCGTGTGTCACAGCTGCACACACGCCCGCCCACAGCCGAGGTCTCTTTCAATTTCTTTTCCTCTTTTTGATCTGTCCCGCTGTGGTCTCTAACGCTGCTGTTGTTTTGGTTTTTTTGGTTCCACGCAACTCGGACTTGATTCCCTCTCAATTTCCAATAAAGAGAAGACACGAAACTCAATCGATCGGGGAGGTGTCGCAACCGTCAGGCAATTGGTCAACGTGACCGGATTTTAAGTCCTTTCGGAGAAAGAGGGGTCGGGTGACTCAAGAGGTCAGGGACCATGAGCCGTCACCGCTGGGATCCTGGGTTCGAATCCGGTTTTCAGCTGCAGCAGCAGCGCGTGATTAAACCGGGTTCTCAACCGTAGTGAGATGATGGTCTCGGCATGGTCAACATTGACTCATAGAGAGACCCATAGACTCACATAGAGACCCATAGACTCACATAGAGATCCAGACTCACAGAGAGACCCAAAGACTCACATACAGACCCATAGACTCACATAGAGACCCATAGACTCACATACAGACCCATAGACTCACAGAGAGACCCATAGACTCACAGAGAGACCCAAAGACTCACATACAGACCCAAAGACTCACATACAGACCCATAGACTCACATAGAGACCCATAGACTCACAGAGAGACCCAAAGACTCACATACAGACCCATAGACTCACATAGAAACTCTAAACTAAACTTTTTTTAGCAGCTAAAGGCCCACTGATCTATATAGCTCTTTTTCAGAACCGACTTGACCACAAACGAAATGGCTTATCTCGTGGCAATGTATAGCAGCAGCCAAACACTCTAAACGCGTGATATTGATTTTGAACGTGGAGGGAAAAACCGGAGGCCCCGGAGAAAAATCCACGCGACCACGGGGAGAGAGAGACACGCCAACTCCAAATATACAGGAGTCGGAGTTGGCATTGAACCCACGACCTCCTGTATACCAGGCAGAGGTAGTATTAATATCACGTAAGAAAATTGATAGCAGCCAAATCATTGAAATGCATTGTTGCAGACGTGTAGAGAAATATATACGGGCGTCAGGGTCGGGATCGAACGCACGACCTCCTGTACATCAGGCGAGGTAGTTAACATCTCCTAGCCACCGTGATGATGATGAGAGACGCAAACTCCAAATATACAGCAGCAGGCGTCAGGGGTCGGGATCGAACCCACGACCTCCTGCACATCAGGCGACGTAGTTAACATCTCCTAGCCACCGTGATGATGATGAGAGAGAGAGAGAGAGACACGCAAACTCCAAATATACAGCAGCAGGCGTTAGCGGTCGGGATCGAACCCACGACCTCCTGTACACCAGGCGAGGTAGTTAACATCTCCTAGCCACCGTGATGATGATGAGAGAGAGAGAGACATGCAAACTCCAAATATACAGCAGCAGGCGTCAGGGTCGGGATCGAACCACGACCTCCTGTACATCAGGCGACGTAGTTAACATCTCCTAGCCACCGTGATGATGAGAGAGAGAGAGACACGCAAACTCCAAATATACAGCAGCAGGCGTTAGCGGTCGGGATCGAACCACGACCTCCTGTACACAGGCGAGTAGTTAACATCTCCTAGCCACCGTGATGATGATGAGAGAGAGAGAGACATGCAAACTCCAAATATACAGCAGCAGGCGTCAGGGTCGGGATCGAACCCACGACCTCCTGTACATCAGGCGACGTAGTTAACATCTCCTAGCCACCGTGGGAGCTGCGCAACAATGCCTGGAGGCTCATTTGCAGCCGGACGTCACGTTGACTCGTAGCACTCAAGTTTTTTTTGGGGGGGGGGTGGGTGGGGNTCAAGGCTCTGAATACCGGCGCGACTTTCCCGAGAGGGAGACGTCAGCAGAATAAATTATCAATTTACCCGTGCTGGCTGGTGGCCGCCCCGAGCTGCGCTGGTGTCCGGCTCACCTGCCGAGGGCGACACACGAGAGGGGAGAGCACGCGTGAACACGCGCTCGGTGGAACAGACAACAGGTGGTGAACAAACAACGCGGGTGAACAATGGGGGGGGGGGGGGGTGGTGGGGTGGGGGGATTGGCTCGATTAGCCGGACGCGTTCGGTCCGGCGGCAGGGCTGCATTAGCGGCTGCGACGAAAACGCGATTGACAAAGTGCGCGGATCGGAACGCACCGCTCCATCCATGAGCTCGACGGGCGAAAGCCTGGGCAGGTGAGTTCTGAACAGGTGAGAGCCTGAACAGGTGAGGTTCAACAGGTGAAAGCCTCAACAGGTGAGAGCCTGGACAGGTGAGAGGAGCCTGAAGAGGTGAGAGTCTGAACAGGTGAAAGGTCGAACAGGTGACAGGAGCCTGAAGAGGTGAGAGTCTAAACAGGTGAAAGGCCGAACAACAGCTGAGCCTCAAGCTGCTGCTTAAAGGTGGGTGGTGCGTTGATGCTGCGTGTGTGCAAGCCAGAGGTCGCAAAAGGGTTTTGATTCCTTACCTGTACCCGTACCCGGCCGCACCAGGGTCGCAAATGGGTACCCGTTCCCTACCCGAAATGAGTGACAAACGGTTACTCACCAGTGACTCACGGCCTACCCGTACCCGTACCGGCCGCCCAGGGTCACAAACGGCTACCCGTACCGTACCCGGCCGGGTACGGGTAGCCGGGTATCGGGTAGGGTACGGGTATCGGGTACCCGGTTGCGACCTCTGGTGCAAGCACAACGTCTTGGGTTGTGTCATTCGCTGAAGCTTCGGGCTCTGGGCGCTGAACCGCGAACAAAGAAGCCGCGAGTGTTCCAGTGCTTTAGATTTATTTTGCTCAACGATGCAAACAATAATTCACAGCTCTTTGTCAATCCCCTGCTGGATGAAGGCCTTCCCACGCCCCCGACGCCGTGACGCTCAGATAAGCTGTTTGATTGAAGATACTTCACTACGCTGGCCAGTGTGGGGCGGGGGCGGGGGCGGAGAGGGTGGCTGGGGTTTGTGAGGTGGAGACCCACTCGACACTGATCTTGGCCGCCGTGAAAAATCTAACTCAACTAGCAAATCACTGCACTACCACTCCCCCGGCCTTTAACGTACGGACATAAAGACTAACGGCGTGCCATCGTGTCTCGCTGTTCCGCCGAACGTGGGATGGGTGTTCATCTGTTAAAGGCCCCGTGCAAAGTTTTGGAAATTCCACGTTCCTCTGGCATACAGCGGTCTATCCCCAAAGTGAGCGACGATAACGATGATGATATCCAAAAAAAAGTGGTCCTGATTTTATTGGCCCTGGAGGAAGGATTGCCAATGATGATGATGGCGGTGGTGGTCTGAGATATTAACCCAATGGGAATTTTTACGTAGAAAATTTGGGAAGCTGAGTCATACGCTCCGACCACAGAGCAAAGAAGTACTGAGAGGTACATGGAGAGAAAGAGGAACACGTGAATTCGAGGAAATGCGCAAGTGGGTTGACATCATGTTGACGGTTAAGATACATTCATTTAAAAAAAAAAACTCAACACATTCGCCAATAACAGCGCGGCTTTAGAATTAAAAAAATAATAGTGGCTGACATTTGGAGGCAATGGCCCATCTTTCACAGCGTATTGTTTCCTGTACTTGCGCCAACGCAGCATTACCGAGTAATTGGTTAAGATGAGCAAGTGGGCCTGGGCAGGAGCTGCAATCAGCTGGTGTCAGCGCTGGACGAATCAGAGACTGCTGAAGGTGGCAACGAAATTAGCGAGGCCTTCATTGAGCAGTGGATTGATCATGGTTGCTGAAGATGATGATGAGGATGACAATCATAGTCATCAACCCAACCGGAATTTGAACTCAGAAGTTTACGATCGCCGACACACGCGGACGTCTTTCCCTTCAAATCTAAACTCTGAGAGATCACCCGACGGGCAGAGGTGACTCAAGGATGTTTAGAGCTTTGAGCTGGCACCGTCTAAGATCTCAGCTTCGAAATCCTGGTGTTTGGCCACCTGCGAATACAACAGGTCCTAAAGCGGAGTTCGTCACTTGTCTCAGCCCGGTCACCAATGGACAAAACAACGTCGCATACAATTTGGTTGTGCACTCAATTTGGCAACAACAATACAAATATTCTGTCTCTGAGAATGAACGTATCGGTTCGACCGTCGTGCGACGAATTTTACTCTCGAGTGGGCACCCTCAGGCTGCGTGTGGACCAAAAGATTACTTCAGGGCATCTCAGGGGCAGTTCAACACGTGGGCGGCTTTCCCGACCAATATTATCAATAAGAGGTTTTTTTAAATCCTTTATATTAAGTTCGCTTGCTTGCTTGCTTACGACCGTGCAAATCTTTCGGTCGTTTTTTAACCCACTTCCCGTGATCCAATCGAGCTGACATTATGCACACAGACTCGTTGTGCGAGACAATTAATGTTCGTGAAAAAAAAATCCAAAATTTTACACTGTTTAGGGAAAAAAATTTAAATATTTAATTACCAATTGCTTAATGCTGCCAGACAATCATCTGACCCATAGGTGGCAGCCATCTCAAGCCAGAGGACGAGAGGACTCTAGCCGCCACGCATATAAAGGATTTATAGTGAAAAACTTTGTTTTTACGGGTTCATTTTTTTGGGAGTTAAATCGTGTAAATATAAATGATTCGTTAAACCTGCCACCACCAGTGTCGCCTGCTGATAGTAGTTGTTATTACTGGCGAAACGTCGTACTCGAATTGTAAATGTTTATTCTCCAACACACCGGTGTGCTGTACTAGCAACGAATTGGCACATTCTGTTTACGTGACAAACCTTACTAATCGGCTGTGTCGGGTGGTGGCGGGTTTAACGACACATTTGTATTTACGCGATCCAACCCAAGAAAAAACTCTATTATGAATCTCACAGGCAGCTCTGTGATGTCCGCGTCCGTGGGCACTGCGTCCTGCCAGAGTTTCCGAATGAAGTCTTCGAGTGATGATGCGGCGCCGATAGCACAACTGGGATAAAAGTGGGGTGGAGGTGGGGGGCTTGGGTGGTGGTGGAGGGGGGAACCATGTGACTACGTAGCACAGTGGCTAAACGGCACGGCTTCAGTTTGGAAGGTCACATGCTCAAACCCTGGTTTGGGTTCATCACGATCATCATCATCATGATCATCATATCCGCTAGTTTTTTCTGTTTGTTCCATAAGACCCGGACTTGATTCCCTCCCAATTCCGATGAAGAGAAGGCACTAAATGGAATCGACCGGGACGTGTTGCAACCGTCCGGCAATTGGGCAACGTGACTGGATTTGAAGTCCTTTCGGAGACAGAGGTGCCGGTGACTTAAGAGGTCAGAGAAGCTGAGCCGGCACCACTGGAATCCTGGGTTCAAATCCGGGTTTCAGCCGCAGCCTGAGATTAAACCGGGTTCTCAAGCGCAGCGAGTTCATGGTCTCAGCATGGTTGCCATTGACTCACAGAGAGACCCATAAACTCACATAGAGACCAATAGACTCACAAAGAGACCCATAAACTCACATAGAGACCAATAGACTCAAAAGAGACCCATAAACTCACATAGAGACCAATAGACTCACAAAGAGACCCACAGACTCACATAGAGACCCATAAACTCACATAGAGACCAATAGACTCACAAAGAGACCCACAGACTCACATAGAGATCCACAGACTAACAGAGAGACCCACAGACTCACATAGAGACCAATAGACTCACATAGAGACCAATAGACTCACATAGAGACCAATAGACTCACAGAGAGACCCACATACTCACATAGAGATCCATAGACTCACAGAGAGACCCACAGACTCACATAGAGATCCACAGACTCACATAGAGACCAATAGACTCACAGACAGACCCATAGACTCACATAGAGATCCACAGACTCACATAGAGATCCATAGACTAACAGAGAGACTCATAGACTCACATAGAGATCCACAGACTCACATAGAGACCCATAGACTCACGGAGAGACCAATAGAATCACAGGGAGACCCATAAACTCACATAGAGACCAATTGACTCACAGAGAGACCCATAGACTTACATAGAGACCAATACTCACATAGAGACCAATAGACTCACAGAGAGACCCATAGACTCACATAGAGATCCATAGACTCACAGAGAGACCCATAGACTCACATAGAGATCAACAGACTCACAGAGAGACCCATAGGCAATATAGGCTAAGTTGTGATTAAACCGGGCTCTAAAACGCACGAGTTCTCTACATGTAACGTTGCACTGACCCATCAAATCCGATGACCATCAGCCATGATCTATCCACTGCAGGCTCCCCAAGTTGTCACCATCTCTCACGGCCTCGCGAAATAACAATCAAGCAATCAATTCCGTCCGATTTCTGTGTTTTAATTCTAGATTTGAAGCTTTCGTGACTGCAAGGATTCATACTCTTAGTTCTTTCGGTAAAGTCGCGTAGGTAAAAAATTAAATAAAAATTAATAAAAAATAAATAATAAAATCACGACGTTTCGGAGGCAACACAAGTCTCCGTCATCAGGTGGGACCGTCACAGCCAGATTTGACGGTCCCACCTGATGACGGAGACTTGTGTTGTCTCCGTAACGTCGTGATTTTATTATTTTATTTTTATTAATTTTTATTTCTGTGTTTTAACCCCGATGTAATAAAAATGTGGGAAATGTAAAAAATGCCGCTGACCATCCCCCCCGTTCCCCTTGGCTCACCGGCGTCGAGTGTGGTGGTTTCCTGGACAGTGCCGGCGTGGTTGCGGTCGTTGCGGTGCGTGTGTGGTACACGCGCTGCACCACCGCACGTACGCACAGCATGGTGGCGGCGTTCCCGGCGGGCCCCACCGCCCCGCCCTGCTGCCACTCGAGGGCCTCCAGCAGTGAGTCTGTCGCTCCGTGATGGCCCAGGAAAAGGCCCGTGACCAGGGCCGGAGCCAGATCCGCCTGCGGAACAAGACGATGGCAGAGGCAGCAGCAGCGCAGCAGCAGCAGCAACATCAGCAACAGCAGAAATAGAAGCAGCAGCAACAGCAGTAGCAGTGGCAGCAGCAATAATAGCAGCAACAGCGGTGGCAGCAGAACCAGCAGCAGCAAAAGCAACATCAGCAACAGCAGAAACAGCAGCAGCGGCAGCAGAAGCAACATCAGCAACAGCAGAAACAGAAGCAGCAGTAACAGCAGCAGCAGCGGTAGTGATAGCAGCAATAGCAGCAACAGCAGTGGCAACAGCAGCAGCAGAGGCGGCAGCAGCAACAGCAGCCACAGCAACATCAGCTATGACAGCAGCACTCCCAGATGTCCCTCTCAATCATGTGGGGTCGGATTTCTTAGTCCTCAATCCGCTGCTGGATAAAGGCCTCTCCAAGCCACATCAGTTACACGGGGGGTTATTTGACCATACTTCACCACACTGGTCAGTGCGGGTTGGCGACGTCGCTGGGTCTCCATGCGGGTCTCCAAACAGCGCTCTCTCTTCACATGGGGTCGGACGCGCAGATGTCACCGCCGTTTCCGTGACTTCACCGCGCTGAACGAGTGCGGGCTTGCGAAGCTGACCAACTGCCAAGCACCGCTCCTCACAGCCTCGCCACCGCCACCAAATCTGGCCATAGGCCGTCCCCCTTTTGCTCGCCAACCTCTGCGCGACACTCCGGTGTGTCGACGACGATCGTCCGAGAATATCGGCCCGGGCGCAGGGGAGCGTAGCGGAGTGCGGTACAACGCCAGGGCGGGTGGGGGTGGGGGGGCAGTAACCTGGCGGTTGAGCCTCCGGCAGGCGAGGTTGTGTCCCAGGGAGTGGCTGAACCGTGGAAGGACACGCGGAGGGTCGGTGACGGAGTGACGGCTCGCACTGCCGTCGCCGCCACCGCCACCAAGGTTCTCCACGAATCGCGTGCACAGCACGACCGGGAGCCGGTCGCCAGACTCCGAGGACAACCACAGCTTCAGCCTGGCTCCGGAGAGAGAGCGGAGAGGGACACCACGGTAGCGAGATGTTAACTCCCTCGCCTGGTATGCAGCAGGTCGTGGGAATCGTGTGCACAGCAAGATCGGGAGCCGGTCGCCAGACTCCGAGGACAACCACAGCTTCAGCCTGGCTCCGGAGAGACAGCGGAGAGCATCACGTAGCGAGATGTTAACTCCCTCGCCTGGTATGCAGCAGGTCGTGGGTTTGATCCCGACCCTGACGCCTGCTGCTGTATATTTGGAGTTTGCGTGTCTCTCTCCCCCTGTGGTCGTGTGGATTTTTCTCCAGGCCCTCCGGTTTTTCCCTCCACGTTTAGCATCGACGTCACGCGTTTAGAGTATTTGGTTGCAAAAAAATTCAACGCGATAAACCACTTCGTTCAGGTACCATTAGTGGTCAGGTCACTTCTGAAAAAGATCTGCATAGCTCAGTGGGCCTTACCTGGTAAGATTAAAACAATGTTGTAGTAGTAGAGAGCGGAGAGAGAGTGGAAAGAGGTCCGTGTGACGGTTGGCGGAGAAACGATACCAAATTTTTGCGTCGTATTGTCTGTGAATGTAACTCGCTGACCCACCCTTGCTGGACATCTACGAGAAAGAGCTTCGCAGCCCGTAGAATTCCTCCGGGATAAGATTCCGATTCTGAATTCACACCTCATGGCCCGCCGATTTGATCAATTGCCTTGATGCAGCACCACGATTCCGCTCAAGGATCGATTTGGGTATCGTCAGTGACGCTTCTGCGGTATAACGAGTTGCGCATACTGCTGGAGTGTCATCTGTCTGTACGTATGTTGAATTCTTTCGCACCCATTCAGACGCTGTCTTCCCGACAGACCTGTTCTTCACCTGAGGACGGCTGCTTGCATTGTGGCCGAAACGTCGTGAGAATTATTTTATTATGTTTATTTTTATTATTTTATCATTTCCCTTCTACGTGACTTTACCGAAAGAACCAAGAAGATTCTTTCGCATCGTTCGAAGCCAACCGTGCTAATCGAAGGTGCGGGGCCTGGGTACAACAGACTAAAGACAAAAATCGGTTATCAAGAAATGAGCTTTCAATCCGGATGATTTAAAAGTGCAAAGCTCCCAGTGGCTTCCGAATATCGGAAGGAAGAGCGTTCCAGACGGGCCGCAGAAGCGCAATGGATGCCTCATCTCGTGGCACTACGCCGGCAGCACGATCGCGTTAAAGTACGGGGGGGGGGGGGGAATTCGCACGAGACAATAACCAACAAAAAAACCCACGAGAAATTTAGGAGCTTAACAAGCGTTTGATTGACACGCAGCGAACACGCTTTCGGACTTGTTAGTTTTGTTATTATTGTTTAACCAGCTGAGAAGTCAAGGGACTAGGGCGAGTCGCAGTTTCAAGAGTGAGCCGAGGCATTTAGTCGGGCAGCCGAGAGCAGCGATTGGTGCCGTGTACACATTCAAATTGAGTTTTGCTCATTTGGATCCCACACCAGCGGCACGCGTTGGCCAGCTACTCTTTCGAACGACATCCAGGGGGATGCTTTGACGGACACTGGGAGTGAAGCAGAGGGCGCGTGGTAGCCCTGCGATTGTTAGCACCCGCAGTGGTAACCAGGGCAGCCCACCAGATTCAAACCGTTAACCTTTACATGTGCTCCCCTACGGAGTGGATGTGCCGTGAACTTGAAGCGAGTTCGGAAGTAGTTCCGTCAACTGCAAACTGGGTATATGAAAAAATTTGCGTAGTAAAAATATCTATAGCATTAAATATCCATAACATAAAATATCGTTTTTTATTGACGGAAAAAATGGTGATCAATGTTTCGCTCCCAGGCTTGCGTGGCGACAGCATCTGTAACCACACGTATGCGGTGGTGGTGGCGGCAGTGGTGGCAGCAGTGGTGGCGGTGGCTCAGAAACCGCCCCAGAGATAAATGAATCAGCGCTTCCGCCTCAGCCACGCGTAGCCACGCACCCGTCTATTTACCGTGCCAAAATCACTTTTTAATAATTATTTGCTTTTATTATTATTATTATTACTACGAGCAGCCCGCATATCCTTTGGATGTGCCCGTCCGTCCCTCCTGACATCCAGCCAGCAAAACTTGTTTTTTTAGATATATTACAAAAGTAGGATAGCACAATCGCGTATCCTGCGGGCTTGCGCTGGGTGCAAGGCTGGGGTGGCGGGTGTGTGGGGCTTCAGCACGACACACGAACCCGGCTCAACTCCCGGGGGGGATGCATGCGTGTGACGCGCCAGCCAGGCAGGAATCCAGCCAGCAAAACTTTTTGTTCTCATATCGTGCGATTATAATTACGCTTGCTCCCCTGGAAGGCCTCAAGGCTCTTTTTCAGGAAGGTCCTGCCACGATTTCTCGGGAGGGGCAATTTTGACGAGTGTAATCCCAGCTGAGTAATCAGCATTGGTGATCACCATTGGAACCTCATTTGCCAGTAAAAATATGATAATTGTTTTTTTTACCCTTCTATCTGGCAACAAAACTGACACCTTTTTACAAGGAGTCATGTTGGCAAACATGACACCTTTTTACAAGGAGTCATGTTGGCAAACATGACTCCTTGTAAAAAAGGTGTCAGTTTTGTTGCCAGATAGAAGGGTAAAAAAACAATTATCAGCATTGGTGATGTTTGTCAAATATTAGTTGCGTTGTGTGTGTGGTTTTTTTCACCTATGGGTGAGGAAACCAGAGAGCCCGGAGTGAAACCCATGCAGAACACGGCGTGAGAATACAAACTCCACACAGAAAGGCGCCATAGTCGGGAATTGAACTCGCACAACACATCCAGTAAGACCCCTCGCTACGGCTGCAGCTACAACTTGAAAAATATCTTCTTAGCTCAAATGGGCTTTACTCGTCAAAACTTCTGATTCTGATTCTACTTAAGTCACGGTGGCGAGATGTTAACTACCTCGCTTGGTATACAGGAGGTCGTGGGTTCGATCCCGACCATGACGCCTGCTGCTGTATATTTGTAGTTTACATCTCTCTCGCTCTCCCCTGATCGCCGTGGATTGTTCTCCGGGTCCTCCAGTGTTTCCCCTCCACATTTAGAATCAACATCATCACGCGTTTAGAGCATTTGGCTGCTATAAATTTCCACGTGACGAAATCCACTTCGTTGAGCGACCATTTGTGATAGCTAGCCAGGTGGCTTCTGAACAAGATTACCTGGTGAAATAAAAATAGAAATAAAAATTGAAGTGGCCAGGCTCAAACAGGCTGCTCTGCGGGACCTATCCAAGTTGCTGCAAATTACATGGCTTTTTATTAACTTTCATCATTATATAACAAAAACAAAATCCCCGTATAGCCTTAACAGACTGTAGGGGCAAGTGCTGTTAGCGAGCACCTATGAAGGCCGAACGGTACACCAGGGGGTGGGTGGCCAGCACCACGCCCAACCGCCTTTGTCTCCCCAGTGGCGATGTTTACACACCGCACCAGAACTCATTTGAGGCTGAGTCGACCTAGGGGAGGCCCAGGACCGGTTCAGATAATCGTCACTGGTGTGAGCGGGAATCGAACCCGTGTCGCTGGGTTCATAGCGCAGCGCGCTAACCGCGACACTACCGCTCCCATTATATAACACGCATACACACACGTGCACGCGCGTACAAGTGTGTGTATGCGTGTGTTTCTTCCAGCCGCTACTGGCAGATTAATCAGGGCTGGGTCTGAGCCCCGCGTGTGTTTGCGGGAACGAGGGATGACGGGATGAAACCCGCCGCGACCCGCGGACAGGCTTGCCTCCCCCAGATAAGGGAGCGTGCGTTTCTCAAGAACGCCTCTATCAGGCAGACATCACTCGTTGGGCAACGTGCATTGTCACTCAGCGCTCTTCCCTTTTTGATCAGAGTAAATAAGCCCCACCACCCCNTCGCTCACCCACCACCTACTCTCCTCCTTCCCCCTCCCCCCAACATCAACCACCGTATTGATCTTCTGGTTCTTTCGGTAAAGTCACGTAGAATGGAAATAATAAAATAATACAAATAAAACATAATAAAATAATTATCACGTCATTCAGACTGTCGTCTCGACAGACCTGTTCTTCACCTGAGGACGGCTACTTGCGTTGTGGCCGAAACGTCGTGAGAATTATTTTATTATGTTTAATTTTATTATTTCCATTCTACGTGACTTTACCGAAAGAACCAAGAAGATGAATCCCTGCAGTCACGAAAGCTTTAAATCGAAATTTAATTATTTTATTATGTTCTATTTTTATATTTTATTATTTCCCTTCTACGTGACTTTACCGAAAGAACCAAGAAGATGAATCCCTGCAGTCACGAAAACTTTAAATCGAAACACTGTATTGATTTGCACCGGTGAAATGTCACAGATGAGGTCCCCTCCCAGAGCAAACTATGTATCCCCTGTTGACTTATAAGCGGGGCGTACATATCAACACAATAAGACAAAGATGCGTGTTGAACTTCTTGGTTCTTTCGGTAAAGTCACATAGAAGGGAAATAAGACCCATACTATTGTCATATCATCTCATAGAATCCCTGGCACGTAATAATATGCTACACAGTGGCACAAAATGCCAATTTATTACTAATAAACCCCAATGATCCGATCGAAATGAGGGATTTCGATCAGATAATTGGGGGGCAATGTGCCACCCCCCCCCCCCCCCCCCACTGGCTCTGCCAGTGCTCACCACTATTTGATTAACCGTTTCCAAAGTCACTGCATTCAAGTAATATGGGCACATCCTTTCATATGCCCTGGAAAGGAAGTGTTTAACACACCATAAATCTTGGTTTTGTAAATCTCAGGGCTGGAACTTTGTCAAATGAAGCGACAATCCCAATGTACAGGGACGTGTTTATGTCTGTAGCCATTGGTCACTGGGGCTGAGGCCTTCTATTCATCGATCACACCTCGATAACCAGGTTCAATCGCAACCAGATCTGTGTGACTCTACGGGTCTCTATGTAATTATATGTCTCCGTACAAATCAATTGGTCTCTATGCGAGTCTACGTGAATTTTACACGAGCCTGTGGTTTTCTATGCAAGTCTATGTATGGCTCTCTATGCTAAAAGGTCTATTTGTTGCATCTATGTATGTGTGTTGAACTTCTTTCACACCGTACGCAGCCAACCGTGCTCACTGGAGATGCGGGAACGGACAACAAACTCAACACAAAAGGCATTTCCAAAGAAATGAATTTCCAATCTAAATTTAAAAGTGCATAGCTCCAGCGGCCTTCTAATATCGGAAGGAAGAGCGTTCCAGACGGCCGCAGAAGCGCATCTGAAAGCGCGTGATGCGGTGACCGTCTTTGTTCGATGGCCAGCCAAAAGCCGCTGTGAGAATGACCGGAGTTCGCGTGAGGGTTTACGCTCAATCTCGATTTGAAGTTTTCGTGACTGCAGGGATCCATACTCTTTGGTTCTTTCGGTAAAGTCACGTAGGTAGAAAAATAAATAAATTAAATCACGACGCTTCGATCGCAACACAAGCAATCGTCATCAGGTGGGAAAACCACAGCAAGAACATTTTTGCCGAAGTGTTTTTTTTGCTGAAGGTTTACGCTCCTCCACGGGATCAGCTAGGTGTTGCGTGGTTCATTTTACGTCAATCGCAAATACTTTATATGCGTCTCCATATAAAGTACATGGGCCTCTACGTAAGTTCATGGACTATGCAAGTTATCAGCGAGCAGGCCAAGAACCATCAACCCACTAAGTTTAGGACCCAGTTTAATCCAACTCGGTCTGTGCGAGTCTAAGGGTATATATCTGCACGCATGCTAAAAGTGTCACCCATCCTGGCCGGGTCCCCATTGAGCTTGCTGACTCGATGGGCCTCACGACATTCATTAAACTGACCGACTGCACGTGTGTCAGTCTCTACGTGAGCCTACTTGCTGCTACAAAAGTGCGTTGGTCTCTTCGCGAGTCTACGTATCGCCGGGAAAGTGTGTCAAAGCGAGTCTTGCAAGCCCTACGGCGACCGGGATGATACCGTCAACTCGTTAGCAGTCGGGGACCCGGCCTCATTCCTAAAAAAACTGGATTGTAACCCAGGCTCTCAATTTCCACGTAATAAGCCGCTTTGCTGAGCTATCATTTGCGGCCTGGTCACTTCTGAAAATACGTTAATGCCTCAGTGGGCTTTGCTTTATAGGATGAGGATTTATATTCTTGGTTCTTTCGTAAAGTCACGTAGAAGGGAAATAATAAAATAACTAAAATATAAAACAATTAAAATTCTCACGACGTTTCGTCTGCAACACAAGCAATCATCATCAGGTGTAACATTGCTGTGGATTTTGCTGTGGATTTCACACCTGATGATGATTGCTTGTGTTGCAGACGAAACGTCGTGAGAATTTTTATTGTTTTATATTTTTGTTATTATTATTTCCCTTCTACGTGACTTTACCGAAAGAACCAAGAACATGAATCCCTGCACCCTTATCGTGTTTTCGTACTTCCTTTTGGCGTCATCTGGTTGAACACCATATGAAACTAGGCTCTAAAGAAAGCTGTCTCTGGTGTGGACCAATCAGTTTCAAAGACAATGCATAAATTATCAGAGTATTGTTTTTTTTGCATTTGACTGCAAGTATTGTGGTTAATGTAAGCATGATTCCTTGCAAAAGGTGTCAGTTTTGTTGCCAGAAAAAGGGGAAAAACCCTATTAGTAGTGTTTTCGTACTGTTTGTTGTTGTAACGTACTGAACCCGTGTCCCAACTGGACATCTGTGATAAAAGAGCTTCAGAGCTCATCGGATTCCTCCAGCAGTCGACATTAATATTCTGAGTGGTGGCTCTGTGTCTCTGACCCCAGTGTTAGTGCCCTGGGCACACGGGGCCACCGTTCATGTTCAATCAAGCGTGCAGACTGCGGCCTATCCATTACGAATGTGATCCGAAACCGGAAGAGACACCTGCGGTTAGATTGAGGACGTGAGAAACAGAACCAGGAAAACAAAAACTTGGTAGACAGGAATGAAATCTTGTATGCATCCAAATCGGCGGCAGTATGTATCGGGGCAGGTCAACAAGAAACAAAAGAAAACACGACGGAGGGGCAAATTATAAGAAAGGGAAGCAAATCACAAAAAAAATATACAAATAAAACTGAACAATTTAACACGTAGGTTTTCGCGACCAATATTATTCATAAAATAGGTTTTTGGGTCAGATCGCGTTATTCATGTGTCGTAACCCTCCACCACCCGATGCGGCCAAACTGACCAATTGTATCCTACCGGGTGAAGCCCACTTAGCTATTAAACTTATTTTTCAGAAGCAACCTGGCCACAGATGATAGCTCAACGAGGTGGCGGCTTATCGTCATGTGGACATTTTTACAGCAGACAAATAATCTAAATAGTCTAAACGCACGTGCAGAACCTAGCTGCTGCCAATGTCGAGGTCTGCCTGCTGCCTACGCCGAGAGGGCATCAGCAGGCAGAGAGATAAGTAGTACTAATCACATACCTGCATTTCCCATAAATATGCTAAATTCCTCTTGATATGCAAATTCTTTTGTCAAGGCGCCCTTCCCCCCTTCCAACCCAGCTTAAATATACGCTCCAAGCGTGGTGGTGTTTCATTCAGACGCTGTCTCCCCGACAGACCTGGTCTTCACCTGAGGACGGCTGCTTGCGTTGTGGCCGAAACGTCGTGAGAATTATCTTATATGTTTATTTTATTATTTTATTATTTCCATTCTACGTGACTTTACCGAAAGAACCAAGAAGACAGGCAGAGAGAGTTCATGGAGTTTTGAGATTCTTCCACTGAAGCAGCCCAGACTACGGCGAGCGGTTTCCCGCATGGTCCAACGGCCATCTGCCGTAAACAACGTGACGTGGCGATGCCGTGCACTCACCAGGGCGCAAACACGTGAACCGTGTCTCCGTTGCGCATCTTCAGGTGCTTGACGGCATCTTTCGCGAAGAGGGCAAAGACGGTGTTGTCCGCGAGCGGCCCCGACGATGTTGGCTCTCGAAAACCGTCATCGTGTCCACGTCGCTGCTCTCCCACATCTTCGCATCTCCCTCCTCCTCCACTTTCCACTTCCTTCGAATCCAGATGCGGTCCATCGCGCCGACAGTTCCGGGGCGACCTCGTTGAACCCGGGTCCGGAACGCGTGCCAAGCCGACCTTGCTTTGCGATTCCGAAACCGTCGCCGCCAATTCCCCGACAGTTGACGTCCCTTGTGGTCGCGCACCTGCTTCTGATTTTTCCTGCTTTGAGTCTGCGGCGCCCGTGGAGAACAGAGCTTGCCGCGGCGACATGAGTCTGCAGGTGGTCACGAGCAATGAGCATTCCGTGTGCTGCGTGAGGATACGCAGTTTCAAAGGTGCTCCCCCTCCTCCTCATCCACGGAGACTGTGAAAATATAAGTCAAGGTGCCTAAATTATTTCTTACAGCAAATAAGGATTTTTTTCTTATTTTATTTATTTTTTCTCTGGAGACCAGCAGAGATCGATGATCGATGTTTGGTCGCCGCGTTGATGGCATAGCGTCGTGATTACTCACTTAACAACAGAGTGGGCCGTGTTAAGGCTGCTGCTATCTTTGTTGACACCCACCTCCCGTTTACAGCCCGGAGGTGGTGACAATTCAATATCCCTACGGTGGGGTCGAGTCTATGCACAGGACAACCGCTGTTGATCTTCCCACGAGGCGGTACTCATTTTACTAAGCTGGAGGGATGATGGGTTTAGGCAACCACCCCTTTCCCCGCCCCCACCCTCTCCAAAATAACCGTGTCACCTGACCCGACATCAAGGTAACAGCCAATCAGATTGAAACTCGACACGAACCATTACAGATTCGGTGATTCCAATCCTATCCTGCTTCTACTACTCAAGACAAAGCGACACCAACAACGGTGTAACAGTTGAAAACAACGAGTGCAAACGCACCTCCGACGCATACAAAGTCGCAAGTTGGTCGTCTGGTTTTTGATTTGGCGTTGAACTTTCTTACCGCTGACGGCGCCGCAGACCGCAGGCGCGGTGATGGTGGCGCCAAAACACGATGGAAGATTTCTCCGGCACTGAAGCCTCCAGGCTCTCTCTGCAGGCCTCCCCTGCCCCATGGACACCAAAAAGACAGAGAGCAGTGCCCGTCGCATGACCGGCGTCAGGGTCCACGCCTCTGCGAAAATTTGAACGATTACACCCTGAGTTACTCAGTTGGATCACAACAACAACCGCCATTTGCTACCAAGTGGCGGTGACGTCAGCACTTGTGCCAGGCTAGTTGCACTTTAAGGGGACAGACCCAGTTGCCATGGATGGGTTGTCACTAAGATGAGTGGCCGATGCACCATCTTTGCCCGCTACTATGCCAACTTGCTTTGTTTTAGCCGCCCGGCGCTCCGCTCATTGTTTGAGCGTCGCTCATCCGCCCTCCGTTGTTGCTGGAGGCGTCTGCCTCCAACTGCCCAGTAGCGTCCTTCACGAGCCTCCTCCACAGAGGCCGATCTTGACACCGCTGGTACCAATTATTGCCAAGTCCACTCAGCTCCATATCCTCTCGCACCACATCACTCCATCTCTTTTAGTCCGTGCCTCGCCCGTTTAGTTGGGATCACTCCCACACACAGCAAATCAGCATTCAAAATGCCGCTGAATTGCAAAGCGCGCAGTCTTCGCATACCGAGAGAAATGACAGTGCTTGGGAAGGGCAGCCAGCACCAGCGCCAAACAATCGCCCAAGCTCTGTGATCCTATATGGTGATTGCTGGACCAACCCGATTAACGCGCGGTTTATACGTGTGGGAGGAAACCGGAGTGACGAATTCGTGCAGTTTAGCGTTAATCTGTGGCACACGGGCCCAATGATGACATCTGGTGGCGTGGCAGGAGATTGCGTGCGCGTGCGCGTGCACAGGGTTACCTACCGTTGCATGGCGAGGAGTGTTCACACAACACGTTTTCGATATTCTTCCATTAGGGAACAGCAGCAGGTGGCAAGCAGCAGTAGCAACCAGCAGCAAGCAGCAGCGAGCAGCAGTGGCAAGCAGCAGCAAGCAGCAGCAGTAGCAATCAGCAACAAGTAGCAGTACCAGCAGTAGCAAGCAGCAGTAGCAACCAGCCACAGTAGCAAGCAGCAGCAGGAGCAAGCAGCAGCAGGAGCAAGCAGCAGCAGTAGCAAGCAGCAGCAGTAGCAAGCAGCAGTAGCAAGCAGCAGCAGTAGCAAGCAGCCACAGTAGCACGCAGCAGCAGTAGCAAGCAGCAGCAGTAGCAATCAGCAACAAGTAGCAGTACCAGTAGCAAGCATCCGCAGTAGCAAGCAGCAGCAGGAGCAAGCAGCAGCAGTAGCAACCAGCGGCAAGCAGCACCAGCAGTAGCAACAGCAAAGCAACAGGAATAGTAAGCGGCAACAAGCAGCAATAAACATGAGCGGCAGTCACAACAGCAAGCAGTAGCAGCAGCAAGCAGCAATAGCAAGTAGCATCAGTAATAAGTATAACCCGTAAAAACAAAGTTTTTCACTATAAATCCTTTATATGCGTGGCGGCTAGAGTCCTCTGTCCTCTGGCTTGAGATGGCTGCCACCTATGGGTCAGATGATTGCATTGCACCATTAAGCAATTGGTAATTAAATATAATATTTTGTCCTAAAAAGTGTAAAATTTTGGAAATTTTTTTCACGAACATTAATTGTCACGCACAATGTCAGCTCGATTGGATCACGGGAAGTGGGTTAAAAAACGACCGAAAGATTTGCACGGTCCTAAGCAAGCAAGCGAACTTAATATAAAGGATTTAAAAAGCAGCAGCAGCCAGCGACATGAGCAAACATAACACGAGCAAGGGAAAAAATCAAATCCGTCCGTTGACCTTGACCCTCACCGGAGGAATCGCTTCTTGCCTGCGGAGTCCTGCAGCTCGGCGCAGGCACCGCGCTCTCCCCCGTCGCCCCTCGTCGTCCGGCGGCGTCCGCATCATCTCCAGCCACTCGCTCACACGCCTCCGGGAGGACTCGCCGGGGCGTCGGCGGAGACGGGTGCCGAAACGGTGGAGCCGCGGCCACCGTGAGCCTCCGCCTCATCATCGTCAGTATCGTCGTCGTCGTCGTCGTCCGAGGCGAACTGAGTGATATTGATGGCAGCGCCGCACTGTTCACACAGAACGGGTCCGCCGGTAAGTTTTGAAAGTTGTCGAGGTTTGATAATTGTTTTTTACCCTTCAAGGACAGTGCACATTATCAGAGTTATGTTTTTTGTTTGCATTATGACGCAGGTATTGTGGTCTATTTAAACATGACTCCTTGTAAAAAAAAAAGGTGTCGTTTTGTTGCCAGATAGAAGGGTAAAAAAACTATTATCATATTTTTTACTGGCAAATGAGGTTCCAATGGTATAATTGTCGAGGTTTGTTTTGCTGCAGCCAGGCGAGAACTCGACAGACCAGGGATGGAGTCTAGTTTGCACGGGCGTTCTAGTGTAACGTTGTAGAAATTTGTATATTTCGGACCCTGACCGTCTTGCAACTGGCATCGGTGGGGATCTTTAACATCCACTGCGTGTGAAGCAGATGGCACGTGGTATTTTTCCGGTCATTTCACTCAGCGGTATTAACCAGGGCGGCTGCTGGGTTCGAACCGCGAAACTCTGCAGCAAACGGCGAATGCGCAACCGTGGGGGGCACGTCACCGTCCACAGCAGGTGTGGACACGTCCGTTCCTTCTTCGCGAATCGTTTACGATTCTTAACTCTTGCGAAAGATTATCCAAAATATAAGTAAACTTTCGTATTCATGTTGAACTTTTTTCAAACCGTACGTAGGCAACCGTGCTAATCGGAGGTGCGGGTAGGATAACCATGAATGAGTGGGTGTTTGAGCGAGCGAGCGAGTAGATGAGTAGTGAACGNCTGAATGAGGTGGCGTGGACAACAGGTGAGTTTTAACATATTATTGACTTCATTCGCACCATACTATCGAAGGTGTGGGCGAAGGCAAGGAACTAAATATAAAAAAGCAATTCGAAAGAAATTCGTTTACAATGTAGATGATTTAAAAGTACATAGCTCCAGTGGCTTCTTAATATTAGAAGGAAGAGCGTTCCAGACGGCCGCAGAAGCGCATCTGAAAGCGCGCGATGCGGTCACCATCTTGTTCGATGGCTAGCCAAAAGCGCTGCTGGATAACGGCCTCGTTGGCTATTGGGAACTCGTGGAGGAAGCGGGAAATCGATCAAAAGGTCCTCAAAACCAGCGGCAAGCGGATGTGTGTCGAGAGCGCGGACATCAGAGTCGTATCGGCTAAGGTACCGCTACTACTGCCGCCCTTAAGAACATTACGAGGACCAAAGTTAAGCGTTGCCAAGTGTTACACGACCCCGCAAATTGCATCGTGTTCCTTGTGTTTTTGTCATTTTGCAAACTGCTTGGATTGACGCATGTAGCGCGCTACGTAAATTAAATTGTTTTGTCGTGATTGTTTGGTTGTTTGCCTGTGACCGGTAACGGGCGGATGTGGGGTGCTGTCGACGCTGTATAAATGTAAATCCGCCAGGGGAGACAAGGGAAGCGTCTTCCGACTCCACCGATGTCGCAGCAGGGAATAAGCAAATCGCATAAAACCACGACGTCACACGACCCAACATATCACACAACCCGCATGTCTGCAACTAACCCTTGCCCTTTCCGAGACATCTGCAAGTTGCAGGGTGGGTGTCCCGTTCACCGCTGAATCTCGGAACACGCAAGCGGTTAGCGTTCATTTATTGAGTGGTGCAGTGCCGTTGTTTTTAAAGACATTGTGCTCACCGTTGAAAACTGTAGTGACACGACCACACTCTACGATAACTGGCACCAAGCCGTGCCACACGCCCTCACGCATGGCATTGTGGGAGGCTTGGTACGTCTTCCGACATGAAGACGCACCAATAAAGTTATGTTATTTATTTTAATTAATTTTTTTCTTCTGATTTTGTTTCGATGGCATGTTGTCATTGGAAGGAAATCTGATGACGTGCATATACCTGATGACGTACCAATAAAGGGATGTTATTTTTATTTTTATTCCAAATCAGAAGAAAAACGGATGACATACACGTACATACCGTACGTCATCGGAATGGGAAAAGATGAATTTCACACGACCCGCAACTTCGTGTCCACCAACCCCGACCCAACCGCACGGACTTACCGTTGTCGTCCATCGCAGGCCTGAGCACGCTGCGGCCGTAGGCTGAGGCCTGCGCCGCTCCAGCCGCTGCTCGGCCACCAGCGAGCCGGCCCCGACGCGCCCTCGTCCGCGTGAGCGGCGGCGGATCGCGATGTCGGCATCCGGCGACTCGTCACACGAACGCTACTGGTGCCGGGGCTGGAGATGATGGAATCCGCGTCGCCTTCATGAGCGGTGCGGGAGAGGGGGCGGACGGAAGGGAGGGGGGAAGGGCATGAGCTCCAAGTGGATTCTGCTGCGATAGGACAGGCTGTGCGAGGGTGCTTCTAAATCTTCTTGGTTCTTGCGGCAAAGTCACGTGGAAGGGAAATAATAAAAATAACATTATAAAATATGTTTCATTTTCATTATTTATTATTTCCCTTCTACGTGACTTTACCGAAAGAACCAAGAAGATGAATCCCTGCAGTCACGAAAGCTTTAAATCGGTGCTTCTAAACTTATCAAGCGTGTTCGTACAGTCAATATTTTGATTCGTATCTTGATTTTTTTTGGGTTGGATCGTGCAATGTGGCAAATTTGTGTCATTAAGCCGCCCCCTCCGTCACCTGACACAGCTGAACAAGTGAAACTGTCACGGGCGCAAGAGAAGTAAAAATAGCGAAGTTACTCTCGCTCTCCCTGAAGCCCTCTCGTTGTGGGCAACGGCCCTCAACATTGGCATCATTAGCTCCTGAACATATTGCCCAATGCAAGAAGAGCATAGTCTATGGGTGAGTCTATGGCCATGTGAGTCTATGGGCATGTGAGTCTATGGGCTATGTGAATCTACGGGCAATGTGAGTCTATGGGCAATGTGAGTCTATGGCCATGTGAGTCTATGGGAATGTGAGTCTATGGCAATGTGAGTCTATGGACAATGTGAGTCTATGGGCAATGTGAGTCTATGGGCCATGTGAGTCTATGGGCAATGTGAGTCTATGGGCAATGTGAGTCTATGGCCATGTGAGTCTATGGGAAATGTGAGTCTATGGCAATGTGAGTCTATGGGCCATGTGAGTCTATGGGAAATGTGAGTCTATGGGCCATGTGAGTCTATGGGAATGTGAGTCTATGGACAATGTGAGTCTATGGGCATGTGAGTCTATGGGAATGTAGTCTATGGGCAATGTGAGTCTATGGACAATGTGAGTCTATGGGCCATGTGAGTCTATGGCCATGTGAGTCTATGGGCAATGTGAGTCTATGGGCCATGTGAGTCTATGGCATGTGAGTCTATGGGCAAGTGAGTCTATGGCATGTGAGTCTATGGGCATGTGAGTCTATGGGCCATGTGAGTCTATGGGCAATGTGAGTCTATGGGCATGTGAGTCTATGGGCAATGTGAGTCTATGGCAATGTGAGTCTATGGGCAGTGTGAGTCTATGGGCCATGTGAGTCTATGGGCAATGTGAGTCTATGGCAGTGTGAGTCTATGGGCCATGTGAGTCTATGGGCATGTGAGTCTATGGGCAATGTGAGTCTATGGGCCATGTGAGTCTATGGGCAGTGTGAGTCTATGGGCAAGGTGAGTCTATGGGCAGTGTGAGTCTATGGGCAATGTGAGTCTATGGGCCATGTGAGTCTATGGGCAATGTGAGTCTATGGGCAGTGTGAGTCTATGGGCAATGTGAGTCTATGGGCAATGTGAGTCTACGGGCAATGTGAGTCTATGGGCAATGTGAGTCTATGGGCCATGTGAGTCTATGGGAAATGTGAGTCTATGGGCAATGTGAGTCTATGGACAATGTGAGTCTATGGGCAATGTGAGTCTATGGGCCATGTGAGTCTATGGGCAATGTGAGTCTATGGGCAATGTGAGTCTATGGGCCATGTGAGTCTATGGGAAATGTGAGTCTATGGGCAATGTGAGTCTATGGGCCATGTGAGTCTATGGGAAATGTGAGTCTATGGGCCATGTGAGTCTATGGGAAATGTGAGTCTATGGACAATGTGAGTCTATGGGCCATGTGAGTCTATGGGAAATGTGAGTCTATGGGCAATGTGAGTCTATGGACAATGTGAGTCTATGGGCCATGTGAGTCTATGGGCCATGTGAGTCTATGGGCAATGTGAGTCTATGGGCCATGTGAGTCTATGGGCATGTGAGTCTATGGGCAAGGTGAGTCTATGGGCAGTGTGAGTCTATGGGCAATGTGAGTCTATGGGCCATGTGAGTCTATGGGCATGTGAGTCTATGGGCAGTGTGAGTCTATGGGCATGTGAGTCTATGGGCAATGTGAGTCTATGGGCTGTGAGTCTATGGGCCATGTGAGTCTATGGGCAATGTGAGTCTATGGCAGTGTGAGTCTATGGGCATGTGAGTCTATGGGCATGTGAGTCTATGGGCAATGTGAGTCTATGGGCATGTGAGTCTATGGGCATGTGAGTCTATGGGCAAGGTGAGTCTATGGGCATGTGAGTCTATGGCAATGTGAGTCTATGGGCCATGTGAGTCTATGGGCAATGTGAGTCTATGGGCAGTGTGAGTCTATGGGCAATGTGAGTCTATGGGCAATGTGAGTCTACGGGCAATGTGAGTCTATGGGCAATGTGAGTCTATGGGCATGTGAGTCTATGGGAATGTGATCTATGGGCAATGTGAGTCTATGGACAATGTGAGTCTATGGGCAATGTGAGTCTATGGGCCATGTGAGTCTATGGCAATGTGAGTCTATGGGCAATGTGAGTCTATGGCCATGTGAGTCTATGGGAAATGTGAGTCTATGGCAATGTGAGTCTATGGGCCATGTGAGTCTATGGGAAATGTGAGTCTATGGCATGTGAGTCTATGGGAAATGTGAGTCTATGGACAATGTGAGTCTATGGCCATGTGAGTCTATGGGAAATGTGAGTCTATGGGCAATGTGAGTCTATGGCAATGTGAGTCTATGGGCCATGTGAGTCTATGGGCCATGTGAGTCTATGGCAATGTGAGTCTATGGGCCATGTGAGTCTATGGGCAGTGTGAGTCTATGGGCAATGTGAGTCTATGGGCATGTGAGTCTATGGGCATGTGAGTCTATGGGCTGTGAGTCTATGGGCAATGTGAGTCTATGGGCAGTGTGAGTCTATGGGCCATGTGAGTCTATGGCAATGTGAGTCTATGGGCAGTGTGAGTCTATGGGCATGTGAGTCTATGGGCAATGTGAGTCTATGGCATGTGAGTCTATGGGCAATGTGAGTCTATGGCAATGTGAGTCTATGGGCAATGTGAGTCTATGGGCATGTGAGTCTATGGGCAATGTGAGTCTATGGGCAATGTAGTCTATGGGCCATGTGAGTCTATGGGCAATGTGAGTCTATGGGCAATGTTAGTCTATGGGCTATGTGAGTCTACGGGCAATGTGAGTCTATGGGCAATGTGAGTCTATGGGCAATGTTAGTCTATGGGCAATGTGAGTCTACGGGCAATGTGAGTCTATGGGCAATGTGAGTCTATGGGCAATGTAGTCTATGGGCAATGTGAGTCTATGGGCAATGTGAGTCTACGGGCAATGTGAGTCTATGGGCCATGTGAGTCTATGGGCTATGTGAGTCTATGGGCAAAGTGAGTCTATGGGCAATGTGAGTCTATGGGCAATGTGAGTCTATGGGCAAAGTGAGTCTATGGGCAAGTGAGTCTATGGGCAAAGTGAGTCTATGGGCCATGTGAGTCTATGGGCAATGTGAGTCTATGGGCAATGTGAGTCTATGGGCAAAGTGAGTCTACGGGCATGTGAGTCTATGGGCCATGTGAGTCTATGGGCAAAGTGAGTCTATGGGCTATGTGAGTCTATGGGCAAAGTGAGTCTATGGGCTATGTGAGTCTATGGGCCATGTGAGTCTACGGGCAATGTGAGTCTACGGGCATGTGAGTCTGGGCATGTGAGTCTATGGGCAATGTGAGTCTGGGCAATGTGAGTCTATGGGCAATGTGAGTCTATGGGCAATGTGAGTCTACGGGCCATGTGAGTCTATGGGCAATGTGAGTCTACGGGCCATGTGAGTCTGGGCAATGTGAGTCTATGGGCAATGTGAGTCTATGGGCAATGTGAGTCTACGGGCATGTGAGTCTATGGGCCATGTGAGTCTATGGACTCGAAAGTAAACCACTGTCATCTGCACTCCTTTAACAGAAGAGGAGGAAGAACAAAACGAGACCAACTCTCTCTATCTTTCTCGCCTGAAGCCCTCTCGTTGTGACCAAGAGAAGACCTTCACATTGGCCAACGAGCTCCTGAACAATATATTATTGCTGTCGCCATCACACGCAAGAATCATCATCATCATCACGATCTATGGGTAGGGAGCCACAGGTGTCCACTACAGATCTTCACTTTCCTCTGTCTTGTGCCAATATGCTCATGTAGTGCACATCCTCCTGGCACCAGTTTCTTATGTCATGGTCAAGCCATTCTCTGTCAGGTCTCCTCTCTTTCCACAGATGAAGATGTATATCGCCTGATGGTGCTGGTTGTAATTACAGTAATCCCTCGCCACTTCGCGGTTCAAGTTTCGCGGCCTCAGTGCATCGCGGATTTTTCGAACTGATTTAAAGCCTCATTATACCTGTGCAGTAACACCATCATCATCTTCATTCATCATCACATTCATCGAACTGCACAGGTCTGTCATCGTCGTCATTGGCATCGTCATTGTCATCGTCGTCGTCGTCATTACTGAGTCAAGTCTCAAGATACTACTGCATTGGTGAGTGTAGAACACCATAATACGTATCGTATGAGAGAGAGAGTGAATGTATAATATTAAGGTTTTATAATTAAATAGATTAAGTAAAATATATATAAGTATAAATATACATATTTTAAACATTCTGTACCCACACACACATATACGGAATTCCTAGGAGCCAATCCTACTTCCGGATTTTCACCTATCGCGAAAGGTTCCGGTCCCATTAACCGCGATAAACGAGGGATCACTGTACTAGCAAACGTCGTTCTCGAATTGTAAACGTTGTGTGGGTTTACTCTCCAACACACCGTTTGCTGAACTAGTAACTAATTGGCATGCTTCGTTTCCGTGACAAACCTTACGATTGCCGCGTCCGGTAGTGGCGGGTTTAACAAAACATATTTGCGCGATCTAACCCAAAGAAAAAGTCTGTTAATGAAATATTGATCGCGAAGCCCACTACAACTACGTGTTAAGCTGAGGGGGAGCGCTGCGGTGCCGTGCTCCATGTGTGCACCTCACCTGGCAAGCAGCGCTGCAGCTTTGTGAACACCTTGCTACCGGCTTCCACGATTTCCAGTTCGCCTGCCCAACGAAAAAAGAAATCCGTTAGCCGCACCAGATCTCCATCGTCGCCAGGATCTATCAACCGCTGGGTTCACGCAGGTCGTCACCGTCAGCCGTGGACCCGCCCTCTATCCGTCCACCTCCCCAAGCAGTCATCATCTCCGTCGTTCCACGATGGAAGTTATTTGCCACGTGTTGCTACCGCTGTCGCTACCGTGGCGGTAATGCGCAAGCAAGAAAACAAAATCAAAACTCGAATACGTTCCTCAATAATGCCCGGCCTTAAAGGAAACGATATCAAATCAGAATATTTATTTAGACTGGAGGAATCCGATGAGCTATGAAGCTCTTTTTCACAGGTGTCCAGCAGTGGTAGGTAAGAACGTTACAACAACCACCTGGCCACATGATAGCTCAACGAAGTGGCTTATCACGTGGAAATGTCTAGTACTCAAATACCCTAAACGCGTGACGTTGATTCTAAATGTGTAGGGAAAAACCGGAGGACCCGGCGAAAAAAAAANTCCATGCGAGCACGGGGAAGAGAGGCACGCAAACTTCAAATATACAGGTGCCAGGGGTCGGGATCGAACCCACGAACTCCGACATACAAGGCGGCGTGTCGTGTGAAATAAAGGAGGTACGGTCTTACTGGATGGGCGACGTCGGCCGACGTGAACGCGTCGCCGCAGCGCGCCCACGACTCGTGCAGCCGCGCGACGTTTGGCGGTCTGCCTCCTCCCCGCACCACCACCTCGTCCTCATCCACCTCCTCCTCGCGCGCGAGCTGCCGATGGAACGGGACATCCTCCAGGAACGCTCCTTGCGCTGGACGGTGGAGGTGGGATTAAATGCGAAAAGATTAGCCTGCTGTAGGCTGAAGGGCAAGAGATGTCAGCGAAGCACACACGTGTATGAAATTACAAAGACACAATCACAAATGCGCATGTAAACCCTGTACATGATCGCACACACACTAACAAGACAAAGATCCCCGCAAGGCTTAACAGAGTTTTGGGGCAAGCTTGTTAGCAAGCGCCTATAAAGGCCGTTACGGCACACGACGGGGGGTGAGTGAACCAGCACCACGCCCAGCCTCCTTTGTGGCGATGTTTACACAATCGGCCGAGTCGACCTAGAGGAGACCCAGACTGGTTCAGATACTCACTGGCCACGAGTGGGAATGGGGGCGCTACGCCACTGCTCCCGCACAACGATCGCCGTTCACTACGAAGTGCACCTGGAGGTCACGTGAAGTGTGGGAGGGCTCGCTGGCAGGAGCTCATGGGACAAAACCTTCTTAAACTTCCATTGCTCTCCTCAAAGACAAAACCTGCAAGTGTGTTCAGCTTAGGATGCGATATGACACCGAGGTGGCAGTACATAGTGGATTGTGAAGCTTTGGAGAGCGGTCATGCAGCGTAGATTTGAAGTTTTCGTGACTGCAAGGATCCATACTCTTGGTTCTTTCGGTAAAGTCACGTAGGGATAAAATAAATTAAATCACGCCTCGCCCCACACTCTCTATCCTTGGCTCCTCCCGCTCCCTCATCTATTTAACCCNTTGCGCCCTAAACGTCGTGATTTCATTTATGTTATACATACGTGACTTTACCGAAAGAACCAAAGAGTATGGGTCATGCTTGGTTAGCGCACTCCGCTACGAAACCTGTGACCCGATTATCCGAACCGGTCCTGGGCCTCCGCTATATCGACTCCGTTTCAAATAAGTACCTCGTGCGGTGTGTAAACATCGTCACTAGTGAGACAAGGGCGGCCGAGTGTGGTGCTGGCCACCCATACCCCTCGTGTGCCGTACCAGGCCTTCATAGGTGCTCGCTATCAGTACTTGCCGCAAGAGTCTGCTAGGGATACGTGGGATGTCTTGTTTGTGAAGCTTTGCGTGTTTATCCCCGTATGCCTGCTGGTTTTCTCCGGGTCCTCCAATGTTCAAGTATTGGTACAAAAGAAAATAATCAATTCTTGAAACAAATCAACCAGAACATCTTCAAATAAAAACCCAATGAAGCACCTTCCTGAAAAATAAGTCATGGACTCATTGTGGCTTTCCTGGATAAATAAGCCATCATTATTTATGATTATTTACAGAACAGACCATGGAACGATAACGATTAAAAGGACCGATTCACAAGTACGGCCGCAGGCGTCATCACAGCGACACACTCCTCAATCATCTGGCTCAACCGCCTCAATATGAAGTGACGGACGCTGCTCTACATCCAACTTGAGCCGCACAAAGAAGAAGACGACGACTGGGCGGAATCAACACAGCACCGATGTTGAGTTTACATAAACCCTCGCTGCATCAACACAAGGAGGCGAGGGTTGATGGATCACGCAGAGGTTATTGAAACTCCACTGCGAAGTCTGCGAGGTGGCCGGGAGATGGCAGCACACAGCAGTAGGGAGGGAAGCTTCATGAACCCATCTGTAATGCGTACATTTGAACATTATTTTCCGCCTGTGTGTGTGTGGGTTTCCCTCCGGGTCCTCCGCTCTCCTCCAACACGAAGCCAAAGACCCATTCAGGTCAATAAGTCTGTGCTCTCCAATCTCCTGGGTGAAAACTGGGCCAGGTTTTTTGCCCAATCCTGGCTCGCTGGCTCAAGAACGTAACGAGTAGCCAGGCGGTGGTGGTGATGGCTATGCACGTGGCTGCCTGTAACCCAGCACTGTGGAGGCAGCACCAAACACAGATGCGTGAAACTCCCTTTTTCCCGTGGGCGTCGAGGAGAGGGCCCGTGATACCCCGGCTCGCCGGAGAAGGCGGTGTGGCAGAGTGTGGGCTACATCTGTTCCATCTGTGTGGGATCGCGTGTTGCACCCTCGCACGGTGGCTTTTCTCCGGTGCTTCTTCCTACATTCATTAGTCGTCCGAAAAAATAGTAAACAGCTCGCCACCGTGGTGTTAACCTCACGGGAAGCTGCTTCTCATCGATTACAGAGTGTTGGGCTGGGTTGAGGTGGCTAGGAGATGTCAACTACCTCGCCTCGTATGCACGAGGTCGTGGGTTCAATCCCAATCCTGACACCTGCTGTATATTTGAGTTCGCGTGTGTGTCTCTCTCTCCCCGTGGTCGCGTGGATTTTTTCTCCGGGCCCTCCGGTTTATCCCTCCACATTTACAATAAACATCGTGAGGTTTATGTGGCTGTTCTAATGTCCCACATGGGAAGCCACTGCTTTGGCTATCATACTGTACGTGGCCAGGTCGCTTCTGAAAAGAGCTGTCTGGCTAAGTGGTCCTTACCTGGTGAAACAAAACATAGTTTGCTTTAGTTTAAAAATGCAAGTTTTTAGCTTACATGTATAAACACACTTTAATTGGCGGGCGGGGGGGACATCTTAATATATAGAGGACCGCGGAGCTTGGGAAATAATTGTTGTGCGGTGCCGGCTGACTGCCTGGCTCCTGCTGCTTTCCATCGCTGTGGTTCCTCGGCGACTGTGAGAGATGCAGTTCTCACGACGAGTCACGCGATATGATCAAAATAATGCAATGAAAATAATACAATGCAATTTTTTTTTTTTACACAAATAATTATAATGAAAATAATTATTTAATTTGATTCTCTCTTCAGCACTCCGGTGGCTAAAGAGTCAATTAATTTGTCCTTTGAAAACGGACACATTTTTTACTGTTGGCCGTCGGGTGGTGGAGGGTTACGACACATTTATAAATAACGCGATCTGATCCAAAACCTATATTATGAATATTTA
The DNA here is from genome assembly GCA_018977245.1 of Lethenteron camtschaticum. Taxonomy (NCBI): domain Eukaryota; kingdom Metazoa; phylum Chordata; class Hyperoartia; order Petromyzontiformes; family Petromyzontidae; genus Lethenteron; species Lethenteron camtschaticum. The sequence continues at coordinate 7,173,004 of MU249602.1, read as the reverse complement.
TAATGGAAATTATAATTATACTTTGTAATCTCCTATGTATATGTGGGAAACACAATTACATATGCCGTACACAAATGTGGTCTTACAAGTGCCCACCCCACCGTAACAACCGAGCCGAGGTGGAAATTCCACGTTACGCTGGCGGGTGCAAGTCCGCTCCGCAAGTGACGACTTGCTGGGGTATAGCTCGCTAAACAATGAGCCAAAGATGTCATTGTTGTATTGTTATATATACCCCACAGCGTGACTTCTACGACGAACATTGCGATGTTAAATCACAACTTGATGAAAACACTGAATTCATCTTCTTGGTTCTTTCGGTAAAGTCACGTAGAAGGGAAGTAATAAAATAATAAAACATAATAAAATAATTCTCACGACGTTTCGGCTACAACGCAAGCGGCCGTCTTCAGGTGAAGAATGAGACACTGCCAAGCTAGGAGCTTATATATAAGCTGAGTTGGAGGTGGAAGAAGAGCGCCTTAACAAAAGAATGTGCATATCAAGAGGAATTTAGCATATTCTTGATATGCACATTTTTTAAGGCGCTCTTCTTGCACCTCCAACCCAGCTTATATATAAGCTCCAAGCTTGGCAGTGTCTCATTCTTCACCTGAAGACGGCTGCTTGCGTTGTGGCCGAAACGTCGTGAGAATTATTTTATTTTATTATGTTTTATTTTTATTATTTATTATTTCCCTTCTACGTGACTTTACCGAAAGAACCAAGAAGATGAATCGCTGCAGTCACGAAAGCTTTAATCGAAATTAAATTATTTTATAATGTTTTATTTTAATTATTTTATTACTTCCCTTCTACGTGACTTTACCGAAAGAACCAAGAAGACGGATCGCTGCAGTCCGACAACTTTAATCGAAATAAACACTGAATGTTACACATCGCGTGAAGCGAGTTTAAAGACGTGTGGATTATATCGAACCGTCCATATCGCGTGAAGCTGACGAGAGTTCGTACGCCTCGGATGTAAACCTCGCAGGCCTCGCAGTTGTGAGGCGAACCTCCGTTACCTTCTAGCAGACATCGAAGCGCGAAAATGTTAAACTTTTAAAAGCTTTTAATGAATCGATCGGTGGGTAGGGAGAGGGAGGTTTACATTTCCCAGTTCACATCAGCGGCGCAACGGGGGCGCACCCAATCAGACGGCGGCGTAGGTTCGTCACGTGCAGCCGCGGGCCAATGGGAAGCGAGTCGTCGCGGATTTTTAAAGCGGTCGGCTTATGCGCTTAGGGAATGTGAGAAGGTGACGGGGGAACGTGACGTCATCTGGAGGGACATTTAAATGAAAGGGGGGGGGGTAGAGAGGGTGGGAGCGGTGGTGCAGCGGTTAGCGCACTGTGTGTGAGTGGGAGCGGTGGTGCAGCGGTTAGCGCACTGTGCCTGTGTGCGGAGCGGTGGTGCTGTGGTTAGCGCACTGTGTGTGAGTGGGGAGTGGTGGTGCAGTGGTAGCGCACTGTGTGTGTGTGGAGAGCGGCGGTGCAGCGGTTAGCGCACTGTGTGTGTTAGTGGGGAGTGGTGGTGCAGTGTTAGCGTACTGTGTGTGTGTGGGGAGCGGGGTGCAGCGGTTAGCGTACTGTTTGTGTGTGGGGGGGAGCGGTGGTGCAGCGGTTAGCGCGTGTGTGTGTGGGGAGCGGTGGTGCAGCGGTTAGCGCGTGTGTGTGTGGGGAGTGGTGGTGCAGTGGTTAGCGCACGTGTGTGTGTAGGGAGTGGTGGTGTAGTGGTTAGCACACTATGTGTGTGGGCGGGAGCGGGGTTAACGCACTGTGTGTGTGGGGAGCGGTGGTGCAGCGGTTAGCGCACGTGTGTGTGTAGGGAGCGGTGGTGTAGTGGTTAGCGCACTGTGTGTGTGTAGGGAGCGGTGGTGCAGCAGTTATCGTTCTGTGCTACGGGCTCACGGCCACCAACACCGGTGACGATTATCTGAACCGGCCCTGAGCCTCCCCTATGTCGACTCGGCCTCAAATGAGTACCTGATGCTGTGTGCACATATCGCCGTTAGGGAGACAAAGGCGGTCGGGCGTTGTAATAGGACACACCACCCAATCTTGTGCAATGCCGGCCTTCGTGAGTCCTCGCAAGCACGACTTTCCCCTGCGGTCTGTTGAAGGCTATATTAGGGGATCTTTGTCTTGTTGGTTTAGGGGCCGTCCATAAATGACGTCACGCGATTTTGGACGATTTTTGACCCCCGCCCTTCGTCACACGGCGTCACAAAAAGTCAGACCCCCCCCTCAAATATGACGTCACAAAGCTCTGCCCCCCCCCCCAAAAAATAAAACATGCTTCGAATCGCTTTAAACTATTGTCATTGTAGTGCGTATTTAATGTGGCGCTGCACTTTGATGTTGTAGGAGAAAACATTTATTACTAAGTCTATTCAATTAAGTAGAACGTGTTGTCGATATTTATTAAAGTTGCGCATTTTGTGTGACGTCACATTTCTCAACCCCCCCCTCGTCACACATCACATTTGACCCCCCCCCCCCCTAGGTGAGTGACGTCATTTATGGACGGCCCCTTATCGTAACACCTCAGTAAGCCGGGCATGGGTAAGCCATACATTGGGTAAGCCGGACACAATATCTTGATACGTAAACATACATGAGCCTAAATTTGTATTTAAAGCTTTCGTGACTGCAGGATTCATATTCTTGGTTCTTTCGTAAAGTCACGCAGAAGGGAAATAATAAAATAATAAAAATATAGGTTTTTTTCATTATTTCCCTTCTACGTGACTTTACCGAAAGAACCAAGAATATATATATACATGAGCCTGTAAAATGAATTAATATAACGATCAGAGAAATGTCGGAGTCAATTGTTAAATGTGCGTGGATTGCTCTCCAGCATTACCGGTGGTGAACTCATATAGCGGCCTAACGACTCATCAAGAGACCATCGACTCACAGAGAGTCCAACAGACTCATCAAGAGACCCATGGACTTGCATAGAGACCAACAGACTCATTAACAGACCTATAGACTCACATAGAGTCCATCAGACTCATCAAGTGACCCATAGACTCACAGAGAGTCCAACAGACTCATTAACAGACCCATAGACTCACATAGAGTCCATCAGACTCATCAAGTGACCCATAGACTCACAGAGAGTTCAACAGAATCATTAACAGACCCATAGACTCACATAGAGTCCAACAGATTCGCATAGAGACCCATCGACTCATACACAGAGACCCACATACGTAAAGACGTAGCATTACAAGACCCATAGAGACTTGCAGAGATACCTATCGTCTTACATCTAGCCCAATCGTATCGTAGTGACCACATACACATCAAGGCACCAACAGACGCATGCAGAGACCCATAGACTCACATTGGCCTAGCCACTGGGAGTGAGTCCAAGCTCATCCTTATCTCGGTCGACACGATTATCGCCGACCTGGCATCGTGCGATATCTATATCGTGGTCGTATCGTCATGTCGCGCGAGCACCCTGTTTGCGCAGCGGCACGCCGCCTCGGCATGACACGCCACCAGGCGAGCCGCTGAACTCCAGTGAGGACAGTCGGTGCAACGGTTCCAGCAGAGAGCGGTGGTGGAGCGGAAGGAGGGAGGGGGTGGTGAGCAGTGAGGTGGTACACGCTGGTTCTCTGGGGCAAGAATGACGGAGGAGATGAGAGGGAGCAAAGCATTGAAGAAAAAAATTAACCCGTAAAAACAAGGGTTTTCACTATAATCCTTTATATGCGTGCATCGGTTTTATTTTATTATTCATTTCTGTTTTCTTGAGTAAGAGTTTCATTTTATCACATTGGTATTTTAAATTAAATATGAAAAAAAAATTCCTAAAAGTGGAAGATTTCGGAATTTTTTTTTCACGAAAATAAATTGTTACGCACAACGAGTCTGTGTGCAAAATGTCATCTCGATTGGATCACGGGAAGTGGGTTAAAAAACGACCGAAAGATTTGCACGTCGTAAGCGCGCAAGCAAGCAAGCGAACTTAATATAAAGGATTAAAAAAAAACACGAAATGATGAACGAAGCAAAGTGCCGACTACACCGAGCATCTTCTTGTTTCCTCTGATCGTAAAAAAAAGAGATGGGAGAGGGGAGAGGGTGATGGGGAGAGAGGGGAGGAGGAGGAGATTTAAACAGGGGGCACATAAAGCAAAGAAAAAAAAAAAGATGTAAGAGGGAGAGAGGTAGGAGGGGAGGGGGAGAGGAAAGGGGGTAGAGGTAAACTTAAATGTTTAAAATTGTACTTATGGGAGGTAGAACTAAAGTTTGAGAAACCCTTCTGTCATTTTTCTGAAAAGTAATGTTTCCTTCCTTTAAATTTTACAGTAGTGGTTAACTGCCTTAAATAATTGTATCATGTATTTTTTGGAAGTTTAGTCTTGTCATTCAGAGAATGAATTTGTTTGCAATGTGTAATTTTAGAGAATAGTTAGCAGAATCAGTCACAGCAAGTTCATGTATTGGTTTCTTAAAATAAATATTTTACAACAAAAAAGAGGGAGAGAGGGTAGGAGGGGAGAGGTGAGAGAGGGTAGAGGTGAGGATGGGGAGAGAACGGAGGAGTGGGGATATAGGTAAGAGGTGAGAGGGGGAAGCCATGCACACACATTTTTTTTTGGATATCTCACAGCTCAGTGAAGCTCCATGCAGGCCTGGCCACGTGGCGGCTCTGTGCTTCGAGCGAGATCACGTTTAGCAGTTCTCGTAAAGTGATGCAACCGGCGTAAGTGTTGCATTGCGGGTAATAATTAATGTAGTCATTTTTTTTAAAANTGTGGCATCATGATGAAGGCAGTTTCTACAGCGCCGTTACGTGGTAAGCCATTACAACCCAAGGGAACGTTGGGCTAAAGTTTGGTTCCAACCATATGTCAACGTTGGTCCAACGTTGGCCGGTAACGTTGTTCCAACGTTGGCCGGTAACGTTGTTCCAACGTTGGCCGGTAACGTTGTTCCAACGTTGGCCAGTAACTTTGGTCCAACGTTGGCCGGTGACGTTCCAACGTTGGCCGGTAACGTTGATCCACCCGTTGGAATGTGTATTGGGAGGGCGCTGATTAAAGAACACAACCATGGAACATTGGCCGCTTTATTAGTCCATCGCGATGGCTAAATGAGACGTCGCGTCGCACGGGTGGCGAATGCACGTGGCGAGTCAAGGTGTGATTGACGCCAGAGACTCACGACTTGGACCGTGGGGCAAGAATGACAGAGGAGATAAGAGGGGGAGAGAGAGGGGGAGGTTTTGTGAAATCTTTCATTTAAAAAGGGGGGGGGGGCACACAAAGCAAAGCATTGAAAAAAACTAAATTATAAACGAAGCAAAATGCCGACTACACCGAGCATCTTCTTGTTTCGCTGATCGTAAAAAAGAGAGGAGGGGAGAGAGGGCGTGCTGTGTGGCAGACGCTCAGTGTGTAAATATGCAAACGTCGGGACAACGTTAGCATGTGGCCGTGAACGTCGGGCCAACGTTGGACTAACGTTAGCAAGTGATTGTGAACGTCCGTCCAACGTTCATTGTGTTTGTTTACTGGGTTGCTTCCAGGCAAAGGTGGCGCGTTCATTGTTGCTTTGGGTTGAAAAAAATAATTTGAATATAAACCGGTACAAAACCGGTACAAACCCGGTTTACGGTTTTGCCGCACAGACTACGAATTTTTTTTGCAATGGATGTATTACTTTAACCGTTTTGTTTTATTGTTGTTGTTTAAACTTTTTGAGTGAACGCGTTGGTGTTAATGGCCAGGACACTGGGACGTGCCCGACTTTGGGCAAAACGTTGCCATGGGTTCGACCGACGTTAGAGTTGAAACGATGGGGGCGAGCAATTTCACAGGGCCGCACTTTTAATTTGTGGGTGGTTTTTTGTTGTTGTTGGTATTTTACCTTTGAACTGAGAAAATGGCCGCCGTGTGGTTTGCACGTTCGCACGTGTCCAATCGATGCCTCCTTCAGCCAAAATTCCAGGAGAATCGGTCGAAAAACCGGTTTAATCGGTTCGACAACGGCTGACGCTGAAACCGGTTATCGTTTTACGTACATCTGTCCGGTCGCGGCAGACTGCAGGCCCTCCAGCGTAAATGCCGAGTCGCATAACTCACGATGAAGGCGTACGCACAGACGGATTCAAGAATACACTGCTGCGAACTGCCGGCCTCCATCCCCCCGTACAACTCATCTGTGATCTCATCTCATCTGTAATGTAATATTTACAGAGAGGCCTTCACACGAGGCGCTTGGCGTAGTTTCCTTTTGAAACAGCGGTCACGAAATGGGATGGCTTAGATTGCAGGGGCGCTGCTGCAAAGGATTGATGAATGAGTGACAGTGATAGAGGGGCGCTTCGGGGTAGGGAGGACGGGAAGGGTGGAGGGGTGAGGGGAGGGAAGAGGAAGGGAAGGGGCGATGGAGAAGCGGCGAGGCTTAGAGAGAGGAACGGAACCAGGTTCAGCAGGGGACTGCTTCATGTACAGGGGCAGCGTTGAGTCGATGGGCAGTGCTGAGTCTATGGGCAGTGTTGAGTCGATGGGTAGTGTTGAGTCGATGGGCAGGTTGAGCATGGGCAGTGTTGAGTCGATGGGTAGTGTTGAGTCTTTGGGCAGTGCTGAGTCTATGGGCAGTGTTGAGTCGATGGCAGTGTCGAGTCTATGGGCAGTGCTGAGTCGATGGGCAGTGCTGAGTCTTTGGGCAGTGCTGAGTCTATGGGCAGTGTTGAGTCGATGGGCAGTGCTGAGTCTATGGGCAGTGTTGAGTCGATGGGTAGTGTTGAGTCTATGGGCAGCGTTGAGTCGATGGGCAGTGTCGAGTCTATGGGCAATGTTGAGTCTATGAGCAGTGTTGAATCTTTGGTGCAGTGCTAAGTCTTTGGGCAGTACTGAGTCTAAGGACAGTGCTGAGTCTATGGGCAGTGCTAAGTCTATGGGCAGTGTTGAGTCTATGGGCAGTGCTGAGTTTATGGGCAGTGCTGAGTCTATGGGCAGTGTTGAGTCTATGGCAGTGCTGAGTCTATGGGCAGTGCTGAGTCTATGGGCAGTGTTGAGTCTATGGGCAGTGCTGAGTCTATGGGCAGTGCTGAGTCTATGGGCAGGGCTGAGTCTATAGACATTCGTGAGTCTATGGGCAGTGTTGAGTCTATGGCAGTGTAAGTCTATCAGCAGTATTAAGTCCATGGATAGTGAAAGTCTATGGGCAGTGCTGAGTCTATGGGCAGTGCCAATGCACAGGGCAGTGTTCAGTGAAGGGGTGCAAGGAGAGAGAAGGACCGAGGACGGATTGGGCACATGGAGAAGGAGGTTGAAAGAGAGGGAGAGAAAGAGAGAAGATTGGGAACGAAGAGGACGCGATGGGATAACCCAGGCAGCCCTCCAACAGCGCATGGAATGCCCAAGCCAGGCAAGCCTCGCATCAATCAATCGTCGAGCTCAGGGCTACTTAGATTCTGACATCTTACGAGATCCGGCGCAATCAACGTGATGATTGTTTTTTCTTGTTTGGGTCAAGTCGCTTCCTGCTCAGACGAGCAGTGATGCGGTGCCCAACTCCTCTTGACAGCCCTGAGCCAGTGGCGTAAATTCCACATTCCTATGACGGGGGCGAGCCCTCCCAAAGCACGCCACTGCCGATATGGTCAAGCCAAATTACAGGATGCTGCTGTACAGTTAAATGTAGTCTACAACCGCAATTTATCTAGACCTCACCAACACACACGTTTGGCCTAATACACCAACTGGCTGATGGACTGAAATGTTATTTAACAAACAAAAAATCGCATGACAAATCTGGCAATTTTCGATTTAAAGCTTTCGTGACTGCAGGGATTCATCTTCTTGGTTCTTTCAATAAAGTCACGTAGATCGATGGGCAGTGTTGAGTCGATGGGCAGTGCTGAGTCTATGGGCAGTGTTGAGTCGATGGGCAGTGCTGAGTCTATGGGCAGTGTTGAGTCGATGGGCAGTGCTGAGTCTATGGGCAGCGTTGAGTCGATGGGCAGTGCTGAGTCTATGGGCAGTGTTGAGTCGATGGGTAAGTGTTGAGTCTATGGGCAGTGTTGAGTCGATGGGTAGTGTTGAGTCTATCGGCAGTGTTGAGTCGATGGGCAGTGTTGAGTCGATGGGCAGTGCTGAGTCGATGGGCAGTGTTGAGTCTATGGGTAGTGTTGAGTCGATGGGTAGTGCTGAGTCTATGGGCAGTGTTGAGTCGATGGGTAAGTGTTGAGTCTATGGGCAGTGTTGAGTCGATGGGTAGTGCTGAGTCTATGGGTAGTGTTGAGTCGATGGGTAGTGTTGAGTCTATGGGTAGTGTTGAGTCGATGGGCAGTGTCGAGTCTATGGGCAGCGTTGAGTCGATGGGTAGTGTTGAGTCTATCGGCAGTGTTGAGTCGATGGGCAGTGTTGAGTCTATGGGCAGTGTTGAGTCGATGGGTAGTGTTGAGTCTATCGGCAGTGTTGAGTCGATGGGCAGTGTTGAGTCGATGGGCAGTGCTGAGTCGATGGGCAGTGTTGAGTCTATGGGCAGTGTTGAGTCTATGGTNCAGTGTTGAGTCTATGGGCAGTGTTGAGTCGATGGGCAGTGTGAGTCTATGGGCAGTGTTAGTCTATGGGTAGTGTTGAGTCTATGGGCAGTGTTGCTCAATGCACAGGGGAAGTAGATTCCAGTGATGAGGTGCAGGGAGAGAGAAGGACCGAGGAAGGATTGGGCACAGGGAGAAGGAGGAAGAAAGAGAGGGAGAGAAAGAGAGAATATTGGGAACGAAGAGGACGCGATGGGATAACCCAGGCAGCCCTCCAACAGCGCATGGAATGCCCAAGCCAGGCAAGCCTCGCATCAATCAGTCGCCGAGCTCAGGCTACTTAGATTCTGACATCTTACGAGATCCGGCGCAATCAACGTGATGATTGTTTTTTTCTTGTTTGGATCAAGTCGCTTCCTGCTCAGACGAGCAGTGATGCGGTGCCCAACTCCTCTTGACAGCCCTGAGCCAGTGGCGGAAATTCCACATTCCTATGACGGGGGCGAGCCTTCCCAAAGCACCGCCACTGCCGATATGGTCAAAGCCAAATTACAGGATTCTGCTGTACAGTTAAATGTAGTCTACAACCGCAATGTATCTAGACCTCACCAACACACACGTATGGCCTAATACACCAACTGGCTGATGGACTGAAATGTTATTTAACAAACAAAAATCGCATGACAAATCTGGCAATTTTCGATTTAAAGCTTTCGTGACTGCAGGGATTCATCTTCTTGGTTATTTCGGTAAAGTCACGTAGAAGGGAAGTAATAAAATAATAAAAATAAAACATAATAAAATAATATAATATTATTTTCTTTTAAAATAAAACATAATAAAATAATTATTATTTTATTTAAAAATAATATAATATGTTTTATTTTATTATTTATTATTTCCCTTCTACGTGACTTTACCGAAAGAACCAAGAAGATCTGTCAATGTAACTATTGTTCGCGCGTGTGTGTGTGTGTTCACCCCATGTGGGGAGCGGTGGTGTAAGCGGTTAGCGCTTCGCTGCGCTACGAACCCGTCGACCCGAGTTCGATTCCCGCTCGCGGCTAGCGCCAGTGATAGCGAATATCTGAACCGGTCCAAGGCCTCCCTAGATCGACTCAGCCTCAAATGAGTACCTGGTGCGGTGTGTAAACATTACCACTGGGGAGACAAAGACGGCCGGGCGTGGTGATGGCCACCCACCCCCTCGTGTGCCTTGCGCCGTGCCTTCATAGGTGCTCGCTAACAGCACTGCGAAGGATACGCGGTGGGGGGGGGGGTCTTTGCCTATGTCACCCCATGTTGTCAATCCACTGCTGGATAAAGGCCTTCTCATGCTGTGTCAGTCGTACGGGGGTGGGTGGGGTGGGGGGTGTTGACCAGAGGGCATCGCCCCACCGGTCAGAGCGAGTTGGGGAAGCGGCGATTTGGAAGTGGAGCAACTTGACCAGACCGCTTCTGAGACACCATTCGCCAGCGACGTTTCGCCGTGGTCGGTAATCAAACTCGGGTTTTGCCGGGTACCTAGCGGCGCTAACCGCTGCGCCACCGCTCCACCGTCATACCCGCATGGAGAGCGCGAGAAAAACATCGCGGGCCGGCCCCTGCCGGCGTCAACCCTCCAGCTCCTTGAGCGGGGAGCAATTGTAGAAGTGAAATTCCGAGAGCGTCTTCCTCCTCCTCCTCCTTCGTCTTCGTCTTCTTCATCTTCTTCAAAGCGATGCCGTCAACTTTTCCACGGACCCCCCTCAACACTCGGGGCGATCTGGTGTGGCTGGATGATCGGGGTGGGGGGGTGGAGGGGGGTGGGGGGGCAGCCTCCGGTACCTTGGAGAGCAGCAGCTGCCCCGCGCCCACCCGGGTGCGTTCATCTCCTCGCCACCGTGGGCACCGCTGTGGCTAGGAGATGTTAACTACCTCGCCTGGTGTACAGGAGGTCGGGGTTTGATGCCGACCCTGTCGCCTGCTGTATATTTGGAGTTTGCGTGTCTCTCTCATCATCATCACGGTGGCTAGGATATGTTAACTACCTCGCCTGGTGTACAGGGTCGGGGTTTAATCCCAACCTTGTCGCCTGCTGCTGTATATTTGGAGTTTGCATGTCTCTCTCTCATCATCATCACGGTGGCTAGGAGATGTTAACTACCTCGCCTGGTGTACAGGAGGTCGTGGCTTCATCCCAACCCTGACGGCTGCTGTATACTTGGAGTTTGCGGTCTCTCTCTTCTCTTCCTGGTCGCGTGGATTTTTCTCCGGGTCCTCCGGTTTTTCCTCCACATTTAGAATCAACGTCACGCGTTGCGAGTCTTTGTCTGCTGTAAATATGCACGTGACGATGATGAGGCCACTTCGTTGAGCTATCACTTGTGATGGCGAAGTCGCTTCTGACAAAGAGCTACGTAGCTCAATGGGGCCTAAGTAAAATAAAACATCCTCTTGGTTCTTTCGGTAAAGTCACGTAGAAGAGAAGTAATAAAATAATAAAAATATTATTGTAAAAATATTATTATTTTATTACTTCCCTTCTACGTGACTTTACCGAAAGAACCAAGAAGATGAATCCCTGCAGTCACGAAAGCTTTAAATCGAAATAATAAAACATATTTGAGAATCATTACATTGGCTGAACAGGAATCGTAACTTTTGTCGCGTGTTGTTTTTAGCTCCTTTTTATTTTGGTGCCACAATTTTCTCTATGATTTGTTCGTTAATTTTAACATTTTCTGAGCGTTTTATTTTGCTTGGTAGCAAGCTACATAAATAATGAGATTTTACCCTCAAATAGACAGCGTTGTGGGATGCAATTGGCATGAAAGACACGATGTAAAATTACATTATTATTATTAAAGTCGTTTCATTGGCAGCAGCAATGTTTTGGAACGATCTTGTTTATTTCCTTATAGCCTATGGTACAGTACTCTTTGGTTCTTTCGGTAAAGTCACGTAGGTATAAAATAAATGTAGCTCAAAATCAAATAAATACACGTTTCAATTGCAACACAAGCAATCGAAACGCCTGATATTTAATTTCCTACCGTGACTTTACCGAAAGAACCAAAGATATGGATTCCTCAGTTTAACGAAGCTTTCGGACCAATATTATCCATAACACAAGTGGATTTACTCTCCAACACACCGGCGTGCTGTACTAGTACACTACACTATACACTACACCAGGGGTCTGGAACCTTTTTGACTGGGAGAGCCATAAAAGCCAAATATTTCTAAATATATTTCATTGAGAGCCATATAGTATTTTTAACGTATAATAAATTAAATATGTCTTACTTTTAATGTGACTTCTGGTCACGGGACCCGTGACCCGAGAAATTTTATCTTCAAAACTAATTTATGTTTACTTTAAAATGACAGTGTTATTAAGCAATATCACAAGTATTTTAAAATCAGTTCCAAACTGATTTTATTTTTTATTATTTTTTTTCAACTCAAATTTGTCTGGGAGCCATATGCCGTCACTGGAAGAGCCATATACGGCTCGTGAGCCATAGGTTCCCGACCGCTGCACTACACACTAGTGCTGTACTAGTAACGAATCGGTACGATCTGTTTACTTGACAAACCTTACTAGTTGGCTGTGTCGGGTGGTGGCGGGTTTAACGACACATTTATATTTAAGCGATATAACCCCACAAAAAACCTCTACTATGAGTAGTAAACCAACTTCAAAACATATCCCGAAGCAGACGAATACTGTCAGATGCAGCCGTATTTGGTGACTCAAATTTAAAGATTAACCTTACCCATGTATCGATAGTATCAATTTAAAAGTACAATGCGGTCAAAAGACTCGTACCGCCTTGGTGTGGTCGTGGAATGTTGTTATCGTTGTTGTTTCGCTGCCTTGCCAAAGCTTACATGTTGACAAATCTTTAAAAAATATATATATACGAGTACAATGTGTACATCCGTGCTTAATCTCTATTTATTGACTTGCTTAACTCTGCCGTATAGGAAACCCATAAGGGGCCGACCATAAATGACGTCACGCGATTTTGGACGATTTTTTTTACCCCCCCCTTCGTCAAACGGCGTCAAATATGACGTCACAAAGATCTGCCCCCCCNAAAAAAAAAAACATGCTTCAAATCGCTTTAAACTATTGTCATTGTGGTGCGTATTTAATGTGGCGCTGCATTCTGATGTTGTAGGAGAAAACATTTATTAAAAAATCTATTTAATTAATTAGAACGTGTTGTCTATATTCATTTAAAGTTGCGCATTTTGATGTGACGTCACATTTCTCAACCCCCCCCTCGTCACACATCGTCACAAATGTCTGACCCCCCCCCCTCCCAGATGCGTGACGTCATTTATGGACGGTCCCTAATTGACGCACAGGGACACGTAGAAAAAACTCACGGAGATTCATAGAGACGCCGAGAGAGTCAATGAAAGGCAAGCCAGCGTAGATGCGATCGGGTAACGCGTCTGAGAGCGAGCGCGTTCACGGTGAGGAGATGGAGCGATGGATCGGGAATCGCGTGTGGAGGAGATGCCCGCATGGATTGTTACCACGCAGGGTCGGGATGAGATGTGACGGCTACGGCGGATTTGGGAGACCTTCATCCAGCAGTGGACTGAACATGGTCGATGATAATTACTCTTTGGTTCTATCGGTAAAGTCACGTATAAAGTAAATAATAAATTAAATACTAGCATACGACGTGATTGCAACACAAGAACCAAGAAAATGAATCACTCTAGTAACGAAAGTTTTAAACAACAGAGAGTCGAAACATAACAGTACCCTATGGTTGATTACGTTCTTCCTGAGAAGGCTAAATTAAGAAATAAAACACAACCAGAGACATATAGACAGACATATAAGTAAGCGATATCACGAGTACATGAGAGAGAAACACGCCTCTGTGTAGGCCTTATAATTAGTCATTAGTATAATAAGATATAATAAGATACGAGTTATCTCATATTATTCGCTCGTTCCCATGAGTATCTGTCGAAGCGTTAGGGTAACTGATTCAAACAGGTCTATTTAAGAATGGAAAAAATACAACTCAACACATTGATCATCACACGCGATTTTAAAGACGAAAAAATAATAGGGGACGTTTCGGGCGATGCCCCCATCTTCATGGCACATACACCAAACACATTGTTTCCGCTGTGGATTTTGAAACGTCACTGCTCGGTTTTGAAGTTGATATATTTTGACAGCGGTGACTCGTCTCCAAACCGCATTTGGGGCCTTACGTTGCTATTCATGATTTTTTTTCGTGTGAAAGCAAAAACGTCTTTAGTCATGCTGACCACACAACAATCGAAATCCATCACTCGCCATCTCATTCATTCATTCGGTTTTTAACGGCGACAGCACCAATAAATCAATCAATCGTCCTGCTCCCCTCCCACCAATCGAAATCCATCACTCGCCAACTCATTCATTTTTTTTATCAACGACTCTCTGCTGACAGGACCCGAGCGATGGGCAAATCCGCTCCCTCTCTCGCTCCCTTCCCTCACCAATTCATGAACTCATTCCATCACTCGCCAACTCATTCATTAATTCATTCCTTTTTTATCAACGACTCTCAGCTGACAGCACCGAGCGATGGACCAATCCGCTCCCTCTCTCGCTCCCTTCCCTCACCAATTCATGAACTCATTCCATCACTCGCCAACTCATTCATTAATTCATTCCTTTTTTTATCAACGACTCTCTGCTGACAGCACCCGAGCGATGGACCAATCCGCTCCCTCTCTCGCTCCCCTCCCTCACCAATTCATGAACTCATTCCATCACTCGCCAACTCATTCATTCCTTTTTTTATCAACGACTCTCTGCTGACAGCACCCGAGCGATGGACCAATCCGCTCCCTCTCTCGCTCCCTCCCTCACCAGTTCATGAACTCATTCCATCACTCGCCAACTCATTCATTAATTCATTCCTTTTTTTATCAACGACTCTCTGCTGACAGCACCCGAGCGATGGGCAAATCCGCTCCTCTCTCGCTCCCTTCCCTCACCAATTCATGAACTCATTCCATCACTCGCCAACTCATTCATTAATTCATTCCTTTTTTTATCAACGACTCTCTGCTGACAGCACCCGAGCGATGGACCAATCCGCTCCCTCTCTCGCTCCCCTCCCTCACCAATTCATGAACTCATTCCATCGCTCACCAGCTCATTCATTCGTTATTTTAACAACAACATCAAAATCCTGGGGAAGATCTAGAATCAAAAATTAACTAATTACGAATCATAATCTGGATCGTGAAGCCTATATGTGTGTGTGTGCAGCGGTTAGCGCGCTGCGTTACCAACCCGTCCACCCGAGTTCGATTCCCACTCACGACCAATAACACCGGTGGCGTTTATCTGAACCGGCCATGGTGAGCCTCCCCTAGGTCGACTCAGCCTCAAATCAGTACGTGGTGCGGAGTGTAAACATCGCCACTGGGGATAAAAAAAGGCGGCCGGGCGTGGTGTTGGCCACCCACCTACCTCGAGTGTCGTGCACGTAACGACGAGTACAGGACACATCGTTACCTCGTCATGCGTAACCACCGCCCGAGGAGTTGGGCAGGTCAATGGAGTAGGGGCAGGTCAGTGGGTAGGGGCAGGTCAGTCAGCAGGGGCAGGTCAGTGGGGTAGGGGCAGGTCAGTCAGTAGGGGCAGGTCAGTGGGATAGGGGCAGGTCAGTGGGGTAGGGGCAGGTCAGTGGGGTAGGGGCAGGTCAGTGGGGTAGGGCAGGTCAGTCAGTAGGGGCAGGTCAGTGGGATAGGGGCAGGTCAGTGGAGTTTGGGCAGCTCAGTGGGGTAGGGGCAGGTCAGTCAGTAGGGGCAGGTCAGTGGGGTAGGGGCAGGTCAGTGGAGTAGGGCAGCTCAGTGGGGTAGGGGCAGCTCAGTGGGGTAGGGGCAGGTCAGTGGAGTAGGGGCAGATCAGTCAGTAGGGGCAGGTCAGTGGGGTAGGGGCAGGTCAGTCAGTAGGGGCAGGGCAGTTGAGTTGGGGCAGGTCAGTGGGGTAGGGGCAGGTCAGTCAATAGGGGCAGGTCAGTCAGTAGGGGCAGGTCAGTGGAGTTGGGGCAGGTCAGTGGAGTTGGGGCAGCTCAGTGGGGTAGGGGCAGGTCAGTCAGTAGGGGCAGCTCAATATCACGTCACGTGGTTCACCGCACGGCGTACTAACCGCCGCGTCACTACTCCCCACCCCCACCCTTGCCCCCCCCTCCTGCCCCCCACTGAACCCGCGTAAGCTACTCAGCAGTATTTGTGTGAGCATGCAAATGATGGCCCCTGGTGTGACCTTGTGTTCCCTCCGTGTGTTCTCTCTGCAATGGCCCTGGCAATCTCCTCGAGCAAACAGCCATCGCCTGATGACATCGTCATCGTCGTCATCATCGTCATCACAGCTCACAGTCGTACGCGCGTTGGACTTCTTTCGCGCCGTACGTAGCCAGCCGTGCTAATGGGAGGTGCCGGGGAAGGACAACGAACAGTAAAACGCAAAAAAAAAATCGTTCTTAAGCAATGAGTGTTGTCAATCGAGATGATGATGATGATTTACACGCGGCATAGCTGCCCCAGTGGCTTTCCTAATATCGGAAAGGAAGAGCGTTCCAGACGGCCGCAGAAGCTCGTTCGAAAGCGGCGACAGTCTTTGTCCGACGGTTAAAGCCACAAGCCGCTGCTGCTGCTGCTACTGCTGCGAGGATGACCGCATGCAGCTCGCGTGGTTGATGCTTTATGCTCTCGACAGAGATGAGCGAGGCGCTGCTGCTTCGTTTGTCGTCGATCCATCCACAAGCCCCCCCCCCCGCACCGCACGCGGAGTTGATCCTGCCGCTCCGTCTCCTCGCTCGCCGCGTCCCCATCCCTTTGGCCGCCCCCTTCGCGTTCAGCGTCGACCGGAGGGGATCTACATCGTCGTGTTGACCCACGACGCGCCCTGTCCATAACCCCCTCTACCATCCCCCCCCCNACTCGCGTTCTCTCCACAGTCAGCGTGAAGCCTCGCGCAGTGACCCCGCCACCCATGCCCCCTCGTGCCCCCCCCCCGCCTCTCCGTGCCCCGCCCCCCCCCGTGTTCTCTCCTCCGTGCCCCCCCCGCCTCTCCGTGCCCCCCCCGCCTCTCCGTGCCCTGCCCCCCCCNGTGTCCTCTCCTCCCATGTCCCCCCGCCTCTCCGTGCCCCCCCNGTCCCCCCGTGTCCCCACCCCCGCCTCTACGTGCCCCCCCATGCCCGCCCTCCGTGTCCCCCCCCCGCCTCTCCGTGCCCCGCCCCCCCCGTGTCCTCTCCTCCATGTCCCCCNGCCTCTCCGTGCCCCCCCCGTGCCCCCCCGTGTCCCCACCCCCCGCCTCTACGTGCCCCCCCCATGCCCGCCCTCCCGTGTCCCCCCCCGCCTCTCCGTGCCCCTGCCCCCCCCCGTGTCCTCTCCTCCATGTCCCCCCGCTCTCCGTGCCCCCCCCCGTGCCCCCCGTGTCCCCACCCCCGCCTCTACGTGCCCCCCCCCATGCCGCCCTCCCGTGTCCCCCCCCCGCCTCTCCGTGCCCCGCCCCCCGTGTCCTCTCCTCCCGTGTCCCCCACCCCAAAGCGCAGGGCCCAGGGCGGCCGCCCTATGCACCGTACCCCCCAGGGGACGGCCTCTACCACCACCGCGGCCTTCACCAACACGCGCCGCTCACCAGCGTGCTGGAGTCACCTCCACTGCGGACAGACCAAAACAACACAAATCACCCTCGAGCCAGCTGTGGGGGGGGGGGGNCTCTCAAGTCCAGTGAAGTTGGAGGCTCGGCTCCATCAGGGTCCCATCGGGGCAAGGGCGTCAAGGTAGAGTCGCGGGAATGTCTCACAAACAAACCCTCCCTCCCTTCGCTTCTCGCGGGTTTTCTGTTGTCGTTGTTGCATCTTCAATGAAACTCAGTCGAGTGTCGTTCACCTCGTTACCAACAAACAAACGAAACAAAAAAACCCACGCAGAGGAGGGAACACGATTAAAGATATGAACACGTGGAGCGTGGCACCATCGAACGAACAAGCGACTCGTTTTGAACACGCGCGCACACACACGCGCACAAAGATCCCCGTGTAGCCTTAACAGACTGTGGGGCAAGTGCTGTTAGCGAACACCTGTGAAGGCCGGCACGGCACACGAGGGGTGGGTGGCCAACACCACGCCCGGCCGCCTTTGTCTCCCTAGTGGCGATGTTCACACATCGCACCCGGTTTTTCATTTGAGGCTGAGTCGACGTAGGGGAGGCCCAGGACCGGTTCAGATAATATAATCGTCACAAGTGTTGAGCCGTGAGCGGGAATCGAACCCGTGTCGCCAGGTTCGTAGCGCAGCGTAGCGCTAACCGCTACCCCACCGCTCCCATGAACACAAATATAAAACGAACACAGACACACACGCGCGCGCGCACGTGCACAAAGATAAAGTTGCCCCGTGTTAGCCTTCAACAGACTTGCCGGAGGCAAGTGCGGCGAGTCGTGCACACGCGAAGGCCGGCCAGGACACAATCGAGGAGGGTGAGTTGGGCAGGCCAGAACCAAGATACACCATTTGAGGCTGAGTCGACCTAGAGGAGGCCCTGGACCGCGATTCAGATAATCGTCACCGGTGTTGGTGGTCGTCAGCTGGAGTTGAACTCGGGTCACCAAGTCAGTTAACCACTAAACAACCTCACCCTACCAACACAAAGATTCACCGTGTAGCCTCAACAGGCTGCTGGGCAAGTGCTGTTAGTGACCAGCACCTATGAATGCCGGCACTCGAAGGGGTGGGTGGCTAGCAAACACGCGCGCACACGCACACACGTGTAACACGCGCGCACACGCACACACAACACGCACGCGTAAACACGTACACACCCTAAAATTCTCCACCCAATCACAGTGCAGGGCGCGCGCACACACAAATAACGATCACCCCTCACCTACATCCTCTCGTCTGCCTGTCCGACAAAACAACAAACATGTTTACTACCTGGCCTGCGCGTGACGTCAACTCTAAAGCCTACGTCTACTCACGTTGCAATTGTAATTACTGCCCAACTAACAGCCACCTGTTTTTCCTAAACTTTACTTTGTTTCAAGGCTGTAGCCATGGAGTGAACATTGGGGGGGGGGAACTTTAGGGGTCTGGGGTCCCCCCCAGAAAAAAATCTAAATTTGAAAACTAATTTCTTGCCATTTCCTGCCTAAAATATAAATAGAATTCACTAACACATACGATGGACTTTTTTTTAGTTTTTACAACAATGTCCAATAGTGTATTGTATTACATGCTCCGTTTTTTCTTTTTACTTTCTTGTTTCATTGTATGTAATGGCAGAGAAATTCATAAAGTACAACCATAACTTCGATTTTAAGCTTTCGTGACTGCAGGGATTCATAAATACAACCATAACCACAATCATATAAACAGACATCTATTTTATTGAAATATATTGGGGGGACATTTTGAGCATATTTAAATATTGGGGGGGGGTGTCCCCAATATATTCTAATAATATATAATATAATTATAATCACCCCTTGCTTTGTTTATATTTTTAGCAGCGATGCCCCACCGAGCTACGTTGCTCTTTTCAGAAGCGACCTGACGATCACAAAGATGACTCAACGAAGTGGGCTTATCATCATCATCATCGTGTGATATTCTAAATGGGGGGGGAGAATGGAAAACCCGAGGATCCGGATATACAGCAGGCGTTAACATGAAATGGGTTGATGATGGGTGGCCATGGGGAGTTGGGGACAGGGAAGGCATCATGAGTGCGAGTGGGGGATGACAACCAGCGGAGAAGGAATGGTTTGGGCAAGAGGGAATTCCGTATTGGCAGCGAAATACACCACGCGTGAAACGGACAGCACTTATGCCATGTGCATTGTCATGGTCGCACCGTGCGTACGCGTTGTTGTGTCTCCAATACCACGCCCGGCCGCCTTTGTCTCCCCGGTGCCGATGTTTACTACACACCGCGCTGGGTAATCACTTGAACGTGAGTCGACCTAGGGAGGCCCAGGACCGGTTCAGATAACCGTCATTGATGGTGGCCGTGAGCCGAAACTGAACTCGGGTCGCCGGGTTCGTAGCGCAGCGCGCTAACCGCCGCGCCACCGCTCCCCACAACATTCAGAACAACATTGCACCCCACACACACCCCAGGGCAGGCGCTACACGCACACGTGTGTGTGTACAATATTCACCATTCGTGAAAATGTTAATTTCATTTCATTTATTCGGTATAACCCTGTGAGCCATGCGGCTATTGACTCGGGTGCAACCGCAGCAAAAAAACATGAACAAGAATCATCTCGATTTGAAGTTTTCGTGACAGCAGGGATCCATACTCGTTGGTTATTTCGATAAAGTGACGTGGATATAATTTAATTTATTTTGTTTTATATCTACGTGACTTTACCGAAAGAACCAAAGAGTATGAACAAGAAACATCTTAAAGTGACTACGCGCAACAGAAAAAATCCTGGGAAAAAACATCAAAGTTTTCCTGAAAAAACATCGCATTTTAACGCTGTGTGCAAACAATCCCAGTTGGGATGCAAGTCAACCAATCAACTTCTTGGCTCTTTCGGTAAAGTCACGTAGAAGGGAAATAATAAAATAATAAAATTAAAACATAATAAAATACAATTCTCACGACGTTTCGGCCACAACGCAAGCAGCCGTCCTCAGGTGAATTTTCATCGAAATTCAACCAATCAATTGCAGCGGACACCGCTCTCCACCATGTCCCATCACCACGTGGAAGAAGAACTCTGGTGGGGGGGGGNTGTGGATGGGGGGATATCGAACCGGGGTCGTAGCGGGGTTTCGTAGAGCAGAGCGCTCGTCGTTACGACACCGCATCTGGGCAGTGCCTCGCACCGCCCAGGGCTCCAACGAGACCTTTGAACTCGTACCCAGAGCGTGTTTTCGCGTCCAGAGGGACAAAACAACTTCAATGGAACTTCTCGTGCCAATTCCTCCCCCACCCACCCCGCCCTCTTTTTTGTGTAATCCATTCCGCAAACGCACTCCCCGAGTCAGCATCGCGGTGTTGGGACAGCGGGTGGTGACGTCACATGGGATCACTGCGATAGTTTCATCAGAGAGGGCGGGGTGTTGTGCCTCGTGGGTTTGGATGTTTCGCGTCGGGTGTTTGTGTGGGGAGCGGTGGTGCAGCGGTTAGCGCTACGCTGCGCTATGAACCCGGCGACCCGGGTTCGATTCCCGCTCACGGCCACACCCAGTGACGATTATCTGAACCCGGTCCTGGGCCTCACCTAGGTCGACTCGGCCTCAAAATGAGTGCCTGGGTGCGGTGTGTAAACATTGCCACTGGGGAGACAAAGGCGGTCGGCGTGGTGCTGGCCACCCACCCACTCGTGTACCGTTCTGGCCTTCGTATGTGCTCGTGAACAGCACATTCCCCTACAGTCTGTTAAGGCTGTACGGGTGACCTTTGTTTTGTGCTTCGCCAACCGCCTAAAGCACTAAACGGACGGGACAGGAATCCAAACGCTGTGAGTTCAGAGGCGAGCTGAACGAATAATACGGCCATGCTCTCTTTGGAGTTGCTGGTCGAGGCAAGGCTGAGAGCATTGCACGCGCAAATGCGGCGGTCACGTGACGTGCGCGCAAGGCACGATGGGAGTCGTGGCTCCCTGCTGCTCGTAAACAGCAGCAGCAGAAGCACACCTTTCGCGGATTGTTACATCTCATGAGTTGGTGGTCTAGACAAGGCTCAGAGCATTCCACGCGCAAATGTGGTGGTCACGTGACATGCGCGCAAGGCACGATGGGAGTCGTTTCTTTGTGAGCAGCAACATACCTTTTACGGTCCAAAAGCCAGGCGACATCGTGTGTATTAAACGTATTTGAACACTGCCATTAAACGTTCAATTGTGTAATCTTTGAGTGAATATGTAATTTTCTGTATGAACCTTCAACAACGCGAATTCAACTCCAACGAAGCTTGGAGAGATGAACGGCGTTCTCGAAGAGCTCACAATCCGGCACCTCGTGAAAGACCCAATGCAGAAGACCACTCTGGGTTTGACCTTTCACTCAGTTCGTGGTCAACCCTAACCCGCATCCGCACAGACTATGGCAGATTGCGGCTGATTAGTTTAATGCAGAAATGTAAAAATTAACCGTAAAAACTAAGTTTTTCACTATAAATCCTTTATATGCGTGGCGGCTAGAGTCCTCTCGTCCTCTGGCTTGAGATGGCTGCAATCTATGGGTCAGATGATTGTCTGCCACCATTAAGCAATTGGTAATTAAATATTTTATTTGTTTTCCCTAAACAGTGTACAATTTGGGAAACATTTTTCACGAAAATTAATTGTCACGCACAACGAGTCTGTGTGCAAAATGTCAGCTCGATTGGATCACGGAAGTGTGTTAAAAAACGACCGAAAGATTTGCACGGTCGTAAGCGCGCAAGCAAGCAAGCGAGTGAAATTAATATAAAGGATTCAAAAATAAAAATAAACTCTCCGGCAGTGTGCGACTGCGGTCATCCAGAACAGACGGTAGCAATGTCCCATGATCGAGAGCGTGCGAAGACGACATCACAGCGATGGCGATGAAGGCTTGCCCGCCTGAAATGTTGAATTTGTAGCTGTTTGCTCTGCGTCTACATCAGCCCGTACGGAATTTTTTTACAATTATTCGTAAAAATATTGTTCGTGTGTGTCTTCTTCCTTTTTAGATGACACACAGGAGCAGCGAATCATCGCCGGCCTTAACTTATCTGAACGTCATCTGTATAAAGCGCCTTAACCAAGGCGCCTTAACCAAGGCGCTTTCCAGAGAACCAAGGAGCGGTAACGAGAGCGTGCGTGTGTGAATGTAACGGCGGTGATGAGGTGAATGCAATAGGCGAGAGGAAGCAATGGGGGGGGGGGTGAATCTGCATACCGTGTCAACCGACACGGCTTACCCGTATTCTTGTACAGGGAAATTGACCTTTCAGGTCCATACGAAGTACAGTCGTTTCAATGCGGGCAAACATGAGTTTGTTTATTCGTTTGTATGTCTCCCTTGTGATGGGACTTTGCGGGATGAACGTTGACTTTTTTAAGGGCACGCGGTGACCAATACGGTCTGAGTTGGTCTGTAATGAGGTAGGGCACTGATAAGGGGTTGACAGGTTTGTAGTGTTGGTGATGATAATGGTGGTAGTGGTGGTGGTAATGATGATGGTGGTGATGATGATGGTGGTGATGATGATGATGNTGGTGGTGGTGGTGGTGATGATGATGGTGGTGATTCGTACCTGTCAACCGACACGGTTTACCCCGTATTCTTGTACAGGGAAATTGAGTTTTCAGGTCCATACGGCGTGCAGCCGTTTCAATGCAGGCAAACATGTTTTTTTGTTTATTTGTTTGTGTTTCTCCTTGTGATGGGACTTTGTGGGATGAACGTTGAGATTGATAAGGGGCACGGGGTGACCAATGAGGGATAGAGAGAGAGGGGTAGAGGAGGGGGGTAGAAAGAGGGGTAGAGAGGGGGGGTAGAGAGGGATAGAGAGAGAGGGGTAGAGAGAGGGGGGGGTAGAGAGAGGGGTAGAGAGAGGGGTAGAGAGAGGGTAGAGAGAGGGGGTAGAGAGAGGGGGTAGAGAGAGGGGGTAGTGAGAGAGGGGGTAGAGAGAGAGGGGGGTAGAGAGAGGGGGTAGAGAGAGGGTAGAGAGAGGGGTAGAGAGAGGGGGTAGAGAGAGGGGGGAGAGAGAGGGGTAGAGAGAGGGGTAGAGAGAGGGGTAGAGGGAGGGGTAGAGAGAGAGGGGTAGAGAGAGGGGGGGGGNAGAGAGAGGGGTAGAGAGAGGGGTAGAGAGAGAGGGGGTAGAGAGAGGGGGGGGGGAGAGAGAGGGGGTAGAGAAAGGGGGGAGAGAGAGGGGTAGAGAGAGGGTAGAGGAGGGGTAGAGAGGGGGGTAGAGAGAGGGGTAGAGAGAGAGGGGTAGAGAGAGGGGGGAGAGAGAGGGGTAGAGAGGGGGATAGAGAGAGAGGGGTAGAGGGAGGGGNTAGAGAGAGGGGTAGAGAGAGAGAGAGGGGTAGAGAGAGGGGTAGAGAGAGGGGTAGAGAGAGGGGTAGAGAGAGGGGTAGAGGNAGAGGGGTAGAGAGGNAGGGGTAGAGAGAGGGGTAGAGAGAGAGGGGNTAGAGGAGGGGTAGAGAGAGANGGGTGAGAGAGGGGGGGAGAGAGAGGGGGGGGNAGAGAGAGAGGGGGTAGATAGAGAGGGGGGGGAGAGAGAGAGGGGGTAGAGAGAGAGGGGTAGAGAGAGGGGTAGAGAGAGAGAGGGTAGAGAGAGAGTGAATGGGGTAAGAAGGAGGAGAGCAGAGTGTGAAATATTTTGTGAAATCTTTCATTTAAAAAGCGGGGGGGGGGGGGCACATAAAACAAAATTGAAAAAAACAAAAAAACGAAATGATGACGAAGCAAAAATGCCGACTACACCGAGCATCTTCTTGTTGCCTCTGATCGTAAAAAAAAAGTTTTAAAAAAGATGACTACGGCAGCAGACTCGTGCCTACCGGCAGCAGATTCCGGCCCCCAGGGTAGGCCTCGGCAAGGCAAGGTAAAAGTGTAAAAACAACGAGCCTACCTTTACCCTACCCTTTACCCCTTGGCATATCGACACCTTTACCTTATACTTTTACCCGGTAAAAAGGGTACAATTACCTTACATTGCCGAGGCCTACCCAGGGTACTGTGTCAATGAGACTCCTACCCTGGTCTCTCTCTCCCTCTCTCTGGTGAGTTCTCACCCGATTATAATTATCGCCAAAATCAACTTGATCATTGCACGTCTACCATTGTTGGCAGGAACAATATGCGACTAAAACAAAGTAGGCTTTAGCCTTTGTGGCAAGAATACAGGAGGTGTCAACGTGTCCAAAGACTCGCAAGTCACGCTAGCTTGTGTCAAATTCGCACGCAAAGATAATTTGATATAACGCAATGCATGGTCCTTGAGACGGATTGGCCTACACCAGAGACAAAGCGTCATCCACGGCCGCGTCTCACCGCCGGCGTTAGACCGGAGAACAACGCCAAAAGACGAACGGTCACAAAGACACTGCACACATCAAAGCGTTAGCAGCTCGCGCCGAGCAGTTGCACTCTTTGCCGCTCTCAAGATGATGACACGAAGAGACGAGGGCTCTGCATCTCAACACCTCCTCATGCCGTTGCCGGAGAGGGGTAAAAGCCCCAAATCGAGTCAATTTGCGATGTCACCTCTTTGCGAAACGTTTGACACGAACGGGCCGTGACGCTTGCGGGCGGGCGGTACGTGAGGATAGACTGCTGCCGAACGGCGTTGTGTGGGGATCATTAACAGAGGCGACGGTGAAGAAGCTGTACACGTCTCAGCAATTGGTAGGGTTAAACGGTTTAGCGAAAACAAATTAAAAAAGCAAACTCCGTATTAACCAGGGCGGCCGACCGGGTTCGAACCGCGAACCTCTTCCGACGTGCAAAACCCAAAGACAAAGATCCCCCCACCACGCCCGTATAGCCTACACAGACTGTTGGGGCAAGTGCTGTTGGCGAGCACCTATGAAGGCCGGCACGGCACACGAGGGGGTGGGTGGCCAGCACCACGCCCGGCCGCCTTTGTCTCCCGAGTGGCGATGTTTAACGATACACACCCACATCGCCCCCCCCCCACAGCAACTTGCCGACTGCGAAAACATGTAATGAATTTGTTTTTGCCCAACGTGCGGGTAACATCGTCCCTGCTCCCTCCCTCTGCGTAGTCAGTCGCCGCCCCCCCCCTCCAATCACCTCCACCCACCTCCTCCCTTGCAACCCAGCCAACCCCCCACCACCTCCCCCTATTCTGCGTTTCGCAATCGGCTTCGTCGAATATTGTCGTCAACAGGCTGGGACCGGAGTAACGGTAGACACATGGACTCGAAGGCATTTAAAACAACGCAAACACACACACACAACAACAACCCAGTGCCGCAGTGTAAAATGTTAACCACATGGCGTGAGAGAGAAAAATGTGTCGGTTCATCATCCTCTTGTCCATTGTTGACTTTATTGTTGTTGTTGGTGGTGTTGTGTGCGTGGTTTCTTTTGTACGGCAGGATCTGGTTTCCAACTTCTCAGTTGGGTTTCATCACCAGGAACGGTGGTTTTTTTCCGTGCCGGTTTGCCGGTGCATTTAGTACGGGGGAGAGGCGGGGGGGGTCCGGCCACCCGTTCGTTCTCCAGGCGCGGCAGATGACAAACACACACGCACACCGCTCTCTTACACACACATACACCGCACACACACAGCTCACACACACACACNAACCACACACACACCGCTCTCTCACACACACCGCTCACACACACACACCGCTCACACACACCACACACACACATACCGCTCACACACACACACACACACAGCTCTCTCTCACACACACACACACCGCACACACACCGCTCACACACACACACCACACACACCGCACACACACACACCGCTCACACACACACCACACACACCGCACACACACACACGCTCACACACCACACACACCGCACACACACACCGCTCACACACACACACACACACCACACACACACATCGCTCACACACACACACACACACCGCTCACACACACACCGCTCACACCACACACACCGCTCTCACACACACANCGCTCACCACACACCACACACACCGCACACACACACACGCTCACACACACACNACACACACCGCTCACACACACACACACACCGCTCACACACACACACCGCTCACACACACACACCGCTCTCACACACACCGCACACACACACACNACACACACCGCACACACACACATCGCTCACACACACACACACACCGCTCACACACACACCGCTCACACCACACACACCGCTCTCACACACACACTGCTCACACACACACCACACACACACCGCTGACACACACACGCTCGCACACACACACACCGCTTTCACGCACGCACACCTCGGGCAGGAGCTGAGGAACTGGTCCCTAAAAAGGTGTAATTGCGTAAAACACACAACAACGACAACAACAACAACGACAACACANCAACAACCGCCGTCCACCACGAAACTAAAACTCAGAAGCAATCTGACCACCACGAATGAGAACTAAACCAAGTGGCTCATTTCATCATCGTGTGGGCGTTTATAGCAGTAGCCAAATAGTCTAAACGCGTGACGTTGTTGGTTCTAATGTGGATGGAAACACCGGAGTACCCAGAGACTAAAATCCACGCGACCACGGGAGAGAGAGACATGCAAATATACAGCAGCAGGCGTCAGGGTCGGATGGAACCCACGACCTCCTGTAAACCAGGCGAGGTAGTTAATATATCATAGCCACCGTGATGATGAGAGAGANAGCACTTAAACTCCAAATATACAGCTTGCGTCAGGGTCGGGATGGAACCACGACCTCCTGTATACCAGGCGAGGTAGTTAACATCTCATAGCCACCGTGATGATGATGAGAGAGAGACACTCAAACTACAAATATACAGCAGGCGTCAGGGTTGGGATCGAACCACGACCTCCTGTATACCAGGCGAGGTAGTTGACATCTCTTAGCCACCGTGATGATGATGAGAGAGACACCACAAACTTCAAATACACTGCAGGCGTCAGGGTTGGGATCGAACACACGACCTCCTGTATACCAGGCGAGGTAGTTAACATCTCTTAGCCACCATGATGATGAGAGAGAGACACCCAAACTCCAAATATACAGCAGGCGTCAGGGTCGGGATCGAACCCACGACCTCCTGTACACCAGAAAAGGCTGTTATTATTCCACACAAACTTTGCTTTTGTGACCAGGATTATGTGAACGAAAGACACAAATGCACACCGCGTTTTCTCATTGAAAATAGGTACATTTCAAAATATCACTGTCCTGGTCAATAATAGTAGTTTTCTGTACTTTTGAGGCATAAGCAATTCGGAAATAACACAAATTGCATTTTAGGAGCAATTTTTTTGTTACGCTGTGTTTTTATCGTGACTTTACCCCCCCCCCCCCCGTTTCCTATGCGTACGAATTTGAGTTAATGTATTCTCCCCCCTCCATGCGTACGTACTAAATGGATGTCCCCTAAGTCGATGGGAGTACGCAGCGGTCCACGTGAAAGTCGGTAAAGTGTGGATACTCCGACCTCTTCCATAAGAGGCCTGGCCACCGTGGAAGAGTAGACCAAATACATATTCTGGAGGAGGGAGTTCTCTCTCTCTCTCTCGAGGACGGCTCCTCCAGCCAGCAGTGGCGAGAGGCAAGGCATTTCAGTACCCACACTTTACCCCACCACGGCACATTGGACCATCTGCCGGACACGTGGCTGTTGTGGCCACGTGTCCACTACTGGGTGGACAGAGGCAATTGGGAGGCGAATTTCAGACACTCTCCCCCTCCCTCCCTCCCCGCCCTTTGTTTCAGCTGCCGCGCCAGGAGATAGAAACGAACCGGCGGGTCGAAAGCGTTGCGAGTTCCAGTGCGCGGACCAATCACATTTTAGCGGCAGTTTCTCCTGTTTCAGTCGCAGTTAGACTCGTATCGTGAATTGTAATCGTTTGATGTCACGTGGTACACGGGGCTATTGTGCCAGTGCAGAAGGCAAGGTATTTGACGTCATGGCATTCCTTCGATACTTTCCTCATTTCTGACCGGGGTGTGTGTCTGTGTGTGTGTCTGTCTGTGTGTGTCTTGTGTGTGTGTGTCTTGTGTGTGTGTGTCTGTGTGTGTCTTGTGTGTCTTGTGTGTTTGTTTGTCTGTGTGTGTCTGTGTGTGTGTCTGTGTGTGCTTGTGTGTGTCTGTGTGTGTCTGTGTGTGTGTGTGTGCCTTGTGTGTGTGTGTGTCTGTGTGTGTGTGTCTGTGTGTGTGTCTGTGTGTGTGTGTGTCTGTGTGTGTGTCTGAGTGGGGAGCGGTAGTGTAGCGGTTAGCGCGCTGCGCTATGAACCTATCGACCCGAGTTCGATTCCCGCTCAGGCCAACACCAGTGACGATTATCTGAACCGGTCAGCCTCAAATGAGTATCTGGTGCGGTGTGTAAACATCGCTACTAGGGAGACAAAGGCGTCGGGCGTGGTGCTGGCCACCCACCCCTCGTGTACCGTTCCGGCCTTCATAGGCGCTCGCTAGCAGCACTTGCCCCTACAGTCTGTTAAGGCTATACGGGGGTCTTTGTCTTTGGTTTGTGTGTGCCTATGTGTTGGCACAGTAGGGGGGCACAGGTGGTGCATCAGCCAGTCATCTCAGTCAGTCGACCGTGTTGCACCTGCTGGTCTGCCCGTGACCTCCTGCCATTTCACGTGGCCTCAACGTGCACCTAGCCTGGCACAAGCGCCGTGGTGACGTCGCCGCCACTTAGTGGCGAATGGCGATGGTTGTTGTTGTTATTGTTGTGTGTGTCTGCGTTAGCTGACGGTTCAGTGTTGATGTGACACACATTTTCACGACCGAACCTCTACTCACAAAAGACAAGATCCCCGTGTAGCCTTAACAGACTGTTGCAACAAGTGCTGTTAGCGAGCACCTATGAAGGCCGGCAAGGCACACGAGGGGTGGGTGGCCAGCGCCACGCCCGGCCGCCTTTGTCTCCCCAGTGGCGATGTTAACACATCGCACCAGGTACTTATTTGAGGCTGAGTCGACCTAGGAGAGGCCCAAGACCGGTTCAGATCATCGCCACCGGTGTTGGCCGTGAGCGGGAATCGAACTGCTACACTACCGCTCCCACGCATAGACACACAAACTCACACAGTAACATATACACTCCAACATAGAATTTAAAAAATGCAGACTCGCATGCGTAAATACGTACACTGAACGCAAGTACACTCTACCATGCATTCACAGACGCAAACACACAAATGCTCTAACGTTATCATTCACGCTCACACACACACAACTACAACAGCCGACATCACCACGGCGCTTGTGCCAAGCTAGGTGCACTTTAAGGTGCAATGGGGTGACAGACCCGGGTGACTGGCAGATGCACCACCTGTGCTCCCACTATGCCACCTTGCTACGCTTTAGCCACCCGGCGCGCCGCTCGTTGTTGTGAGCATCGCTCCGCTGTTGTTCGAGGGCGACTGCCCAGTAGCGTCATTCACGAGCCTCCTCCATAGAGACCGATCTTGATACCGGTCATCGGCAAGTCCACTCAGCTCCACATCCTCCCGTATAGCCCCCTCTATGCGGCCAAACAGAAGCTACTTGGGCATGCGGTGGCATGCGGGCTACATGACCCAGCCGGAGGAGCTCACCGATGGGACTGTGTCCAGATCTCTCAAGGATCTGTGAGCTCTCGCACAATCCAGCCTGGCTACATATACCCAATAATTGATCGTCGTCGTGAACCTTTCAAACTGGTGCAAACGTTCCTTCAGAGGGTGTACGTGGAGCGACATGCCAGGTAGCTTCCACACAGCTACCAAGTCAACTCATACACACACACCAATATAATCAATCACCTACGACAGACACTCAACAAACCATACATTCACCCGCACGCTCTCACTCACCCATGCGTTCATTAGCTCGTGTAATTACTAACTCTACAGGGTGACAGTTTAACCTCGATATAATGAGTATATCTGGCGTAAAGTGTTCACATCAGCACTGGGGAGACAAAGGCGGTCAGGCAGACCTTAATAGGCGCTCGCTTATTCACTCACCCGTTCGCAAACCCACTCGTTTAATCACTCACCTATATACACTCACTCACTGAGTTACCCATACACAAACTCTCACTCATTCACTCACTCATACTGCAACACAGCCATGGACCCACTGCCCCAACAGCCTGTAACAGACTGTTGGGGCAAGTGCTGTCTGAGCCGACCTAGGGGAGGCCCAGGACCGGCACAAATAATCGTCACTGGTGTTGGCCGTGGCGGGAATCGAACTCGGGTTGCCGGGTTCGTTAACCGCCCGCTACCCCTTCACCCGCACTCGCCCAACACACAAATCCCCGTGTAGCCTCAACAGATTGTTGGGGCAAGTGCTGTTAGCGAGCACCTATGAAGGCCGGCACGGCACACGGGGGTGGGTGGCCAACACCACGCCTGGCCGCCTTTGTCTCCCTGTGGCGATGTTTACACATCGCACGAGGTACTCATTTGAGGTTGAGCCGACCTAGGGGAGGCCCAGGACCGGCTTAATCGAACCCGGGTCGCCAGGTTCATAGCGCAGCGCGGTAACTGCTACACTACCGCTCCCCACGCCGGACACAAAGATCCCCGTAAAGCCTTAACAGACTGTAGGGGCAAGTGCTGTTAGCGAGCACCTATGAAGGCCGGAACGGTACACGAGGGGTGGGTGGCCAGCACCACGCCCGACCGCCTTTGTCTCCCTAGTGGCGATGTTTACACACCGCACCAGGTACTCATTTAAGGCTGAGTCGACCTAGGGGAGGCCCAGGACCAGTTCAGATAATCGTCACTGGTGTTAGCCGTGAGCGGGAATCGAACCCGGGTCGCCAGGTTCATAGCGCGCGCGCTAACCGCTACACTACCGCTCCCCACAACATACACACACACACACACACACGTCGCGGCCACAATCCTGAAATCACTGCCAGCGTCTCATGATCATCGTGAGCCATGATCCATCCGCTGGATGAAGGCCTCCCCAATCCGCCCCTCTCTGTCCCTCCACACCCCCCTGCTTGCCCCCCCCCCCCCCACATGATCAGTGTGGGCTAACACGCCAATCAAACGGTGGCACGACGCCAGTGGCCCTATCACTTTCTCCTGCCCAAGGAGATTAAAACCATTCGTGTTTTGCACAATGCCGGTTACACCAAAACGTGCGTCACAATAGCCACCACGTGTGTGGTCACATGTGTAGTTACATGTGTTGACATGTGGTGACATGGGTGGTGACATGTGGTGCCACGTGTTGACATGTGTGTGGTAACATGTGAGTTCGACTCCCCTCGCTGACGGAACGCCAACGCCGGCGACGATTATCTGAACAGGTCCTGCGCTTCCCCTAGGTCAACTCAGCCTCAAATGTCTCGTTAATTGTCTGAAAGCATCTTAATATTTAGAGGACAGCAGAGCTTGGCCGATTATTGGTGGCGCCAGCTCACCGGCAGGCAGCTTTGCCTTCCGGCTCGTGTATGTGGTTCCTACGCGGCAATTGTGAGAGGCGATATATGAATCTAAACGTTGATCATTATAATTATCCATAATAGAGGTTTTTTTGTTTGTTAGATCACGTAAATATAAATGTGTCGTTAAACCCGCCGCCACCCGACACAGCCAATTAGTAAGGTTTGTCACGTAACGTGCCAATTGGTCATTAGTTGAGCACACCGGTTGTGTGTTGGAGAGTAAACCCACGACATTTACCGCGTGAGTGCCGCGGCGTTTCGCCAGTAATTAAAACCAACCTCATCAGGCGACAGCCAGAATTGTGGAGAAATCCTCCTGTTTCGAGCTTAACAATATCGGTGAGCGAAAGCCGACGGTACGTGTAAAACTCACGTTATAATTTTTTTTATTGTTGCCTGCATAAGGTCACCATGATCATCACAGTCATGATGAGAGTGTGTTTTTTGCGATGAATGCGGTCCCATAGTCTAGATGGAGTACGCTGGACAATGACAACTGGTAATCCAGCGGTGTTTGTTCAGCTCGGCCCGACTCTGCTGATGAGATGAAGAAGATATAAACCGATCCGGAGTGTTTTAGCTTGCTTAAACAAATGCTGCAGCTGCAGCAGCTGCTGTTCCATAATATTGGTGAAGTAAGCCAATAGGCTGATGAACGAAATTAGGGTCATATTGCTTTCACAATCGTAAGATCATCATCATCATAAGAATTATCATCTAGTTTATAATATCCATCATCATCATAAAATTATCTAGTTTATAATATCCATCATCGTCGACGTCGTGATCATTTGCTTCCTAACATCATCTTCATTACTCTTTGGTTCTTTCGGTAAAGTCACCTGATGATGGACGCTTGTGTTGCGCCCGAAACGTCGTGATTTATTTTATTTCTAACTCCGTGACTTTACCGAAAGAACCAAAGTGTTTGGATTCCTGCAGTCACGAAAGCTTCAAATCATCATCTTCATGGGATGCTCAATCCTCCGTGAAGACGTAATTGGTCCAAACAGCCGCATGTGTCAGCACCCTCCTGAAAGTGAGTTTTGAGACTCAGCGAGTCTCTGCACTGAGTACCGCATGTAGCTTTTTAATTATTCTTCAAAAACAACGTGGTCCCATCGGTGCATATAATTTACCGTCGCGAATATAAATACACTCCGGCGTTATTAATAATCCGTAACAAGATTTAGAACAAAAACATGCGTTACAAAAACAGAAAAGAGTGATCCATAATAGAGGTTTTTTTAGCTGTCGCCTGATGAAGCTGGTTGTAATTACTGGCGAAACGTCGTACTCAGATTGTTAATGTTGTGGCTTGGCTCTCCAACAACACAACCGGTGTGCTGTACTAGTACACTACACTATACACAACACAATATACTACACTATACACTACTATACACTACTATACACTACACGCTAGTGCTGTACTAGTGACGAATTGGCCACATTCTGTTAACGACACATTTATATATTTACACAATCTAACTTAACAAATAAAACCCTCTATTATAAACCAGCTTTACTACCCGGCTTCACCCGGACTTGGATTCGCCACGCCCGCCGCCTTTGTCTCCCCAGTGGCGATGTTCACACACCACACGCTCGTTTGAGGCTGAGTCGACCTCGGGCGACCCAGGACTGGTGGCCGTGAGCGGGAATCGAACTCGGGTCGCCGGGTTCGTAGCGCAGCGCGCTACCTGCTACACTACAACGCGTTACGCTTCCACGTGCGCGGGTCACGTGACAGATGTGACGTCACAGCTCACTTGAAAAAATATGCATTATTGAGCACCCCCGGCCAAAAGTCTTTTTTATAATTTGTGCATGGTGTACAGTCTGGAAAGTACCCACATGGCAAATTTCAAGTTTGTTGCATGTCGGGAAGTAGCTAAACATTTTGAACAGACACACATAATCACAGCTTTGCTTTTATATATATGAGAGATGAGAAGTCGCGAAAGCCTGCGACACGAGAAAATTATTCATATACTTTGGTCTTTCGGTAAAGTCACGTAGATTGGAAGTAAAATAACAAAAAACTACGACGTTTCGATCGCAACATAAGCCGTCGTCACCAGGAAAATATTAGCTCTAAAGGCAAAATGTTTACAAAGAATATATCAAACGTCGTAGTTTTTTGTAATTGTTTTATTATTTTCTTTCCCTTCTAAGT